>OY735144.1:21601258-22043988 GCA_963457615.1 Nicrophorus investigator
ATACGCTTTGATATATAATCTGCAGAGGGCCTAAAAAAATATATTATAGTCTAGTTACCAACCCCTGACTATGATATGATTGGGAACATGCGATGCGATGAGCGTAAACCGTCGTCGCATAAAAGTTTAATAACTTTCTTATTAGTTCACCAATATTGATGAATTTGGAAGCAACCGAAAGGGAAAGGATCATTCTTTAAGACTATAAATAAATATTTTCAAACAAGTTTGTAAATTATCATTTATTTAGCAATTTTTACAAGTCGGTACAATACAAGCATGTTTTCTCTTAAGTAATCGATAAATATTCGTGTTAGTTGATCAGCGAATATGCAAATTTAAAGGAAAAAGTATGGCCTATCCAATGAGCCCACTGGTAAATTCGTGCCTTAAGCCATTCGTCTATAACAAGCTCATATACTATGCTATCTGTTATACTATTTGTATGTTAGAGTTTTCAGCAGTTTCACTGCAACTGGTCATCAGATGTGTTATACTATCACTAAGGATCATGTAGAATGGAAGAATAGGTTCTTGGGTGTTGCTGGGTTCTCCTAAAAAAAGATATACTTTTAGTCTCTCCGAAGTTTTTGATGAAAAATGGTAATTTTACTTTTTCAAGTATTGTTACAGCAACTAACACTCAGATGTACTATACTATCTCTAAGCAACATGTAGAATGCAAAAATAGATTCTTGGGTGTTGCTGGGTAGTTCTGAAAGAAGAAATACTTTTAGTCTCTCCGGGGGTTATTGGTAAAAATTGTATATATAGTATTTTCTTTGCTTATGACATTCAAATATATTATACTATCCCTTAGGATCATGTAGAAAGCAAGAATAGATTCCTAGGTTTTGCTGGGTCCTCCTGAAAGAAGAAATAATTTTAGTTTCTCATTTTTTTTTTATGAAAATTTGTATTTTCATTACTATTTTCACTTATATGTGTTATACTATCTGTAAAGATTATGCAGGAAACAACAATAGATTCTTGGGTGTTGCTGGGTCCTCCTGAGAGAAGAAATACTTTTAGTCTCTCCAGGTTTTTGGTGAAAAATGGAATTTTTACTTTTTCAAGTATTTTCACTGCTACTGGTACTCAAATGTGTTACACTATCTCTAATGATCATGTAGATTGCAAAAATATATACTTGCGACTTGCTGGGTTCACCTGAAAAAAGAAATACTTTTAGTCTCTCCGGGCTTATGATGAAAAATAGTATTTTTACTTTTTGAAGTATTTTCACTGTAACTGACACTCAGATGTGTAATACTATGCCTATGTATCATGTAGAATGCAAGAATAGATGCTTGGGTGTTGCTGGGTCCTGTTGAAAAAAGAAATACTTTTAGTCTCTCCGGGCTTATGATGAAAAATAGTATTTTTACTTTTTGAAGTATTTTCACTGTAACTGACACTCAGATGAGTAATACTATGCCTATGTATCATGTAGAATGCAAGAATAGATGCTTGGGTGTTGCTGGGTCCTGTTGATAAAAGAAATACTTTTAGTCTCTCCGGGCTTATGATGAAAAATAGTATTTTTACTTTTTGAAGTATTTTCACTGTAACTGACACTCAGATGTGTAATACTATGGCTATGTATCATGTAGAATGCAAGAATAGATGCTTGGGTGTTGCTGGGTCCTGTTGAAAAAAGAAATACTTTTAGTCTCAAGGGTTTTTGGCGAAAATTGTATTTTTACTACTTTCTTTGTTTCTGACATTCAGATGTGTTATATTATCCCTAAGGATCATGTAGAATGCAAAAATAGATTCTTGGGTGTTGCTGGTGTTCCTGAAAAAGATATACTTTTAGTCTAGGTATTGATAAAAAATGCTATTTTCTATTTTTTCAAATACTTACACTGCAACTAGTACTGAAATGTCTTATAATATCCCTAAGGATCATGTAGAATGGAAGAATTGGTTTTTGGATGTTGCTGGGTCCTGTTGAAAAAAGAAATACTGTCTATTGGTTTCTGGTGAAAAATATATATTTTTACTTTTTCCATTATTTTCACTCCAACTAGCATTTTGTAATGTCATCCACTTTCTTTGCAAATAAAGGAAGTCAACTTTGCACATATCTTGGTTGCAGGAGCATCTCCTATAAGAATAACATGTTCAACAATCGATTGTTGACAAGTGTGACTATTTACCTTTTGGCTACTATCCATTAATGCAGGTACCTATATGAATGGACTTCATTGTGTTGTTACCAAAAAGTATTTGAAGCATTGTCCATAGCACAGCATCTGTGTATCTATTAGAAAAGCAAACAACTTTAGTGACCGATGGTTGTTTACATGTTGGAGTAGTACTACTTACCTGAAGTGAAATGAAGCGTTCAAAGAAAAGTCTGCCATGCAAGGAAACACAAGGAGGAAGCAATGAAGCACGTTTTTCATTCAGTCTGCATTCAGGACATTGCAGAATGATGAAGAAATCCAATAAAGGCACTTGTCCTTAATTTGTGACAACTCACTGACAATTATGACAGTTCTCACACATTCACTTACACATTCTCATTCTTAGGTACTGCCAACTTAAATCCGTATCCTCTCATATTTTTTTATCACCAACATAAATCCCATATACCTCCTCGCTACTCCTAGTCTCCTAGTGTAAATCGAAATTTTCTGGAATTTTCGCAATTCAGGGGGGGACTTGTGATGCGATGAGCGTAAACCGTCGTCGCATTAAAGTTTAATAACTTCCTTATTAGTTGACCAATATTAATGAATTTGGTAGCGATGGAAAGTGAAAGAATCAGTCTTTAAGACGATTAATAAATATTTACAATAAAATTTGTAAATTACTATTTATTTAGCAACTTTTATGAATCTGTACAATACAATTATGTTTTCTTTAATTAATAGATAACTATTCCTGGCAATTGATCAGCAAGTATGCAATTTTAAAAGTAAAAGGATGGCCCATCCAATGAGCCTATTGGTAGATTCGTGACGTAAGCTTTTCACCTAAAAAAGGTTTAATACTATGATATGATGCGATGCGATGAGCGTAAACCGTCGTCGCATAAAAGTTTAATAACTTTCTTATTATTGGACCAATATTAATGAATTTGGCAGCGATAGAAAGAATCATTCTTTAAGGCTATAAATAAATATTATCAACGAAGTTTGTGAATTATCATTTATTTAGCAATTTTTACAAATGGATACAATACAATCATATTTTTATATATATTTTATATCTCGATAACCGCTTAAGATTGAATAACATTCAATACGTCATTAGTTGCGTATTAAATTGCTCTTTCATAAGCGTTAGTGAAAAAAGAAGAAATTGTAACAGTTTTCCAGAAAATCGCGAAAAACCTAAAAATTAAATCATTTTTGTCAAATATCCTGATAACCGCTTAAGATTGAATAACGTTCAATACGTCATTAGTTGCGTATTAAATTGCTCTTTCATAAGCATTAGTGAAAATTAAAGAAATTGTAACAGTTTTCCTGAAAATCGCGAAAAACCTAAAAATTACATCATTTTTGTCAAATATCTCGATAACCGCTTAAGATTGAATAACGTTCAATACGTCATTAGTTGCGTATTAAATTGCTCTTTCATAAGCATTAGTCAAAATTGAAAAAATTGTAACAGTTTTCCTGAAAATCGCGAAAAACCTAAAAATTACATAATTTTTGTCAAATATCTCGATAACCGCTTAAGATTGAATAACGTTCAATACGTCATTAGTTGCGTATTAAATTGCTCTTTCATAAGCATTAGTGAAAATTGAAAAAATTGTAACAGTTTTCCTGAAAATCGCGAAAAACCTAAAAATTACATCATTTTTGTCAAATATCTCGATAACCGCTTAAGATTGAATAACGTTCAATACGTCATTAGTTGCGTATTAAATTGCTCTTTCATAAGCATTAGTGAAAATTGAAGAAATTGTAACAGTTTCCCTGAAAATCGCGAAAAACCTAAAATTACATCATTTTTGTCAAATATCTCGATAACCGCTTAAGATTGAATAACGTTCAATACGTCATTAGTTGCGTATTAAATTGCTCTTTCATAAGCATTAGTAAAAATTGAAGAAATTGTAACAGTTTTCCTGAAAATCGCGAAAAACCTAAAAATTACATCATTTTTGTCAAATATCTCGATAACCGCTTAAGATTGAATAACGTTCAATACGTCATTAGTTGCGTATTAAATTGCTCTTTCATAAGCATTAGTGAAAATTGAAGAAATTGTAACAGTTTTCCTGAAAATCGCGAAAAACCTAAAAATTACATCATTTTTGTCAAATATCTCGATAACCGCTTAAGATTGAATAACGTTCAATACGTCATTGGTTGCGTATTAAATTGCTCTTTCATAAGCATTAGTGAAAATTGAAGAAATTGTAACAGTTTTCCTGAAAATCGCAAAAAACCTAAAAATTACATCATTTTTGTCAAATATCTCGATAACCGCTTAAGATTGAATAACGCTCAATACGTCATTAGTTGTGTATTAAATTGCTCTTTCATAAGCGTTAGTGAAAATTGAAGAAATTGTAACAGTTTTCCTGAAAATCGCGAAAAACCTAAAATTACATCATTTTTGTCAAATATCTCGATAACCGCTTAAGATTGAATAACGTTCAATACGTCATTAGTTGCGTATTAAATTGCTCTTTCATAAGCATTAGTGAAAATTGAAGAAATTGTAACAGTTTTCCTGAAAATCGCGAAAAACCTAAAAATTACATCATTTTTGTCAAATATCTCGATAACCGCTTAAGATTGAATAACGTTCAATACGTCATTAGTTGCGTATTAAATTGCTCTTTCATAAGCATTAGTGAAAATTGAAGAAATTGTAACAGTTTTCCTGAAAATCGCGAAAAACCTAAAAATTACATCATTTTTGTCAAATATCTCGATAACCGCTTAAGATTGAATAACGTTCAATACGTCATTGGTTGCGTATTAAATTGCTCTTTCATAAGCATTAGTGAAAATTCAAGAAATTGTAACAGTTTTCCTGAAAATCGCAAAAAACCTAAAAATTACATCATTTTTGTCAAATATCTCGATAACCGCTTAAGATTGAATAACGTTCAATACGTCATTAGTTGCGTATTAAATTGCTCTTTCATAAGCATTAGTGAAAAAAGAAGAAATTGTAACAGTTTTCCTGAAAATCGCGAAAAACCTAAAAATTACATCATTTTTGTCAAATATCTCGATAACCGCTTAAGATTGAATAACGTTCAATACGTCATTAGTTGTGTATTAAATTGCTCTTTCATAAGCGTTAGTGAAAATTGAAGAAATTGTAACAGTTTTCCTGAAAATCGCGAAAAACCTAAAATTACATCATTTATGTCAAATAACTCGATAACCGCTTAAGATTGAATAACGTTCAATACGTCATTAGTTGCGTATTAAATTGCTCTTTCATAATCATTAGTGAAAATTGAAGAAATTGTAACAGTTTTCCTGAAAATCGCGAAAAACCTAAATATTACATCATTTTTGTCAAATATCTCGATAACCGCTTAAGATTGAATAACGTTCAATACGTCATTAGTTGCGTATTAAATTACTCTTTCATAAGCATTAGTGAAAATTCAAGAAATTGTAACAGTTTTCCTGAAAATCGCAAAAAACCTAAAAATTACATCATTTTTGTCAAATATCTCGATAACCGCTTAAGATTGAATAACGTTCAATACGTCATTAGTTGCGTATTAAATTGCTCTTTCATAAGCATTAGTGAAAATTGAAGAAATTGTAACAGTTTTCCTGAAAATCGCGAAAAACCTAAAAATTACATCATTTTTGTCAAATATCTCGATAACCGCTTAAGATTGAATAACGTTCAATACGTCATTAGTTGTGTATTAAATTGCTCTTTCATAAGCGTTAGTGAAAATTGAAGAAATTGTAACAGTTTTCCTGAAAATCGCGAAAAACCTAAAATTACATCATTTTTGTCAAATATCTCGATAACCGCTTAAGATTGAATAACGTTCAATACGTCATTAGTTGCGTATTAAATTGCTCTTTCATAAGCATTAGTGAAAATTCAAGAAATTGTAACAGTTTTCCTGAAAATCGCAAAAAACCTAAAAATTACATCATTTTTGTCAAATATCTCGATAACCGCTTAAGATTGAATAACGTTCAATACGTCATTAGTTGCGTATTAAATTGCTCTTTCATAAGCATTAGTGAAAATTCAAGAAATTGTAACAGTTTTCCTGAAAATCGCAAAAAACCTAAAAATTACATCATTTTTGTCAAATATCTCGATAACCGCTTAAGATTGAATAACGTTCAATACGTCATTAGTTGCGTATTAAATTGCTCTTTCATAAGCATTAGTGAAAATTGAAGAAATTGTAACAGTTTTCCTGAAAATCGCGAAAAACCTAAAAATTACATCATTTTTGTCAAATATCTCGATAACCGCTTAAGATTGAATAACGTTCAATACGTCATTAGTTGCGTATTAAATTGCTCTTTCATAAGCGTTAGTCAAAATTGAAGAAATTGTAACAGTTTTCCTGAAAATCGCGAAAAACCTAAAATTACATCATTTTTGTCAAATATCTCGATAACCGCTTAAGATTGAATAACGTTCAATACGTCATTAGTTGTGTATTAAATTGCTCTTTCATAAGCGTTAGTCAAAATTGAAGAAATTGTAACAGTTTTCCTGAAAATCGCGAAAAACCTAAAATTACATCATTTTTGTCAAATATCTCGATAACCGCTTAAGATTGAATAACGTTCAATACGTCATTAGTTGCGTATTAAATTGCTCTTTCATAAGCATTAGTGAAAATTCAAGAAATTGTAACAGTTTTCCTGAAAATCGCGAAAAACCTAAAAATTACATCATTTTTGTCAAATATCTCGATAACCGCTTAAGATTGAATAACGTTCAATACGTCATTAGTTGTGTATTAAATTGCTCTTTCATAAGCGTTAGTGAAAATTGAAGAAATTGTAACAGTTTTCCTGAAAATCGCGAAAAACCTAAAATTACATCATTTTTGTCAAATATCTCGATAACCGCTTAAGATTGAATAACGTTCAATACGTCATTAGTTGCGTATTAAATTGCTCTTTCATAAGCATTAGTGAAAATTGAAGAAATTGTAACAGTTTTCCTGAAAATCGCGAAAAACCTAAAAATTACATCATTTTTGTCAAATATCTCGATAACCGCTTAAGATTGAATAACGTTCAATACGTCATTAGTGGCGTATTAAATTGCTCTTTCATAAGCGTTAGTGAAAATTGAAGAAATTGTAACAGTTTTCCTGAAAATCGCGAAAAACCTAAAAATTACATCATTTTTGTCAAATATCTCGATAACCGCTTAAGATTGAATAACGTTCAATACGTCATTAGTTGCGTATTAAATTGCTCTTTCATAAGCATTAGTGAAAATTCTAGAAATTGTAACAGTTTTCCTGAAAATCGCGAAAAACCTAAAAATTACATCATTTTTGTCAAATATCTCGATAACCGCTTAAGATTGAATAACGTTCAATACGTCATTAGTTGCGTATTAAATTGCTCTTTCATAAGCATTAGTGAAAATTCAAGAAATTGTAACAGTTTTCCTGAAAATCGCAAAAAACCTAAAAATTACATCATTTTTGTCAAATATCTCGATAACCGCTTAAGAGTGAATAACGTTCAATACGTCATTAGTTGCGTATTAAATTGCTCTTTCATAAGCATTAGTGAAAATTGATGAAATTGTAACAGTTTTCCTGAAAATCGCGAAAAACCTAAAAATTACATCATTTTTGTCAAATATCTCGATAACCGCTTAAGATTGAATAACGTTCAATACGTCATTAGTTGCGTATTAAATTGCTCTTTCATAAGCATTAGTGAAAATTGAAGAAATTGTAACAGTTTTCCTGAAAATCGCGAAAAACCTAAAAATTACATCATTTTTGTCAAATATCTCGATAACCGCTTAAGATTGAATAACGTTCAATACGTCATTAGTTGCGTATTAAATTGCTCTTTCATAAGCATTAGTGAAAATTCTAGAAATTGTAACAGTTTTCCTGAAAATCGCGAAAAACCTAAAAATTACATCATTTTTGTCAAATATCTCGATAACCGCTTAAGATTGAATAACGTTCAATACGTCATTAGTTGCGTATTAAATTGCTCTTTCATAAGCATTAGTGAAAATTCAAGAAATTGTAACAGTTTTCCTGAAAATCGCAAAAAACCTAAAAATTACATCATTTTTGTCAAATATCTCGATAACCGCTTAAGAGTGAATAACGTTCAATACGTCATTAGTTGCGTATTAAATTGCTCTTTCATAAGCATTAGTGAAAATTGAAGAAATTGTAACAGTTTTCCTGAAAATCGCGAAAAACCTAAAAATTACATCATTTTTGTCAAATATCTCGATAACCGCTTAAGATTGAATAACGTTCAATACGTCATTAGTTGTGTATTAAATTGCTCTTTCATAAGCGTTAGTGAAAATTGAAGAAATTGTAACAGTTTTCCTGAAAATCGCGAAAAACCTAAAATTACATCATTTTTGTCAAATATCTCGATAACCGCTTAAGATTGAATAACGTTCAATACGTCATTAGTTGCGTATTAAATTGCTCTTTCATAAGCATTAGTGAAAATTGAAGAAATTGTAACAGTTTTCCTGAAAATCGCGAAAAACCTAAAAATTACATCATTTTTGTCAAATATCTCGATAACCGCTTAAGATTGAATAACGTTCAATACGTCATTAGTGGCGTATTAAATTGCTCTTTCATAAGCGTTAGTGAAAATTGAAGAAATTGTAACAGTTTTCCTGAAAATCGCGAAAAACCTAAAAATTACATCATTTTTGTCAAATATCTCGATAACCGCTTAAGATTGAATAACGTTCAATACGTCATTAGTTGCGTATTAAATTGCTCTTTCATAAGCATTAGTGAAAATTGAAGAAATTGTAACAGTTTTCCTGAAAATCGCGAAAAACCTAAAAATTACATCATTTTTGTCAAATATCTCGATAACCGCTTAAGATTGAATAACGTTCAATACGTCATTGGTTGCGTATTAAATTGCTCTTTCATAAGCATTAGTGAAAATTCAAGAAATTGTAACAGTTTTCCTGAAAATCGCAAAAAACCTAAAAATTACATCATTTTTGTCAAATATCTCGATAACCGCTTAAGATTGAATAACGTTCAATACGTCATTAGTTGCGTATTAAATTGCTCTTTCATAAGCATTAGTGAAAAAAGAAGAAATTGTAACAGTTTTCCTGAAAATCGCGAAAAACCTAAAAATTACATCATTTTTGTCAAATATCTCGATAACCGCTTAAGATTGAATAACGTTCAATACGTCATTAGTTGTGTATTAAATTGCTCTTTCATAAGCGTTAGTGAAAATTGAAGAAATTGTAACAGTTTTCCTGAAAATCGCGAAAAACCTAAAATTACATCATTTATGTCAAATAACTCGATAACCGCTTAAGATTGAATAACGTTCAATACGTCATTAGTTGCGTATTAAATTGCTCTTTCATAATCATTAGTGAAAATTGAAGAAATTGTAACAGTTTTCCTGAAAATCGCGAAAAACCTAAATATTACATCATTTTTGTCAAATATCTCGATAACCGCTTAAGATTGAATAACGTTCAATACGTCATTAGTTGCGTATTAAATTACTCTTTCATAAGCATTAGTGAAAATTCAAGAAATTGTAACAGTTTTCCTGAAAATCGCAAAAAACCTAAAAATTACATCATTTTTGTCAAATATCTCGATAACCGCTTAAGATTGAATAACGTTCAATACGTCATTAGTTGCGTATTAAATTGCTCTTTCATAAGCATTAGTGAAAATTGAAGAAATTGTAACAGTTTTCCTGAAAATCGCGAAAAACCTAAAAATTACATCATTTTTGTCAAATATCTCGATAACCGCTTAAGATTGAATAACGTTCAATACGTCATTAGTTGCGTATTAAATTGCTCTTTCATAAGCGTTAGTGAAAATTGAAGAAATTGTAACAGTTTTCCTGAAAATCGCGAAAAACCTAAAATTACATCATTTTTGTCAAATATCTCGATAACCGCTTAAGATTGAATAACGTTCAATACGTCATTAGTTGCGTATTAAATTGCTCTTTCATAAGCATTAGTGAAAATTCAAGAAATTGTAACAGTTTTCCTGAAAATCGCAAAAAACCTAAAAATTACATCATTTTTGTCAAATATCTCGATAACCGCTTAAGATTGAATAACGTTCAATACGTCATTAGTTGCGTATTAAATTGCTCTTTCATAAGCATTAGTGAAAATTCAAGAAATTGTAACAGTTTTCCTGAAAATCGCAAAAAACCTAAAAATTACATCATTTTTGTCAAATATCTCGATAACCGCTTAAGATTGAATAACGTTCAATACGTCATTAGTTGCGTATTAAATTGCTCTTTCATAAGCATTAGTGAAAATTGAAGAAATTGTAACAGTTTTCCTGAAAATCGCGAAAAACCTAAAAATTACATCATTTTTGTCAAATATCTCGATAACCGCTTAAGATTGAATAACGTTCAATACGTCATTAGTTGCGTATTAAATTGCTCTTTCATAAGCGTTAGTCAAAATTGAAGAAATTGTAACAGTTTTCCTGAAAATCGCGAAAAACCTAAAATTACATCATTTTTGTCAAATATCTCGATAACCGCATAAGATTGAATAACGTTCAATACGTCATTAGTTGTGTATTAAATTGCTCTTTCATAAGCGTTAGTCAAAATTGAAGAAATTGTAACAGTTTTCCTGAAAATCGCGAAAAACCTAAAATTACATCATTTTTGTCAAATATCTCGATAACCGCTTAAGATTGAATAACGTTCAATACGTCATTAGTTGCGTATTAAATTGCTCTTTCATAAGCATTAGTGAAAATTCAAGAAATTGTAACAGTTTTCCTGAAAATCGCAAAAAACCTAAAAATTACATCATTTTTGTCAAATATCTCGATAACCGCTTAAGATTGAATAACGTTCAATACGTCATTAGTTGCGTATTAAATTGCTCTTTCATAAGCATTAGTGAAAATTCAAGAAATTGTAACAGTTTTCCTGAAAATCGCAAAAAACCTAAAAATTACATCATTTTTGTCAAATATCTCGATAACCGCTTAAGATTGAATAACGTTCAATACGTCATTAGTTGCGTATTAAATTGCTCTTTCATAAGCATTAGTGAAAATTGAAGAAATTGTAACAGTTTTCCTGAAAATCGCGAAAAACCTAAAAATTACATCATTTTTGTCAAATATCTCGATAACCGCTTAAGATTGAATAACGTTCAATACGTCATTAGTTGCGTATTAAATTGCTCTTTCATAAGCGTTAGTCAAAATTGAAGAAATTGTAACAGTTTTCCTGAAAATCGCGAAAAACCTAAAATTACATCATTTTTGTCAAATATCTCGATAACCGCTTAAGATTGAATAACGTTCAATACGTCATTAGTTGCGTATTAAATTGCTCTTTCATAAGCATTAGTGAAAATTGAAGAAATTGTAACAGTTTTCCTGAAAATCGCGAAAAACCTAAAAATTACATCATTTTTGTCAAATATCTCGATAACCGCTTAAGATTGAATAACGTTCAATACGTCATTAGTTGTGTATTAAATTGCTCTTTCATAAGCGTTAGTGAAAATTGAAGAAATTGTAACAGTTTTCCTGAAAATCGCGAAAAACCTAAAATTACATCATTTTTGTCAAATATCTCGATAACCGCTTAAGATTGAATAACGTTCAATACGTCATTAGTTGCGTATTAAATTGCTCTTTCATAAGCATTAGTGAAAATTGAAGAAATTGTAACAGTTTTCCTGAAAATCGCGAAAAACCTAAAAATTACATCATTTTTGTCAAATATCTCGATAACCGCTTAAGATTGAATAACGTTCAATACGTCATTAGTGGCGTATTAAATTGCTCTTTCATAAGCGTTAGTGAAAATTGAAGAAATTGTAACAGTTTTCCTGAAAATCGCGAAAAACCTAAAAATTACATCATTTTTGTCAAATATCTCGATAACCGCTTAAGATTGAATAACGTTCAATACGTCATTAGTTGCGTATTAAATTGCTCTTTCATAAGCATTAGTGAAAATTCTAGAAATTGTAACAGTTTTCCTGAAAATCGCGAAAAACCTAAAAATTACATCATTTTTGTCAAATATCTCGATAACCGCTTAAGATTGAATAACGTTCAATATGTCATTAGTTGCGTATTAAATTGCTCTTTCATAAGCATTAGTGAAAATTCAAGAAATTGTAACAGTTTTCCTGAAAATCGCAAAAAACCTAAAAATTACATCATTTTTGTCAAATATCTCGATAACCGCTTAAGAGTGAATAACGTTCAATACGTCATTAGTTGCGTATTAAATTGCTCTTTCATAAGCATTAGTGAAAATTGAAGAAATTGTAACAGTTTTCCTGAAAATCGCGAAAAACCTAAAAATTACATCATTTTTGTCAAATATCTCGATAACCGCTTAAGATTGAATAACGTTCAATACGTCATTAGTTGTGTATTAAATTGCTCTTTCATAAGCGTTAGTGAAAATTGAAGAAATTGTAACAGTTTTCCTGAAAATCGCGAAAAACCTAAAAATTACATCATTTTTGTCAAATATCTCGATAACCGCTTAAGATTGAATAACGTTCAATACGTCATTAGTTGCGTATTAAATTGCTCTTTCATAAGCATTAGTGAAAATTCTAGAAATTGTAACAGTTTTCCTGAAAATCGCGAAAAACCTAAAAATTACATCATTTTTGTCAAATATCTCGATAACCGCTTAAGATTGAATAACGTTCAATACGTCATTAGTTGCGTATTAAATTGCTCTTTCATAAGCATTAGTGAAAATTCAAGAAATTGTAACAGTTTTCCTGAAAATCGCAAAAAACCTAAAAATTACATCATTTTTGTCAAATATCTCGATAACCGCTTAAGAGTGAATAACGTTCAATACGTCATTAGTTGCGTATTAAATTGCTCTTTCATAAGCATTAGTGAAAATTGAAGAAATTGTAACAGTTTTCCTGAAAATCGCGAAAAACCTAAAAATTACATCATTTTTGTCAAATATCTCGATAACCGCTTAAGATTGAATAACGTTCAATACGTCATTAGTTGTGTATTAAATTGCTCTTTCATAAGCGTTAGTGAAAATTGAAGAAATTGTAACAGTTTTCCTGAAAATCGCGAAAAACCTAAAATTACATCATTTTTGTCAAATATCTCGATAACCGCTTAAGATTGAATAACGTTCAATACGTCATTAGTGGCGTATTAAATTGCTCTTTCATAAGCGTTAGTGAAAATTGAAGAAATTGTAACAGTTTTCCTGAAAATCGCGAAAAACCTAAAAATTACATCATTTTTGTCAAATATCTCGATAACCGCTTAAGATTGAATAACGTTCAATACGTCATTAGTGGCGTATTAAATTGCTCTTTCATAAGCGTTAGTGAAAATTGAAGAAATTGTAACAGTTTTCCTGAAAATCGCGAAAAACCTAAAAATTACATCATTTTTGTCAAATATCTCGATAACCGCTTAAGATTGAATAACGTTCAATACGTCATTAGTGGCGTATTAAATTGCTCTTTCATAAGCGTTAGTGAAAATTGAAGAAATTGTAACAGTTTTCCTGAAAATCGCGAAAAACCTAAAAATTACATCATTTTTGTCAAATATCTCGATAACCGCTTAAGATTGAATAACGTTCAATACGTCATTAGTTGCGTATTAAATTGCTCTTTCATAAGCATTAGTGAAAAAAGAAGAAATTGTAACAGTTTTCCTGAAAATCGCGAAAAACCTAAAAATTACATCATTTTTGTCAAATATCTCGATAACCGCTTAAGATTGAATAACGTTCAATACGTCATTAGTTGCGTATTAAATTGCTCTTTCATAAGCATTAGTGAAAAAAGAAGAAATTGTAACAGTTTTCCTGAAAATCGCGAAAAACCTAAAATTACATCATTTTTGTCAAATATCTCGATAACTGCTTCAGATTGAATAACGTTCAATACGTCATTAGTTGCGTATTAAATTGCTCTTTCATAAGCATTAGTGAAAATTGAAGAAATTGTAACAGTTTTCCTGAAAATCGCGAAAAACCTAAAAATTACATCATTTTTGTCAAATATCTCGATAACCGCTTAAGATTGAATAACGTTCAATACGTCATTAGTTGCGTATTAAATTACTCTTTCATAAGCATTAGTGAAAATTGAAGAAATTGTAACAGTTTTCCTGAAAATCGCGAAAAACCTAAAAATTACATAATTTTTGTCAAATATCTCGATAACCGCTTAAGATTGAATAACGTTCAATACGTCATTAGTTGCGTATTCCAATGCTCTTTCATAAGCAGTTGAGAAAATTACATAAAGTGTTACGGTTTTCCTGAAAATTGCAAAAAACGAAAACTACGGTGTTAAAATTCTTAATTTTCGGCTTATATCTCGAGAACCAGGTAAGATTGAATAATGATTAATACGTCATTAGTTGCGTATTCCAATGCTCTTTCATAAGCAGTTGAGAAAATTACATAAAGTGTTACGGTTTTCCTGAAAATTGCAAAAAACGAAAAAAATAAAAGTTAATAGGATTTGGCCAAACTCTTAATTTTCGCTTATAACTCGAGAACCAAGTAAGATTGAATAATGATCAATACGTCATTAGTTGCGTATTCCAATGCTCTTTCATAAGCAGTTGAGAAAATTACATAAAGTCTTACGGTTTTCCTGAAAATTACAAAAAACTAAAACTACGGTGCTAAAATTTATAGCGATTTTTCAAAAATTTATAGCAATTTTTGAAAAATCAAAAGTTAATAGGATTCGGCCAAACTCTTAAATTTCGCTTATATCTCGCGAACCAGGTAAGATTGAATAACGTTCAATACGTCATTAGTTGCGTATTCCAATGCTCTTTCATAAGCAGTTGAGAAAATTACATAAAGTGTTACGGTTTTCCTGAAAATTGCAAAAAACGAAAACTACGGTGCTAAAATTCTTAATTTTCGGCTTATATCTCGAGAACCAGGTAAGATTGAATAATGATTAATACGTCATTAGTTGCGTATTCCAATGCTCTTTCATAAGCAGTTGAGAAAATTACATAAAGTGTTACGGTTTTCCTGAAAATTGCAAAAAACGAAAAAAATAAAAGTTAATAGGATTTGGCCAAACTCTTAATTTTCGCTTATAACTCGAGAACCAAGTAAGATTGAATAATGATCAATACGTCATTAGTTGCGTATTCCAATGCTCTTTCATAAGCAGTTGAGAAAATTACATAAAGTCTTACGGTTTTCCTGAAAATTACAAAAAACTAAAACTACGGTGCTAAAATTTATAGCGATTTTTCAAAAATTTATAGCAATTTTTGAAAAATCAAAAGTTAATAGGATTCGGCCAAACTCTTAATTTTCGCTTATATCTCGCGAACCAGGTAAGATTGAATAACGTTCAATACGTCATTAGTTGCGTATTCCAATGCTCTTTCATAAGCAGTTGAGAAAATTACATAAAGTGTTACGGTTTTCCTGAAAATTGCAAAAAACGAAAACTACGGTGCTAAAATTCTTAATTTTCGGCTTATATCTCGAGAACCAGGTAAGATTGAATAATGATTAATACGTCATTAGTTGCGTATTCCAATGCTCTTTCATAAGCAGTTGAGAAAATTACATAAAGTGTTACGGTTTTCCTGAAAATTGCAAAAAACGAAAAAAATAAAAGTTAATAGGATTTGGCCAAACTCTTAATTTTCGCTTATAACTCGAGAACCAAGTAAGATTGAATAATGATCAATACGTCATTAGTTGCGTATTCCAATGCTCTTTCATAAGCAGTTGAGAAAATTACATAAAGTCTTACGGTTTTCCTGAAAATTACAAAAAACTAAAACTACGGTGCTAAAATTTATAGAGATTTTTCAAAAATTTATAGCAATTTTTGAAAAATCAAAAGTTAATAGGATTCGGCCAAACTCTTAAATTTCGCTTATATCTCGCGAACCAGGTAAGATTGAATAACGTTCAATACGTCATTAGTTGCGTATTAAATTGCTCTTTCATAAGCATTAGTGAAAATTGAAGAAATTGTAACAGTTTTCCTGAAAATCGCGAAAAACCTAAAAATTACATCATTTTTGTCAAATATCTCGATAACCGCTTAAGATTGAATAACGTTCAATACGTCATTAGTTGCGTATTAAATTGCTCTTTCATAAGCATTAGTGAAAAAAGAAGAAATTGTAACAGTTTTCCTGAAAATCGCGAAAAACCTAAAATTACATCATTTTTGTCAAATATCTCGATAACTGCTTAAGATTGAATAACGTTCAATACGTCATTAGTTGCGTATTAAATTGCTCTTTCATAAGCATTAGTGAAAATTGAAGAAATTGTAACAGTTTTCCTGAAAATCGCGAAAAACCTAAAAATTACATCATTTTTGTCAAATATCTCGATAACCGCTTAAGATTGAATAACGTTCAATACGTCATTAGTTGCGTATTAAATTGCTCTTTCATAAGCATTAGTGAAAATTGAAGAAATTGTAACAGTTTTCCTGAAAATCGCGAAAAACCTAAAAATTACATCATTTTTGTCAAATATCTCGATAACCGCTTAAGATTGAATAACGTTCAATACGTCATTAGTTGCGTATTCCATTGCTCTTTCATAAGCATTAGTGAAAATTAAAAAAATTGTAATAGTTTTCCTGAAAATCGTGAAAAACCTAAAAATTACATAATTTTTGTCAAATATCTCGATAACCGCTTAAGATTGAATAACGTTCAATACGTCATTAGTTGCGTATTCCAATGCTCTTTCATAAGCAGTTGAGAAAATTACATAAAGTGTTACGGTTTTCCTGAAAATTGCAAAAAACGAAAACTACGGTGTTAAAATTCTTAATTTTCGGCTTATATCTCGAGAACCAGGTAAGATTGAATAATGATTAATACGTCATTAGTTGCGTATTCCAATGCTCTTTCATAAGCAGTTGAGAAAATTACATAAAGTGTTACGGTTTTCCTGAAAATTGCAAAAAACGAAAAAAATAAAAGTTAATAGGATTTGGCCAAACTCTTAATTTTCGCTTATAACTCGAGAACCAAGTAAGATTGAATAATGATCAATACGTCATTAGTTGCGTATTCCAATGCTCTTTCATAAGCAGTTGAGAAAATTACATAAAGTCTTACGGTTTTCCTGAAAATTACAAAAAACTAAAACTACGGTGCTAAAATTTATAGCGATTTTTCAAAAATTTATAGCAATTTTTGAAAAATCAAAAGTTAATAGGATTCGGCCAAACTCTTAAATTTCGCTTATATCTCGCGAACCAGGTAAGATTGAATAACGTTCAATACGTCATTAGTTGCGTATTCCAATGCTCTTTCATAAGCAGTTGAGAAAATTACATAAAGTGTTACGATTTTCCTGAAAATTGCAAAAAACGAAAACTACGGTGCTAAAATTCTTAATTTTCGGCTTATATCTCGAGAACGAGGTAAGATTGAATAATGATTAATACGTCATTAGTTGCGTATTCCAATGCTCTTTCATAAGCAGTTGAGAAAATTACATAAAGTGTTACGGTTTTCCTGAAAATTGCAAAAAACGAAAAAAATAAAAGTTAATAGGATTTGGCCAAACTCTTAATTTTCGCTTATAACTCGAGAACCAAGTAAGATTGAATAATGATCAATACGTCATTAGTTGCGTATTCCAATGCTCTTTCATAAGCAGTTGAGAAAATTACATAAAGTCTTACGGTTTTCCTGAAAATTACAAAAAACTAAAACTACGGTGCTAAAATTTATAGCGATTTTTCAAAAATTTATAGCAATTTTTGAAAAATCAAAAGTTAATAGGATTCGGCCAAACTCTTAATTTTCGCTTATATCTCGCGAACCAGGTAAGATTGAATAACGTTCAATACGTCATTAGTTGCGTATTCCAATGCTCTTTCATAAGCAGTTGAGAAAATTACATAAAGTGTTACGGTTTTCCTGAAAATTGCAAAAAACGAAAACTACGGTGCTAAAATTCTTAATTTTCGGCTTATATCTCGAGAACCAGGTAAGATTGAATAATGATTAATACGTCATTAGTTGCGTATTCCAATGCTCTTTCATAAGCAGTTGAGAAAATTACATAAAGTGTTACGGTTTTCCTGAAAATTGCAAAAAACGAAAAAAATAAAAGTTAATAGGATTTGGCCAAACTCTTAATTTTCGCTTATAACTCGAGAACCAAGTAAGATTGAATAATGATCAATACGTCATTAGTTGCGTATTCCAATGCTCTTTCATAAGCAGTTGAGAAAATTACATAAAGTCTTACGGTTTTCCTGAAAATTACAAAAAACTAAAACTACGGTGCTAAAATTTATAGAGATTTTTCAAAAATTTATAGCAATTTTTGAAAAATCAAAAGTTAATAGGATTCGGCCAAACTCTTAATTTTCGCTTATATCTCGCGAACCAGGTAAGATTGAATAACGTTCAATACGTCATTAGTTGCGTATTCCAATGCTCTTTCATAAGGAGTTGAGAAAATTACATAAAGTGTTACGGTTTTGCTGAAAATTGCAAAAAACGAAAACTACGGTGCTAAAATTCTTAATTTTCGGCTTATATCTCGAGAACCAGGTAAGATTGAATAATGATTAATACGTCATTAGTTGCGTATTCCAATGCTCTTTCATAAGCAGTTGAGAAAATTACATAAAGTGTTACGGTTTTCCTGAAAATTGCAAAAAACGAAAAAAATAAAAGTTAATAGGATTTGGCCAAACTCTTAATTTTCGCTTATAACTCGAGAACCAAGTAAGATTGAATAATGATCAATACGTCATTAGTTGCGTATTCCAATGCTCTTTCATAAGCAGTTGAGAAAATTACATAAAGTCTTACGGTTTTCCTGAAAATTACAAAAAACTAAAACTACGGTGCTAAAATTTATAGAGATTTTTCAAAAATTTATAGCAATTTTTGAAAAATCAAAAGTTAATAGGATTCGGCCAAACTCTTAATTTTCGCTTATATCTCGCGAACCAGGTAAGATTGAATAACGTTCAATACGTCATTAGTTGCGTATTCCAATGCTCTTTCATAAGCAGTTGAGAAAATTACATAAAGTGTTACGGTTTTCCTGAAAATTGCAAAAAACGAAAACTACGGTGCTAAAATTCTTAATTTTCGGCTTATATCTCGAGAACCAGGTAAGATTGAATAATGATTAATACGTCATTAGTTGCGTATTCCAATGCTCTTTCATAAGCAGTTGAGAAAATTACATAAAGTGTTACGGTTTTCCTGAAAATTGCAAAAAACGAAAAAAATAAAAGTTAATAGGATTTGGCCAAACTCTTAATTTTCGCTTATAACTCGAGAACCAAGTAAGATTGAATAATGATCAATACGTCATTAGTTGCGTATTCCAATGCTCTTTCATAAGCAGTTGAGAAAATTACATAAAGTCTTACGGTTTTCCTGAAAATTACAAAAAACTAAAACTACGGTGCTAAAATTTATAGAGATTTTTCAAAAATTTATAGCAATTTTTGAAAAATCAAAAGTTAATAGGATTCGGCCAAACTCTTAATTTTCGCTTATATCTCGCGAACCAGGTAAGATTGAATAACGTTCAATACGTCATTAGTTGCGTATTCCAATGCTCTTTCATGAGCAGTTGAGAAAATTACATAAAGTCTTACGGTTTTCCTGAAAATTACTTTTAGTTTGTAATTTTCAGGAAAACTTCGGTGCTATAATTTATAGAAATTTATATTATTATAGTGGAATTAGTGTAAAGCATGTGTGGAATTTGTGTAAAGTATGTGTGGAATTTGTGTAAAATATGTGTGGAATTTGGGGAAAGTGGAATTTGTGTAAAATATGTGTGGAATTAGTGTAAAACATGTGTGGAATTTGTGAAATTTATGTGTGGAATTTGTGTAAAATATGTGTGGAAGTTGTGTAAAAATGTGTGGAATTTGGGGAAAAAAGTTTGGAATTTGTGTAAAATATGTGTGGAATTTGTGTAAAATATGTGAGGAATTTGTGTAAAATATGTGAGGAATTTGTGTAAAATATGTGTGGAATTTGTGTAAAAATGTGTGGAATTTGGGGAAAAAAGTTTGGAATTTGTGTAAAATATGTGTTGAATTTGTGTAAAATATGTGTGGAATTTGTGTAAAATATGTGTTGAATTTACTGTGCAAAATTTGTGGATTTTTGCTAAAAATGAATGAAATTTTTGTGTAAAAATGTGTGGAATTACAAGAAAAAGTTTAGATTGTTGCTTTTCGGAATGTAAAAAAATGTGTGGAATGTGGATTGTTTTTGACGTCTAGTTGTGAGCTTCTGTCACTGTCATAAACACGTGTACTGTGTTGACTGCAACCAAACATACATCTGAGAGCTGTCGGTTGCCTATGTTAAATTCTTTTGTACTGGTATTTTAAATAAAAATTCCATAATTATTAAAAACAACGTTTATTTGCCAAATAATACAATATAACACAATACATATTCAGTAAAGAAGGAAAAAAATATAAATAATGAATAAATAAATAAATAAATACATTTCTAAAAAACTGGAAAACGATTGCTCCTGAAATTCGGAAATGCTCTCCAGTCTCTATATTAAAGAATAGGCATCAATTGATTAATGGGAGCTGCATGTTCTTCCTAAAAAAAATAAACAGTTTAAATCTATCTCATTGGTTAAGATGAAAATTTACCTTACTTGTTTCTCCTTAATTCCTTTGAACCTGGCACTCAGATATGTTATAATATCTCCAAGGTTTATGGAGCAGGTAACAATAGTTTCCAAGATGCTATTCTCTCTGAATAATCAAGAAAATACTTTTGCCATATGTCTCCTCGATTAAGAAAAAAATAAATATATTAACGGATGGTCTTGGGTCCACCTGAAATAAGAAATACTTTTAGTCACTACCCGCAAGTTTACTGTGATATTTACCTTGTGCATATTTCCATATTCTGAATGTATCTGGCAAGCAGGAAGCTGTTCATTCTCTAAGGATTAGGTTAAAGACCTACAACAGATGACATTTAGAAGAGTGTACTTTCCAAAAGGAACAGCATTTTAGATAGAAATGTATGCATGCTAGAAAATAGCAATAGGAAGCTGTGGAACACATTCTTTGTTCAGTCTGGAATCTGAAAATTGCGGAATTAAGAACAAAACCAAAGAAGGCAGCACTATTGTTGATGTTATATACAGGATAGCAACCTGTCACTTCTAGTGTCTGCAACCAAACATACATATATTACGTTTACTTAAATGCGGTATATTATAATTATAGAAGTGATTAAATTTAAGACTGGCAAATTTGAATTGTTTTACTGTAATAAACAAACTGAAGGATTAATTATGTTGCAAGTTCGAAATTAGTTAAGTGGGCAATCGAGGCTTGCAGCTCGGGCATGTTGGCGCTGCACAATATTCATTTTCCTAAAAACGTACAAATATAATTAAAGAAACATTTTCAGAATAATTACTACAATGTTACGCAAGTATCAACTTGGAATTGCTTTGATTAGTTGCGCGAGGTTCGTGATTGTTCGTTGCGCAACAGTCTTGAGGCCGATAAATAAATGTTAGCTGCTGGAATAATTGAATTGCTTAAACTAAATAACAATTTAAGAAAGAAATAAATAAAAAGGTAATTGCTGTTTCAATGCGCCAAATGCATTCGTATTATTTCCATTGCCGGTTCAATGCCGTTTCCTCGCTTCGCCACCAATTGAAATTGAAACGAAAACCCGCTTGCCCCGCTTCATAATGCTTCCACAAAATAAATCTTAATCTCTTTAATTTATTCCTCGCATCAGCTACGACGAGAATATTAACAAATCAACAACAACACCTCAAGTAAGGAAACTTACCGATCTTCGCTCGAGGCAACCATTCGTCATTCCTTATCTCTTTCTAGTCTTGCTTCTTTCGGAGAAGAATCCAGCATCCACTTTCGAACGGCGGCGGCGGCGGTTTCCGTACCGATTCGTACCAGTTTTCGGTAACCCCACTTCTCTATACCTGATGCCTCCTCTTCCGTCGCTCGCCAATGGAAACTTTCCATCCGGACGCACGACGAGAATGCACGCTGCAACACGCAAACAAAAAAGGAACAAGTTACTCATTGAATGCTTTCAGTGCGCTTCAGACGCAAACGAGTCTTAGTCATTCACGCACATGCACGTGTTGTGTTTACGTTTCAACCTTCCGACGAAAACAACCAACATACCTGCGAGGATAAGTCCAAATCCATGTAATAGTTTAGTTCTTCGACGATCCCTCAGTTATCACAGTGCGGACATCACAAAGCTAAAAAAACATGAATTCGAACTTTGAAAAGTCCGAAGGCCTCCAATGGTTCGACGGTAAGCGTTCATAAAATCTATAATAAAAAAAAAATCGTAAAATTTAACAGAAATAAAATACATACAGTAATTTGGTAAAACAATCTAGCTAAATAATAGCTCCAACATAATTGACGTGAACTTGAAGCAACAAACAAACAAACAAAAACAGATTCGTGCGTTGCTAAACAGTTTAATGAACGGTTGTTAACAAAATCCGCCGTTGCTATGTTTAATCAAGCAATGCTATTAGTTGAAAATTTAGTTTGTAATCGATACAAGGTAGCGTTTTGTTGCATTTTATTTGTAGATAAATTTGAGTAAACTACCTTTTTTTCTTCAATTTTCTAACAACGTGATTTAGTGAAACTCGTTTTCGAGATACGAACATTGACCTATTTCTCATTTTGTTTGTTTTTATTTTCTCTATATAATAATAATATTATATTCAATTTACAATCGAAATAACAAAATATTATTATTGTTTTTCTATTTTTCGTAATTTAGATCTAATGACTCATTAATTTACCATAGACAACGAAAAAAAAACTTGGATAACGATTGCAGATAAATATGCAAACGCGAAATTAAGCATGTTGATTATGCCATGGCAACAAAACAATCGAAATTTTGTTCCTGCAATTGTGGCGATGTATAAACAAAATTGTTAAGGAAACAATCAATTAAAACGTGCGCACTTGCCGGTGCCGTTCAAATGATTTTCAATTCGAATCGTGATGATATTGAATAACCGAAGCAATTTCGATAAAACGTTTCGAACCTTGAAAAACGGAAATTACACGTGCCTCACGCGAAATTTCGACGCTCGTCTCATCTCCTCTCCATAGAAACGATACAATAATACAAATTTGGTTGTTATGGAGTATTATTGTCAATAAAGAAGCATCTAGTGAAATATTGGACCGAAAACGAACATCCTGTTTGAAAGGCATCTGCCGTTTCAAACATCCGGCGGAAACGCGCATCTAACGTCAAGATTCTGTCTAATATTCTTAAGATTTCAATCAAATTTTGGCTAAGAATTTCTTATGAATTTTGAAACAAAAAAGAAAAACAATATTTAACCTCACGTCAATTTCGTTAGTCCGACACGATTTGTTGTTGTTATTTTCTTGTCAAGATACGAAATGATAAATATTTGCTATGGAAATAATTACGGTTTGCGAAATGTAAACGTTGCACGTGTAAAAACAACAATTAATTGCATTTGAACTTGTATTAATCATTATAAAATTTGCAATTATATCATGGAATATTTATTTTTTTTCCACGAAGCAATCGATCGTTAAATTCTTATCGTAATTTTGTTGTTGTTCGAGCGCGTGCCATGAAACAAAGGAAACAAACAAACAATCTTCTAAAAGATTCGACAAACTTTGATCTATTGATTTTCTTCAACCAATAAGTTGGTAAAAGAGAATGCAACATGTACGATATAAGTAATATTACTTTCAATTCAAGTGAACTTGTATTGTACGATATTTAAGGAATGCGCAGAGAAAATGATTAATTCGGAAATCATTGATGCAATTAATTCTACAATTAATCGAGCTTCGCTTTCGTTTGCTCATTTTTTTGTGTGTATGTACGTGTGTGTTTCCAATTTGGAAACTAAATTTGCTCGCAGCCGCAGTGGGCGCAGAAAGGAAAGCTCGTTCGAACTAATACCATGATGACTTTCGTTCGGTTTTTCAAATGCGTAATGTATATTCCGAGAAAGTCAACATGATTCCTACTTCTGTAATCACATTAATTGTTAATATACGAATGCCAAATTTGATATTGATACAGTCATAATATATAAATTGAAACACTCACCATTTTCCTGTTATCAGGTATCAAAGTTTGAAGCATCGAAAAAGCAGTCTCCTTACATTTTTGCGTCTATCTCGAAAAATATTGTCGCCAGCAATAATATAAATGATGAGTTTTTGAAAGCTAAAAATACAGGCTTTAATATGATTGCAATTGATTAATTTTATTACTTACCGATTTCCTGTAATCCACGCGCAAAATAGAGAAAACATTTTTCAAAGCCTCAAAAAAGCAGTCTCTCACGTTTATGATTGCCTCCAGCATTAATGCAAATTACGCATTCTGAAAACTAAAAATACAGGTTTTAATATTATGATTGCAACAGATTAATTGTACTACTTACGTATTTATTGACAGTTTTCTGTAAAATTTGTCGTGAATGTTTGGTTGCCTAAGTTAACGTTTTCGAAAAATATATCAAATATGGATAGTACAATTATTAAATTATTATTTACTCACTCAATCTAATACTGCGGAGAAAGAACACGAATGCTGCACTCTTCTCCGCTCTTCTCTTCAACAATACACTCTTCTCTTCAACAATATACGACTGACGTCAATTGGATGTGCACCTGCGACTTATTCGATGACGCACGAAACTCTAGACCAATCAGAACGTGCCGCTCGAACTATTGATTATTTGAAATTCAAATATAAAAATATATTAACTAAATGCAACATATATTTAACATATAGGAACATAATAAAATTTAATTAATATTAATTTCAGATAAATTAGAGGAAGTTACGTCGACGAGTTTACCGAATTTAGCAGTTGAGGAAGGAACGGAAATTGGAATTCTAGTCATAATAATTGCGGCCGCCATTTTTACCATTACGCTGCTTTTCCTCATCGCGATCTTCATTGATTGCAGACAACAGTGAGTTAAATACATATTTTGCCTAGGTTCGAAATTGTTTGAATTCTTTTTGCTTTTGCTTTTTAGAAAGACGATAAATATCGAAGCGACGAGCGATAGCGGAAGGATATTCAGAATGAAATTGCCAAAGATCAGCAGGAAATTGCGCGAAGATGAGAAGCAGTTCTCGAATCGAATGCAAATACCGGATGGAACGGATGTCGCGAACATCGTTTAAACTATACGATCCTAGTATCCCTTTTTAATTTTATTCAAAGTATTACTAATTTTATTCACCAACACACACACAAACATACATGCATATATATATATACACATATCGTCGTTGCCAAAGTAACCAATTTGTTTAGTTTATTGTATTTTAAAGATATACTCGAAAAGTTAATCGTGTTTTGTTTTTATATATAAAACAAAAGAATAAGTTGTGATCTCGTATTAAAACTATATAACTATATATTTTTTATTCATATACAAAAAAAATGATAATATACATGGTCTATACAAACTAAGTTTTTTTTTTTAGTAGCAATAATTTTGGTTCTATCTCGTATATATATAATACATATACATAAAATTGAAACGTGTTAAAAATGGGAAGGGAATTCAAATAATAAATTAAGTTAAAAACGTAAATAAGAAAGGCGGTGACGACGGCGACGGACGCTTTTCGTTTGATTAAATTGGGTTGTCGTCCGCTCCAATCGTCTCCTCGATCCAATCGATGTTGGATGAGATCTTGTCGTACATCCTCGGTCTGCCCACCGCCCCTTTGCTATTCGTGCACGCTATCCTCCAATTGGTGATGCCCACCAATGACCAGCGCACTCCGTCCGGTAACATGCAGAGCATTGAAGTCCCCGCGAATTCTTCCTCCTTCAAACAAATCCAGATTTAATCAATCACAATCATCATCAAGCCTTGAGATACTCACGTTGCAATCTTCTTGTCCGTACGCCGTCTCCGTGCACAGACTGTTCACAGTCGAGATGCTCACATTTTCGCACCTCTCCATCTGGTTCACCTTGATTTGCACACGTTGCAGCTGATCCCTGTTCCTCGCCCATCCCAGCGTATTGCAGAAAAGCACTCCATCCGTCGTCTGCTTCATCTTCTTCTCTGGAAGGCAGATCGGTCGCACGAAATCCGTCATCATCAACGGATCCTCCAGCTTCACCATGGCTATCGTCGATCCCTCCACCGGCGATTTCACCATACCCACGATCCTCCTCTCCTGTTGCCATGGTGATGAACTGGACAGACGAACGGTGCCGGCACGCACCAGCCATTCGGCTTTCGGTTGCCCCTGGAAACACGAGACGGACGTTATCACCCATGACGGGTTGATCAACGTTCCGTCGCAGATGTGCACGTCCTCCTTGAATAGCGCAACGTGCCAAGGCCAGTCTCCGTGGACGGACATTTTCGAGAGGATGGGATCGCTCGAGCTGGAGTGCGTGATTTGCGTACCGCATTCTGAATAAAAGAACAATAACGTAAAAAATATTATCAAAAGTAAAACGTTCATCATTACCTAAATCGCCGCACTCGACTTTAAGCACATCTTTGGTTTTGCACTGCGTCCGAACGAACGAAATCTCGTTGGCCAAAGGATCTTTCATGCTCACGTACGCTTCCGTTTCTTCCACGTCCTTTGCGATCGACACCGATTTTAGCTTCCTGAAATGATTATTACTATTTAATTTGACGCAACAATCTATTATTAAAGCTCTCTAAGTAATCATCATTTCTCAAGAATTCTTAATTGGCTCAAACGCTTTTCAATAGATATCGAAACTAATAATAGCGCTTATTTACAAACGAAAGGTTGTATGATGGGTGCGGCGGCTATTTCTGCCGCATACCTTAATAACTAATTCTTTCTTTTCAGTTGAACTGTTTTAAATGTAAATCTTATCAAATAAAATAGCACGCGACTTACACGTAGGAAAGAGTTTTGCAAAGGGACGATGCGATCGTGTGCAGAATCTCCGTGGATTTATTAGCTGGCAGCGTTCTGTTCAGGTTCTCCGTGCAGAGCTTTCCCATCTCGCCCTTCTCGTTGAACACTACGAATCCAGAGGCGTGATAGCGCGCGAGGTGCGGCGTCACGACCTTCGCTTTTGCCAGCTGCCCGACGCTCGGCGATAAACTCACTGGAAATGTCACAGGTTTTTTAACTAGTAACATAAAGACGGATGGATTGATGTGCAAGTGTCTTACGGCAAGCTCGTTCGTCGCTTCCATCTGGGCAATCCCTTCTGCCATCGCATCTCTTCGACTCCTTGATGCAGGCCCTTCCGATGCCGCAATGGATGTGATCCGGTGGACAGTAGGCGCACGTCCTCTCGTCAGAGGTGTCCTGACAATCGACGACACCATCGCAGATCCTCGGCGAAAGTGCTTTCGTTTGCATCTCCTGAACGCAATCTAAAAATCGACAAACGTTAGAATAATTCGCTACGGAATATTATATGAAAGTATACCTGGTTTGGGTATGCAGCTGGCATCGCTTCCAAACTCCGGGAACCTGTTGCAATCCAGTCCCTCCTTCAGCCTGGGCGTCAACCTGCTACCGCATCCGGTCATAAAGTCCCTGCAGTAGCTTCTGCACGGCAGGATCATCTCGTCCTCGGGTTTGCCCTTTCGGCAAGCCGGTTGCAGCACGTGGCACACAAAATCGTACGCCAGCCTGAAGCACTCCGCGTCGACTAGATCCCTGAAGCTGATCACGTCCTCCTTCAAATCCTTGAAACTCTCATGTCCCAAAATATTTGGGTACGTCGTCGTGTTGTAAGTCAGCTTGTTGCAGTAGTTCAGCTGCAACGCACTGCACTTCCTCGGAGGCAACGGCGCCTGAGTCGCAGTCTCAGGCACGAAAGACTTTGTGGACGGAGCGACGGTCGTCGATCGCATCTGATGATTCTCTATTACCTCCAAGCTCTTGGGGTCGATGGTGATGTTGCGGAAGTAGATGGACTCGAGGCCAATCTCTTTGGAAATCATTTGGTGAAGATCCTCCGCGTCCACGGATGAGTACATCGGATCTATGTGCACGCTGAAGTGCACAATCAAATCTTTACCCTCCGTCCTGAAGAAAATCAATGATCGATATCAATTCAATAATCGTTTCAATTCAATATAACTTACCCGTCCAGAGCCAAGATATCGGTGCCAGCGAAACCGTGCCTCAGATCGCTCCTCCTAAATAATAAATTCAGTCTTTCTTTGTAGTCTCTCGACCTTACTCTAAAATGATCCGTGGACGGATCAGCCAAATCCGCCGTGAAGACGTCCCCATCGACGACTTTGAAGGCGGCTCGAAATACCTGCTCTTCCGGTGGCTGCGACAAATAGAAGGTATCTGCAAAGACAAAACGTTCGAAATTTCAATATCCTCCATCGTCTTCATCGCTCCGATTCGCACAATTAAAATGTTCATTCGATGGAAACAAGTAATGCAGAATCGTATTATTACCATACAGTGTTTACAATCCGATGCACACGAGATGCAAACTTAAATGCACCGATAGAAATCGATCATTATATTTTAATCATATACCGTTCGTAGTTTTAGATCGGTTCATCCGCGCTCCGTTTTTTTTCTCATTACGAAAGGAGTGTCAAGGTCCCGTCCGATTAATATGCGTTTGTCATTTCGAGAAAACATTAACCTACATCGATGTTATAACTGTTAGAGCAGGTGACACGAATCGTCCGAGCTACATTACAATTGCAATTCGTCGTGTAAACATCGGGACGCAGGATGAATACAAATACATATATATATATATATATAAAAAAAATACACATTGCATTCTTTCAACGATGCACACGTTTTCATCCATCGATCGAATACGCGTTGCATTTGGTCTTCTCTTAAATAAACCCACAATTCGGATTTAAATTGTTAAACAATTTACATCTAGTTTCTAGCAAAAATCTAAAACTCTCGAGCAAGTGAAAGTGGCTCAACTCTATTGGCACTCATTATTTTCAATAATCAATCAAGTTACTCAAAATAAATGAGAGTCAATTGGACGCTAATAATGCAGAGATTTCGAGAAAGAGAGAGCGAAAATAGGCTTGGACTCACATCCCAAGTAGACGGCCGCGGCGGCGGCCAGCAGGAGCAGCAGGAAGCTGGCGATTATGCAGCAGCCGCACTTGCATTGCGGACTGAGTTTCCTGCGAGTGAACCGGATGTCCGAATCTGAAGAGAGAATGGAGCTGGCCGATCGTCTGTACTGTCGCGTTCCGGTGCTCACCGTGCTGATGGACATCTGAAATCAATCAATCAATCAATCAATAAAAAAGGTAAAATCAATAAAAAAACAAAAAAGGATTTTAATCGAAACGAACCCATTCACAATTTACCTATTTGACAATTCAACTTAAATTATTCATCAATTACACCAACTAAAATATTTTACATCAAATTGTTTAATGCACCGGACTCGAAGTTGAAAATGGTTGCACAATCGCCGCTCGATTAAGTTAATTGCATTAGAAATGCAATTTAAACGGGGTCCCCCGGCCGTTAAAATGAGCGTCCGGATCGCTCATTTAGAAAGTTTCGCGTGAAATTCGCAACCGAATCGATTCATTCTACTTACCAGGTAAAACGAACGCAGAGGAATGAAAGAATCGGAGATAAATTAAAGTATACCGACATCGAAAGAAACTAGAGAGAAGATTAGACGAAACGCGCCCATCATTATATAAAATGAAATACCAAACTTTACCAACTTTTTAATGCTTAATGTTACCATTGTTTTACGAATAATTAGAACCATATAAATCTAAACTCGCTTAGTTAGTTTGTGAGAGTAGTAGAGTATCTCACGGATTTTCTCTATTCGATTGTTGTGTGTAGTGCTTTCGTGCGAAGTTTATTTCATCCTAATTGCCAAGCAATTAGTCTTAATCGAGAGGAGGAAACGATTACGTTTATAGGAAATCGATTTAATTGTTAGATAATAGTAACGTTTGTTGTTTTTCTCAAGTTTGAAAGTTAAAAAAATGATTTTCTCAACTGAAAGCTCGGAAATCTCCGAGACTCTGACATTTCGTCGAAGGTGGATAAAAGGGAACCGGGTCTCCTTGCGCCTTTCCGAACGGGTCACGATTGCAATTCGCGAATTTCGCACCTCTTTCTTCATGGAATATCATTAACAGAGAGAAATCCTTACTGTAACTTAAGTTAAAAGTAAACAGTTTTTAAAGCGCTTCGCCTATGATTGCAAATTGCAATTGGCAAATCGAGGAAGAAAGAAACAGAACAAACATTTCGCACGTGACATGCAAATAGAGTTGACGGTAAAGAGAAGAGGTGTTGTCGTACATATTCATGGTCACAAAGATAGTGATAGTTAATTATCCATAAATATTTTGCATATGCGACAACTTACTTTTTCCTTCGTCCATTGCTGTTAACTGTAACTTTATCCTTCGAATTCACTGGAAAAATCCGACATATCTACACATAATTAGCATTAATCTTTTTTTTTTTGTTGTTCAAAATAAGAAACAGTTGTATTCAAACAACGAAATCCAGTTACGCCAAGTCAATACCGCAACGCGCATTATTTTTACATATTTTATTCAAATTTTACGCATATCTGATATTCCATAAACAGTTTCAATCTCGTGAATGCGTAAATCTAATTGGCAATCAATTTTCACCAAATCAAACGAATATTCAAATCTAAACTGTTGCATAACGTTAATCTGGTTGCAAACATTCGACATTAAATGTATTACAAAAACACACTAAACTTGCATTAATCGTAATATGTAATAAATATTATAACATAGATGTGATGTAACTATTAATTCGTGACATTATGCGTTTATTTTATTGATAAAAGAATTAATTGAATGAATATTTAAATTTGAACTGTCGCTTAATGTAAATATAGTTGCAAACATTCGACATTAAATGAATTCAAAATAAATGCACTGTAAAAAGAAATGAAGAATTTTTACGAGTTTGGGAAACACTGTCTTAGAAAACGATCGAACTTTCACGTGATATTAATTTATATATTATGTTCCGTCCGTTTAAAACTGTGCGAAACTTTCTATCAATTCCATTTCCACTTCACTAATATCCTCACAATCTGCTGCTGAAAAATAGAAAATAAAACAAATCTGTCGATCTCTAACGTCGGAATTTATTAACTATTTGCTATTTAATGAATGCATAATGCATCACTTTGCACTCAACCATCTGCAGGTTCATCTAAACAATAAAACTGTTCTTTGTCAAATGTAATGTAATTAACGCACATTTAATCAAGTTTCAGTAATGCACGTAAACATGGAGCGAAAAAAATAGTGAATTCGAAAGTACGTCTCCAAGGCTTTTCAAACAACAGTTTGAGACTTAAATAAATCATACACAGAGAGAGAGAGAGAGAGAAACGTTCTAAGAAAACCTGATTATCTCTTCTGCATGTCGCACATTTTCTTAACTTCTGAACTTACGAAACGAATTTGCATATTCAACAAATAAACCAACGAAAAAAAACTCATTTACCTTGTTAATATTGTATTAGAATTGAAATTTTACAAGACAAAGTATTCTTGCGAATACCAGAAATAGCCTTAACTTGCAGATTTGAGAACATAAACAAATTTTTTAATTCACTTCGAAATTTATCGCATTTAAATTGCAAAAGTTAAAGAAACATTTACGGATGATTCTAAAGGAATGCAAATAAATTAAAGCAAAGCCAATTACGCGTACTCTTAAAGTCAAGGTTAACAAGAGTAAATAACTGCGATTATTTTAAAAAGAGAAAAGTTTGAAAAAAATGCAGCAAAAATCAATTACAATATTTGCTTTAGTTTTTTTTTTTTGCCTTATTTTATGCAAAGTAACTGTTTACAATTTGTCCTTCGCGTTTTTTTTTAATTACCACAAAACACGAAACGTTTAGTTAACTGAGTTTATATAATTTCTTTTTGCATTGCAAACATTGTTAATTGGCAATTGATACACACGTAAAAGAACGCATCTACATTTTCGCAATGCAAACGACAGATGGCGTGTTTCCTTTTAAGAAAAAAAAAGCGCATCATTGTGCAATGGAAACGATGAACAAGAAGAAATCGTTTTGCAATTTTGATCCTTGAATTACCTTAAAATCTTTCAATCGAATTTAGTACATTAGAAAAATATTGCAAGCGGACACCTTCGCATAATTAGTGAACGAAACATAATTTCCTGGTGAAAAAAAATATTGAAATTTTGCAACAAAAAACGGAGAGGATGATGAGATTCATGCATCTTGCAAAATCACCTGTAGTAGGCGATGATTTCAATGCAATTACCGCGATTTCGGTTGCAATGATCACAATTTTTTTATTTCGCTAATTGCACATTTCAGATTGCGAATCAAGGTAAAACGGCGTAGGTGAAGATTATTTTTCTTCGATATTAAATATGGTTTGCAACGATTTTTTTCTTGCGATAATTCATTCGGTGGGAAGATGATTTTGCATTTTGAATTCGCCAACTAAAGTCTAGTCACTCTCTTCATTTATAGACAACAAAAATAATGATCGTTTTAATGCTAAATAAACAGGAAAATATAAATTTACAATCTAATTTGTACGAGAAGAAAGGAAGCGAAAGTCGATCGTTCTTAATTATTGCCGAGCGTTTAGAAACTGAGGATAAAATCAGTTAGTGATGACAAATGCTTAATAACTAATTGAAATTAATTAAAATATTCCGATTGATAAATTACAAAAATTCAAATATTTTGCGATAATAAAAATAAGGATTTCTATGCAGGAAAACGGGAACGAAAAATGAGAAAATCGAAAGCGCACACATTCCGAAGTGAAAGATGATAGCAATAATAAAGATCAAGGAATCCCCGAGCGATCACGACTATCGGAGCGAATGAAGCAACAAGACGCAACGAATACGAAAAGTCTGCAAGAAATATACAGACAATGAGAAACTTATAGTTTTCTAACAAACTATACTCAACTTCAAAATTGTAATCAAAATTATTCATTTCAAATTGGAATTGCGTTAAATTAAAACTTCTTACCCTCGAGTCCCACGAAGATTTCCTGCCATTCTTGTGCTCCATTTGCGATACGGTCATGTTGATGTAACCATGGAAACAAAATTACGATTCTCAATTGTTCGCAGATTTGGTTCACGGAGGATTGATGGCAGAGAGTGCGCAAAAATAGAGCGAAAAATCGAATTAATCGTCGTTGATGTTGGAAGCTGCTCGCATCTCGGATTATCTCTTTCTCCCTATTGTTCTTAGACGAGAAGATATGGATATTCTCGCATCATTCGTTTGCAGAATTGAAGGTGATGATAATATTAATAATGAGTTTTCTCCAGGTGGAATTAGCAGCAGCAGCAGCAACAATCTCCTTCGCAGCGTGCAATAACTTTCTCCGTGTGATGAAGAAAATATGTGTTTCTTTATCTCGCTCACTCTTGGCCGGTTTCTGGAAAATAAAGAGGAATTGATGAGGATTTTGAATCGTGCACATGTATAAACACACACGCAACACAAAATAAATACGAAAAGAGAGATAGAGTCTTCGTCGTCTGTGTCCGAGCCGAAGTAAGTGGATCATGGTTCTCTTCTTCGGTTTACCGTTACACCCATTGACCGATTTAACTCCATCATCCTGACCTACACAAAAACAAACGATACGCAGCGCACCGGAGACGTAGAGACTAAGCGTTTCCTTTTTGCTTCCTTCGTACCGAGAGAGAGACTACTAGAACCATTTAAACGCTCCGACGCCTGCAAACACCGACGAAACAGCTAAAAAACTGTTGCACTACAATTCGTTCGTATCTGATAATGAAGATAACGTGTTAATTATTTTGCTACAGTTCCCATTTCGATCCCATTAAGAATTACAGTTAACCGGTTATTAGAATAATATGTAAACTAAACATTACTACTACATTAATACAGTTTAATATAGACGATTCCACTTCACGTTGCGTTACGACTTTTACGTAGAAATATAATACCATTATTAATAATAATCGACATTTCATATTTTCAAATTAATTAACTATATAATTAAATTAAGCTTTTCTCTCTCTCTCTCTCTCTCTCTAATCTTATTATTTATTACGCAACGAAATAATTACAATACTGACATTTATCGTTGCATTATTATTATTATTATAAAAAAAACTGTTGTGATTCAGACGTTGAATCACGTACGAAAAATTCAAGTTCATTTCGATTCTGGCCAAAATGAAATGAAATTTGCAATTTTATTTTTGTCGTTTATGTATTATTTCGCTTCAGTTCGTTTACCTCGAACTGAATCCAACAGATTTCGCAACAGTTTTTCTTGTTGCTCCTGGTGAAAGCAAAACTGAATTTTCTGTTCGGTAATCGCGCACGCAGGTATTTACGAAATCGAACGGATTTTCTATCAATTCGAACGCAATTCGTCTTTGCTGTTGCTGATTGATCTTTGTTGCATTTTCGTGAAAAATATTTGCGAAGGAAAAATAATTTAAATAAATTCTGACGATCAAAGTTGACCTTAGTTGCAAGAAAAAGTGAATGCGCTTATTTAGTAAAAAAATATGAAATGTCATTATAGAATTGAAATTTCTAATTCGATTCACTTTTACTAATGCTACACGGAAGCTCACCTGAAACTAATGGTAACAAATCCGTTCGTTTCAATTCCTTCAATCATTTCACTTAAATAATGTTTGAAAAAAAAAACACTGAATTTAATTTGTAATTAAGCAACGCGCATTTGACAAATATACCAACTAAAGTAATTAAAATCACTAAGTTTTGTCTATCTGCATTATTTTTATTGCGTAAACGAAAAAGAAAAGAAAATAAAATGATATTACAAACTTTCCAATTTCTACAAAAATTAATATCGTTTCGAATGAAATAGTAAATCTCGAGAACAACAACAATAAAGATTTCTTTCGATTTCGGATCGAAAGAAAAGAGAGGCGCGTTTCGTTCGCCGCAACCTTTGTATTTGTTGTTCTCGTGGTACAGTTACTATAGAAACAGCGTGCAAATGCCATAGTTACCATTCAATTCGCATTCGAAACTCCGCTTCTTTTCATTTTATTTTAGACCTTTCGCTTTATTTCCAATTCCGATCGTTCGTACAATATAAATACAATGGCGGGATTGATATTGTTGAATATGTAAGAATCGTCTGATTTACAGTTTTACAAATCATGCATTTCCATTATATTATGCAAACGAGAAATTCCATGCATTATTGAAAAGAGAACACCGTATCGAAAATAACTGATCACCATGGAAACATGAAAATTGACAATTTAGTTGGATATTTAAATGAAAATTGATTAAAAAAATACAATTATAGATTAATAAAACTTAATGAGTTGTAGACCGTTTAAATAAACGCGATTTATGATTGCAATCATTCAATCATAATTGGATCGGCGGTGCGCGTGCCGTTGTGATTATAGTTTAATTGCAAAAGTTTTCATCGAGCGAACTTTTTCTTTATTATTCTCTAATTAAATTCTTAATTAGTAAAGGTAGCAGCAACAACAACAAAAACAACATATGTTCATTACAATTTCATGTAAAACGTACGTATATATATATTTTTTTTGGGAGGCGCTCGTTACGGTAGACTTAACTTAAGTCGAGAGTTTTACAACCCTCGTTGAATACATTAATGTCTGCATTTCTTTTTGGAACGTTAAACCCGGCTGTTCCGCATCGAACGCACGTCTAGAATGTATTTCCAAAATAAAAGACGCGAGATCGCTGGCCCGATTCGCGCTTGTTTTACTGGTCAACAAATGTCTAACGGATACGTTACATTTTTTGACAATCAAATCTGACGTTTAATATAGTCATGTATTAATTGATTGCAAATCAAATCCGCTGTTTAATTTGACATATGTCATAAATATTATTTAGTGCAATACGACGTGTTCTCGTCGTATGAGAAGAGAATAAAGGTAGTTGGAATTACGTTAATTGTATTTAAATTGTGAGCGAGAAGAAAGAAATAATGAGTGGCGATTGAAATATAATGGATTTAATACGCCACAACAATTAGTGTTGAGACTTGTTGCGATCGATCAGAAATAAATTAAATAAAATAAACGAATAAATATATTCGTAAATTTCCATAAATCTAGGTTACCTTTTTTATATAAATTTTGTAGACATCGATGCAAACTAGCTTAGATTTAGAATAATTCTTCATCATCATGCATTTTTTCTTTGCAAATACATTTATCTTCGTGCAAAATGCATATTTGCTGTTAAAGGAATGCGTTATGTTCGACACGTAAAACTCTTTCATTTCAAAAGTGTTAATTTCTTGAATATCTTTGCTTAAGTATCTTTTCTATTTTACAAAAATCTCAAACAAAAAAAACGTGTAGCACAAATTGAAGATTTACCTGAAGAGATCTAACTAATTTCCTTAATTCCTTAATAATAAGTAAAAATATATTTCTGCTTTATATTTCCCGTGCATTTCAATATTTCATCATGTGCACTTCTTAAGACTAGTTTAGAGTGAGCGGTCGTTAGGTAACGAGATCTCATCAACCTTCGACTCTTGTAAAAGGATATGTTTTTGGGGAGAGGAGAGTTGCGAGTAACTTTGAAAACAAAAGAAGGATAAGAAACAAAACATGAAAACAAACGAACAAAAAAAACAATCTCTAACACTGCTGATTGGTCATTTGAAAACAAATAATAGATTAATTATAGTCGTTACGATTAATAACCTGCAATTAGATTAATATCGATAATGGCGAAGAATGTGAATGCTTTATGTTTGTTGTAGCGTTTAAAATAGAAAAATTGTTTGCAAACTTACAAATTTTTTGATAATTTTTTAACTCCTCTTTGTTGTTCGCCTCGAAACGCACTAATGAAAAATCTGCACTTTTGATATGTCAAATAATAAATGTTCGGAAACGAAACGGAGAACCGAAAAACTCTTCGGACGCGCGGAGGATGAAGGTGTGTGTAGTACGTTCGCGGTGCGAGAACGGTTGGAGAATGTCGTCTTTCACGTTTCGCTTCACGAATACGACGACGACGACGACCGCGACGCTCGTTCTCAATCCATTTCTTATTTTTTACTCCCCTCTTTCCTCTCTGCACCCTTCTCTTCGCCGCTCACGTTGTTATTGAGAGTGCGTTTGTGTCCGATCCGAAATGTTGGATTCTTGGAGGAGGCACGTCTCTACAATCGTAGCGGGATAAATAACGCCTGTTTCGTTTCTGTGTTCGAACGATCGCGGAATTTCAATTTTACCATGTAAATACACGTACGAATTAATACCATTATAAAGAAAATGGGGTTTTAAAATGTTCACTAAATAGCGTATGGAGCGAGCTTAAATCGAGCGGAGAGAAGAGGAAATTCTCGTTTTTTATTTTCTTTTTCGTCACTGGAATAGAAAGGAAAATCTGATTTATTCAGAGCAAAGAGGAAAGGGAAAACTAGAAACAATGACCCATAATTTAGCGGATTCCATATTAAAATCCCAATTACATGAGATACAAAGAGAATAGATATGATGCACAAGGTCTCTCAAGTCTCCACAATCCAAAGACTAATTTCACTCTAAAATCGACGCACTTAATTACTTAAAAACTTTAGTAACAACAACGAAAAATGGTATAAAGTGCGTCAAAATTATTTTATTATTGTTAACAGAGAATTGTGCAAGTTTTCAAAGTTGCGCAAATCGTGATACAGTCACGTACGATATTATTAAAGTTTTGTCTCTTTTTTTTCTCTTCAAATTGGCGTTAAAAGAAAGTCGCTTAAATAACGTGCAGCAATAAATCGCAATTTCGATCGGATTGCGCAAGATTATACACTTCCTACACTTAAAATTATTAATAATGAACGTTGCGAATATTTTTGCACACTACGATCAACGCCATATTTTAGTTTTAGTCTGAAAAAGAGTTTGTTCAATTTCTTAGTGGAAAGAGGCGGAAGTTATTTGAGATTATTTAATACATTTTTCATTTCATAGATGAATAAGTATTAAATAACGCGTTGAAAATGGGATGATGTTCCACTCTGTTTCTCGTTATTTAAAGTTGTTCGAATTCGCCACGAAGATCTGCAATTGCAATTATTATTGTAAGTTAATGATAAGGGATTTAAATTTATTATTCGTGTTATGTAACGGATAGTACAAAAATACGCAATCGCATTATGGCAACTATCTTTGAACGGTTGCTAAATGAGTTGTCTATACTATAGTCTAATGCCCTTAAAGTCCATTAGGAAGAAATCCAATTGGATACAGTTGAAAACCGTTATCGAGCGTAACATTATTTTATTTTTTTTTAAATTATCTATAATTAATTAATTGATTTTGAGATGTGGAAAACCCAATTAACATCTGTACGAAACTGTCACTTGCGGAGACCTCACGTCATTCGCGTTTGGCAAGTGGAGCACACAGTCGATATCTATAATACATAACTTTAGGATTAAATAGAAAAGTGCATAGAAAAATGCAATCCAATATTTGGAATTTCGTGACCTCATCGATTCGGGTGAGTAAATCGAATTCTAATAAATTCGATTGCATGAGATAGAAATCTGTGCGAATAATACGCGACTATTGTTGTGCGAATCGTTTACGTAACATAACCCAAGAGTTTTAGTTATCGGTTTCCTTCTTTTATTGCTTTGTTGGAGGTCAAAAACGATATTATGATGGTGAATGATATTCTTTTTGCAGCCGGTGGTCGCGAAAAGATGTCAAACTGGATTGCTGTACAGCGTGCAGCACAGGCAATACTCTTCGACGCAGGAAGCTGATCTGGTTGTGATTGGATCAGGTCCTGGGGGTTATGTGGCTTCAATCAAAGCTTCCCAATTGGGCTTAAAGGTATTGATTACGATGATATTACTAATAATGAAGAGATAGGTGTTGAATGAAATTTTCATTTGCAGACTGTGTGCATCGAGAAGAATGACACCTTGGGTGGAACTTGCCTCAATGTTGGTTGCATTCCTTCTAAGGCGCTCCTCAACAACTCTCATTATTACCATATGGCGCATTCCGGAGATTTGGCAAATCGCGGAGTTTTAGGTAAATAAATCTATGAGAGATGTTTTAATGGAAGAAGTTTAAATATTGAATTGCAGTTGATAATGTGAGGATCGATTTGGAGAAGCTGATGTTGACGAAATCGAGCGCAGTGAAATCGTTGACCGGTGGAATTGCTCAATTATTTAAGAAAAATAAGATTACCCATATCAACGGTCACGGCAAGATCACTGGGGTCAATCAGGTGACTGCTATGAAGAGCGACGGATCGACGGAGGTGGTGAACACGAAGAACATCATGATCGCAACGGGATCCGAAGTCACTCCGTTCCCGGGAATCGAGGTTCGATGGGAAAATGAAAAGGAAGGGAAACATTATTATTTTGATTTTTCTTTTAGATTGATGAAGATACCATTGTGTCATCGACCGGTGCTCTTTCCCTGAAGAAAATACCGAAACGCATGGTCGTGATCGGCGCCGGTGTTATCGGTCTGGAACTGGGATCGGTCTGGGGACGTCTCGGTACTGAGGTCACCGCAGTCGAGTTCCTCACCTCCATCGGTGGCGTCGGCATCGACGGGGAAGTGTCCAAGACCTTCCAGAAGGTTCTCACCAAGCAAGGAATGAAGTTCAAGCTGGGAACGAAGGTGACCGGAGCTCAGAAGTCCGGCGATGTGATTAAGGTGGCGGTAGCCGATGTTCTTAATCCTGATAAGAAAGAGGAGCTCGAGTGCGACGTTCTGCTCGTCTGCGTCGGCAGGAGGCCGTTCACCGAGAATTTGGGTCTGGAGGAGATGGGAATCGAGAGGGATCAGCGCGGTCGCATTCCGGTCAACTCGCATTTCCAAACTGTCATTCCTAATATTCACGCCATCGGCGATTGCATCCATGGACCTATGCTTGCCCACAAGGCCGAAGATGAGGGTATAGTTTGCGTGGAGGGCATCATGGGTGGAGCCGTGCATATCGATTACAACTGCGTACCCTCCGTCATCTACACTCACCCGGAAGTCGGCTGGGTGGGCAGGACCGAGGAGGATCTGAAATGCGAGGGCATCGAGTACAAGGTTGGCAAGTTCCCGTTCATGGCCAATTCCAGGGCGAAGACGAACAACGACACCGACGGTTTCGTGAAGGTACTCTCTGATAAGGGAACCGACCGAATCCTCGGCACCCACATCATCGGCCCCTCCGCCGGAGAGCTGATCAATGAGGCGGTGCTCGCTCAAGAGTATGGAGCGTCCGCCGAAGACGTCGCCAGAGTTTGCCACGCCCATCCCACATGCGCCGAAGCTCTGCGGGAGGCCAACCTCGCAGCGTACTGCGGGAAACCAATCAACTTCTAAACTCCGGCTCTAAGCAAGAAAGAAAAAACAGATAATCATTAAAATGATGGTTAGTATTTAAGTCATCCGTGTAATCATTTACCCTGGCCACGGCAATATTATATTACTTGTACATACTTGAACAGTTTATAAAGCAACAACAATAAATGAAGAGAAGAAAAAAATGAACAAGTTTAGGCGCATTCATCACACATTATTCGCGAGTAATAAACGTTTTTATTTATACATGTATAGTGTTGTAAGATTCTACACTAATGTAGTGCACATATCGTATTTGTTCTGTTCCTCTTTCTCTCGCTCGTCGTATCTTAATTGTTGTATATACTAAACACGTAAATAAGGTATAATTGTTGTTTTTTTTTTTGTTCGGATCCAAATAAAATCAGGAGAAACGATTTCCAATCTTTTTATCCAACACACATTGTATGTACATGCATTCAAAAGAAAAAAAGAGACGACAATTAATGATGTATCATTGACCAACCGACCGACGTTCACCTCAAACGCAAACGCCGTCCATCAGTAAGCGCTATGCTAGTAATCGTCACCCCTGGACACGATCTCCTTGCACGTGGGTCTGAGCATGATGGTGTGCTCGAACTGGGCGGTGTAGCATCCCTTCGTGTCGCAGAGGGGCGGATATGCGTCGACCACTCCCTTGTCGCACAGATCCTTCAGGGCCATCTGGTATTTGGTGGCGCCCGCACGCTCCAACCAACGTTTGCAGAACGCCAGCGTGCTGAAGTTCTTGTTAATGATGTTCAGCACGGTTTTAGATGACTGCAAGCTACAAAAATAATATCCAAATTTAAATTACGATTCATGGGAAAACGATGATTTGGAATAAAGCATTTACCGCAAAGGAACGTAGGGCATGTCAAAGTTCTTCATGTAATGAGAGCAGTCCATGTCGTCGTGTACGACGCCTCGTCCAGTGGATCCGAAAGTTTCGATCGCGTAAAACTCGTTCTCCTCCATCATAGTGGCTTCACCACCTTTCACGATAGGAACGGTCTTTCCAGCGTGAATCCCTAAATTCCAAACCAATTAATAAAATAACAGACGAAAACGAAAGAAAAAGCACTTACTGTAGGGCGAAATGGAATGACCATTTAAATTCCTAATAGATTTGATCGGGTACGTTTTACCGTCCAATTCGATTTCGTAAGACTCCATGACTTCTTGAATCGAGGCGCCGATATCGCACAGCCTCACGTCAATGCCTTAAAGTAAATTCAATAATGAGTTAAAAAGAAAACGTTTCCCTGGAGTAGAAGTGTAGTTACCTGCTTCCCTGATGCCGGTGTTGGTTGCATCCCTCACAGCTTCGACGAGTTTATCGTATCTCGGATTGAAGGTGAGCGTGAACGCGCAATCGATGATCCTGCCATTGATATGCGTTCCGAAGTCAATCTTCGTCACATCGTCGTATTCGAGGACGGTCTTGTCGCCGGTGTTGGGAGTGTAATGGGCGGCGCAATGATTCCTCGAGCAGCCGGTGGGAAATGCGAGGCCTGCCTTCAAACCGTTCTCGGCGATGAGTTTGCGTGCAGTGTTCTCCAGCTCTTCGCAGATTTGAACCATGGTCATGCCTGGTTTCACCCAACGCTGGATATGTTGTCTTGTCTAAAATAACAATAATATAGTTTTAATGCAACAATGAAATAACTAACTTTTTTTTCACTTATCAAATCATTTCTTTCGCGTTTCATTGCAGGTATTTTCCCTAGAGTATAGACATTGAAATTATCCAGTCAATACTCATTTTCTATTGTCAATAGACAATTTTAATTAAGAAATAATCTATAATAAGTATTCTACCACTCCAATAGGAATAATTATCATCTTTTTTTTTTTTGTCAAGTAACGATTAATTAAGGAACAAACATTGTAGATTATAATACAAATATTTTGTAAAATAAACAATATCATTACGAAAGATAGCAAACGTTCTTCTCAGGCCAGACTTGCATAGAAAATATGCATGGTAACAGCATTAATAATAGCGCAGATAATGCGACGCAGACTGCATAAACAATAACTTGTTTACAAGGATGATCAATGAATATTTATATATATATATGGAAGAAAAATAATGTAGTTGAAGCTAAAAATTATACCTGTCTGTGGGCCTCCGCAGCCAACCTGACTTCATTGTAGATGTCATTGTGCATCCTATCCATAGTCTTCTTCTCCTCAGAGGTGAACCTGTCCTTGGCTGTGCGCTCATCCTTGCCAGCCGGATACTCCATGATCTCACCAACAGGGAAGACCTGATTGGGGAACAGGTCGACGATGGGAACGCTTGGGGGATCCGTCTGCGTCGGCTTTCCACCCTTCTTACGATTCTTTTTTTTCTTGGGCTTCTTATCGCCATCGGCGGCACCGGCTTCAGCTCCCTCCTTGACCTGCACATCATCTTCGACGTCGTTTGCGGGCGGTTGATTCTCCGCACCTTCGGCACCAGCTGAAAGCGAAACAGAAGAAAATTAAAATAAAATTCAACGCACACACACAAACACACGTGATTTTTTTCTCATCTCATCTCCTGCACAATGCTCACCTGGCTTCTTCTTCTTCCTCTTCTTTTTCTTCTTCTTGGCAGGATCGGCCTGCGCCTCACCCTCCACGTCATCCTCTACCTCAATCTCCTCATTCTCGGCTACAACCTCTTCCTTTTCCTCAACCTTAACTTCTGTTTTTAACGCAGCCATTTTAATAACGCGAATAATATAACCTCAATTTGATTGTCACCAGTTGATGTTCATACATGCATATATTTATGTGGATTGGTATGCGTGCTTATGTGTACATATAAACGCGCGTTGTGCGGAAGAATTTTGAACGGAGTCTGCGTGCGTCCGCTCTCACCGATATCAAATTACAAAAATAATAATTACTATATATTTTCTTTTACCCGCAAGTCTCTCGTTCCAATTAGAATCACATTCTGCGCAAATTTCTCGAATTTCTCTCTCGGCGTCGCAGCACTGCCGTCATCTTTGCAATTTAAAACAAAAGTGTCGTTCAATACCACCCTGGTGGTATCCACGATATTTATGATTTAATATAATATTCTCGTCGTCAACAAATTATCTTGTTCGAAATCGCATTATTGCAACATGTTCGTTAACGAATATTTATGCGTTGCATTGCATTTCAAATTCGAATTGCTTTTCCGTTTTTATTTCAAAACTATTTTGATCTTCTTTGTTATTTAATGAGAGTTGGGAATTGGGTAGATAAAATTGATCGAAGTCATCATATAGTATGTCTTCTTTTTTTTCTTTTAATCTGGTTTCATCGTACGCAAGTACATACGTGTGTGTTTATGTATATAAAATCTCTTCTCCGCATCGACAGAACAGCAGCAGCAGCAGCATTCTTACAATCGCGAGACAATCAAATCAATCCATCATCATTCAGACATATTTATTTTTCTCTTTAAATAGGAGGGGAAGGCACGATTTGCACCACCGCCTCGAGATGTTCATCAGTATCATCATCTTCCAATCGGGTGGTTTTATTTTCTATACTCTACCTAACTAAATATTATTACTAATATTTCGTATTCAATTATTTACTCTCTCCCAACTAACAACAACAACATCGTTAACGTTATTAACAACATCGTCGTTATGTGAGCATTTACTTTTCCATTTCCGCGCGCGTAGACCACATATGAGAACATGCAACAACGTCTTCGTCTTCTTATTTTTATCACATTTTCTCTTCTTCGCCTTTACATTGCTTTCTACGTAACAAAAACAGACTGTAAATAATAATAATAAAATTTAAAAAAAAACACACACACACACAGAACAACAAAATTACAGTGACACATCTATGAATAATCGTAGAAAACGATCAGCAAAAGCACCATTTCGATCCAGAAAGTAGATGCGACGACGGGGTTGGCGGGCGAGCCGACGACCACCGCGCCTCCGAAAAATCAAAACTACATAAGATAAAACTTTCTATTTCCTCTCTCAAGAAATGATAACAAAATAAAAAATATATATAACTTGATGTAATAATTATTATGATATATACGTATTATTACAATAATCATTTAAATCTATTCGTAGTACACATATGTTGTTGTTGTTGGTTCTTCTTTGTCTGCAGTAATAAACACGAATTGTAATCATAATAATATTATAATAATTAAAAACAAAACAAAATAGAAAAGATACACACATACAGAGATAGAGAGGGAGAGACGGAGAGAGAAACAATGTACATACAAATTGGAACAAAAATATCATCGTTTCTTTCTTGCTTTTCAATTAATACGAAATTATGTATTGTATATATATAAAAAATAGTAATTATTAAGAAGACAAAACATCAACAACAACAAAACACTCTTCGTCCAAAATATAATTGATGATGAATGCGAGTAGTAGGCCGATTTTTGTTTACATATTTCAATTGGTTTCTGATATAATTATATATATATATATATATTTCTTGAACGGTATAGACGTGCGAGCGCTCGCGCATGTGTGTATAACAAATATCCACCTTCTATTATAAATCTCTTCTATTTTTACGCTTTACATTTATATATTTATTAAATATATAGATATATATATATATATATATAAAAAAAAACTCGAAATGCGTCTCATGTGTACAAATCAGATCCATGCGAGAGTCCGTTGTCGTAGCCATGCCTATCGATAAAATACAGCAAGTTGTCGTAGTAGTAGTAGTAGTGAGGAAGAAAGGTCTAATCATTAAGTAATTAGTATTAGTGTATATTACTCGTTCATATAGCTACTATTAGAATATATACGTAGCAATAGTTATAATAATAATAATAACAGTATTTATATATGTTTTGTATGTTTGTTTTATATATATATAATTAATTATTCAATCGGTTTTTCTTCTTTTTCTTTTGCAGCAATTATTTATTATTTTCTCCCTTGTTATATGTATTCTCTTCGCGTTTTTTTTTTCCTTTCTTTCCTTTCAAGAGATTAAATGGAGCACCAAGATCTACCGCACGCGCGGATTGTGTAACAAATTGGCAGTGTGTTCGTCGTATTTTTATAACGTTTCATTTTCTTTATGGAAAAGTCGAAAAGATGACCAAAAAGTAAATTGAAAATCATCGGTAAATAGTCAGACTTACGGCGGATACGTGTTTTTTCCTTTCTACAAAATAAAAATAATAATAAATAATAATATTCTGATGTTTTTGATGCGCAGTTGTTGTTGTTGTTGTTTTTATTCGTTTGTTTGCTGGTTTAGCGTCTGTTACCCCAAGCGCCAGCGATCGGGGAGACCTGGGGCGGCTCGCTGGGACGGCCTCCGAACGAGGGGAATTCGGTGACGCTGTCGGTGTTCGGAGCCTGCTGCTCCCATGGTCCACCTGCCACCACGAAACCGTTGCTGTCGCGTCCACCTCTCTGCTGATTGTCACCTCCCTGGCTGCTCGGTGGAGCGCGGTATATGTTCAGCATCTCCTGCTCGCTCACGTCCTGCATCTGCGCGACAACGAAAAAAAAAAAAAAAAGAAACGTTTATTATAATGTGGATTACAATTGCAAATTTCGTATATTTACATATTCCTCTTCGAGATTGAGCAAATGGTCCTTGGCTTCGAGCACGTTCTCCTCGGGTCCGGTGATGATGACCAGGCTGGGGTTGGCGTCCTCGCTGCGCGGGAACTTGATGTCCACCTTGAAGTCGTCCATGATCTTGCGGATGCTGCGTCCGCGCGTTCCTATGAGGCGCGAATGAACGCGGGGGTCGATGGTCACCTCCTCCTTGACGAGGTCGTTCAGCTCGCTGACGATCTTCATAATGTCGTCGCGGGCGCGTAGAGTGTTCTCCTCGTACCCGATGATCTTGATGATGTGCTCCTCGGGATCGCCGCGTTTCGGGAAATTGATCTGCACGTCATGATCGGCGCGAATCTTGGTGATGACGGCGCCGCGCTTTCCGATGATCTTCGGATGGAAATCCGGGTTGACCTCCATCTGCAGACCGAACGATTTGAGCTCGCGCTCCTTACGATCGGCCTCGATCTCGGAGACCTTTGCGAGCACTGCTTCGCGCGCGTTCTCCGTGTTTTGCGGCGTCCCGGTGATCTTGATGCGGTCCTCTTGCTGTTCGGCCGGCGAAAGAACGATATGCACGTCGTGCGCGTCCATCAGCTCCTTGACATCGCGTCCGTTCTTACCGATGATCGAACGATGAAGGTCGAACGGCACCTGCACGTCTATGGTGATGGGTCGGAGATCGAGCAGCGCCTGTCTGGCAGCCCTGCAGTTCTCCTCCTTGCCGGTGATGCGGATCACGTCGCACTGTCTGACCACAACCGCGTCCTCCGGTTCGCCGCAATCGCCGTTCATCGGCTGCTGCTGCTCGCTCTCGGATTGCTGCTGCTGTTGCATGTACTCGTCCGTGTTGCTCTTGTCGGGGAACTTGATTTGCACGTCAAACTGTGCGACTATGGCCTGCACCTTGTAGCCCTTGGCGCCCATCACGGTGCGGTGCACCTGCTGCGGAATGATGCATTCGAGGGTGACCATCGACTCGAGATCGGCGATGTGCTCCAAGATGCGCAACTTCGTCGCTTCGATGCAATCCTTGGCGCCCTTCAGCACCACCTTGTCGCTCTGCACGCCAGACCTGGGGAACGATATGGTGACGCCGCCGCACTCGTCGCTGATGCGGTGCAGAATCTCGCCGCGTCTCGCTACGAAGTACTTGTGGTGCTTCGGATCGACGGTGATCTCGCTCTCGGTGATGTTGTCGATCTCGCGGATGGTCGCCTCCAGCTGCGACTTCGCCTCCAGCACCGCCTCCTTCTTTCCGATGATCGTGATCAGTTCGCGGTCCTCGTCCTGCCCGGACGGGAAAACTATGCGCGCTCCGGTCGCGTCGCGAAGCTTCTTGATGTTCGCACCGCTCTTGCCGATGAGGAATTTGTGGTGTTGCGCCTTGGCGCGCACCTCCGCCGTGTAGCTGCTCAGCTGGCGTTCGCTCGCAAGATCGAGGAGTTGCTGCTTCGCCCTGTCCACGTCCTCCTTTGGCCCGCGAATCGTCACCTTGTCGCTGCGGCTCTCGGCGCTGGGGAATTTGATCGCAACGCCGCCGCAATCCTCCATGATCGAGTGGATGAGCTTGCCGCGCGATCCGATCAGGGAGTTGTAGAATTTCGGATCGATGACGATCTCCTCGGTGACGATCGTCTCGAGTTCGTCCTGGATCTTGCGGATCTTTTCGCGCGCCTCCTCCACGTTCTCCTTCTTGCCGGTGATGGTGATCACGTCGTTGGTGTCACCCTCGGCGGGCAGATCGATCTTGGTCTGCGTTTCCTCGCGTATCTTGCGGATGTTGCCGCCGCCCTTGCCGATGATGAACTTGTGGAACTGCTTGAAGATGGGCACCTCTATCTGATACGATGATTCGTTCAGCTCCTTAACGACCTTCTGCATGTGACGGTAGCACTGATCGACGTCGTTCTTCATGCCCCTGATCTTGACAACGTCGCGTTTATCGTTCGGTCCCGGGAAGCTGATCTGCACCTGGTTGAAGCGTTCGCGAATCTCCTTGATATTCTCGCCTCGCGTTCCAATGATGCTGCGATAGTGCCGCTGGTCGATGATGACGTCGCGCTCCTTCTCGTTCTCCAGCTTGCGCACCAGTTCCTCGAGTTCCAGTTGAGCTTTTTCGACGCCCTCGCGCACCCCCTCGATACGGATTTGACCGCTCTCCTCGATGTTGATGGCAACGCCCGCCTCGTCCTTGATGCGATTCACGTTGACGCCGGACTTGCCGATGATGTGCTTGTAGAACTTCTGGTCGACCTTCATCTCGGTGAAGGTGTAACGGGCGACGTAATCGCGAGCGATCTGCTCGATCCGTTCGTGCACCTTCTCCACCTCCTCGGGCGGTCCCTCGATCTTGATCTTGCTCTCCTTATCGTTGAACTCGACGTGCACCTTTGCGTAGTTTTGCGTGATCTCCTTGATGCTCGCCCCCTTGCGTCCGATGATGTACTTGTGGATCCAGGAGGGCGCCTGCACGTCCGTCGACCTCACCGAGTTGGCCTTCTCGTAGACCTTGCCGAGTGCAGGTCCGAGTCGATCGTGCGGCCCGCGAAGTGTAATCGTGTCCGTCGCAGAGTCGCTCGGCGGCATCTCCACGCTGACACCGGTCTCCCTCAGTATCTCGGCGATCGTCGAACCGCGCGGCCCGATCACGTACTTGTGCTGAGACTTGGGCACCTCCACCTGCACCGTGTTGCAGCACTTCTTCATCTTCTCGTGGATAGCCTCGATCTTGGCCTTCGCCATAGCAACGCCGTCCTTGTCTCCGGCGATGACTATCTCGTCCTTCATCACCGACTGAGGTGGCACGTTGATGCGAGCCCCTGTCTCGGCGATCATCGCCGCCAGGTTCTCGCCGAATGCGCCGACGACGAACGGATGGAATATCTTGGGTACGTCCAAACGTTCGAACGCCTTCTTCGACTGCTCATCGGAGGTGATGCGAATCTCGTGCTCCGCCTTCTCGATGCCCTCCTTCGGACCGACGATGACGATGTTCTCCGAGGGGTCGTTCATCGACGGAACGGTAATTTTGGTTGCCGTCAGTTTTTCGAGTTCCTTCAGCTTGTCCCCCTTCTTGCCGAGGATCCAGCGGTGGTGCTCCTTCGGTATAGATACGTTCTTGGACGCCTGCGTCTGAAAGTTGGAGAGAATCTTGCGACGCGCCTCGAGCACCTCGTTGTGCTTGCCGCTGACGAGGAAGGTCAACGATTGGTCCTTGCCGGCGGAGATCTCGATGTGGGCACCGGTCTCCTTCATGATGTTGCCGCACGAGTGAAGACTCTCGCCTTCGCCAAACTTGTCGCTGTTGTCGAGCTTGCGTTCGGCGAACGGCACGCGGAACACCTGAGTAATCACCGAGGTGCCGACACGCAGACTCCTGGTGGCCGCATTCCATCCGCCGGCACCTCCACCGAGCATACCATTTCCGCCGCCGCCGCCTCCTGCGCCGCCCTGCGATTGAGCGGATTCGGGAAGAGCAGGGAAGAGATCGTCGTAGCTGCGGACGGACGGTTGCTCGTACGCCGCGATTCCGCCTCCGCCATCCTCACCGCCGCCAACGTCCATGCCGCCTCCTGTTGCCGCCGTCGAGTGCTGCTGTTGCTGCATCATTATTCCTTTAGCTTACTTTCGTCTTCGGGATGTCCTGAGTCGCGCCAAAGTCGTTACAGTAACACTGCAAATTAAGAAAACAAAACAAAAAAGGTGTAACGATCAATTTTGTTCAACGTACTAATATAATAATAGCAAATTTTTATATAAATGATACAACAACGACGAAGACGATCCGGCGGCCACATCAGCTGATAACAACGTGGCATTCGAAACGAAACAATAACAACAAACCGGGATCATGTTGACTATATATGTTCGGCTATTATTTTGTGTGTTGTTAATAAGCTGCTGCGCCGCCACCGTCGCCGTCACCTCCTCTTCCTTCTTCGTCGCCACTTCGGTGCAGTTGTCAAACCGGCTCAAGATTATGTGGCGGGGAGATGGTGGGCATAAAAGTGGGGAATGTGAAAGAAAGAGCACGGGGTTCATCCTAACCATGCCTCAGCATTCAATTATTTTTTAATAACATTTCACTTTTTCATCATCATTATACATATATATATATATATTACTATTGCCAATTACGCTACCACAACTTTGGCAATGCATTATTCCAACATATGTAATTGTATATATGTATTTTGTTTTGGACTACTTTTACGTGTGCACGTGTGAATTTCCAAAGAAAATTTGACAGTCTTTTTCTTTCTCTCTCTCTCTCTCTCCTCGTACACACAGACACACCTAATACTCCCATCTTCCTTCGGTGCATGCGTGTGTGTGTGTGTAGGTTGCGTTCGTGTAGATGTGGCACTGGCGTTATCAAAGTCGGCTCCGGTCAACAGCTCGACGTAAACGTGGAAAACATATGGCACATGGCCGAAGGGGGGTGGGCGGTTGCACGTATGTATGTACGTACGGGGGGGACAAAAGTCAGTCAGAGCTGTGACTGCGAACCGAGGTAGAAAAAAAAAAGGTTCTTTGGGTGGGTGGGTAGGTATAGAGGAGAAACGAAACTATGCGAAATGAAGATAAAGAGAGTAACAATCGTTTGCAAAGAAAATGTATGGAATGCGGTGAACGTGGGCTGCGCTTTTCCTCGTCGCAAGGCGGCCGCTGCCGTCGACGTGTCAGATGAGTTGTACACATACATTTTTTTAGTGGTGTCGTGTAATCGCGCGCACACACACACACACACGCACAAAGAAAGATGAACGCACGAGGGGAACAGCATGAACGAAATGCACAAGAAGTACACACGGCAAACTAATAAATATAAACGTATATAAGAAAATGGGGGGCGATCACTTACTGTACTGTAAGAAAAACAGAAAATCCGTCCTAGAAAAACGTCGGTTTCCTCAGTTTCTCCAGCTTTGCTCGGTGCGTGTCTTCCTGCAAACAGACGGTGACAAAAAGAGATGTTAGAGAATGTAAACGAAAGAGAAGAAATGTGCGGGGTGCATGGAAGTATGGAATGATCATCGTCGTAGCAGTCGTTAGAAAAGCACAGATAATAATTTAATATAAAACGACGACGATCACATCACCATCACGACCACACGTCGTCCGCACAGAACAACAAAAAATGCACATCGCTGCACTTGTATTATATGTTATTGTATATTTTTGGAATTGCGCCACATCCGGCCGGCCCGTCGCCTCTGGACACGCCGCCACTCACTCACACTACCCGACGACCACCAGGCTCAACCGCCGCCGTGTTTCCACGTCCATCGACGACGACTCGTGAAAATTCCAAAAGTATGTGTGTGTGTGTCGATCACTACGTGCAGTTTTCTTCGCAAAACACATTCGGACGTCGACGGAGGCGGTTGCTGCAGCAGCGGAGATCGTTGATGAGCCAGACAGAGATGGGGAGAGCGTGATGAGCGAGTGATTGGGAGAACGCGGAGGACAAGAGGCGGAGGTGGCGCACGTCCGCACGTACCGACTGCCAAGTGGAAAATGTGCCCGATTCAATTCTGCCTGCGTGTATCGTTTCTAAAAATAAACTCTTCTCTCACTCGCACCACATGCGCTCGCCTCTTCTATCGCCGCCGCCGCCACCACCACCTTAACACCAACCTTTACACCACCGCCACCTTCGCAACTCCAGCGAACTAACGATTGCACCACTTTATAGGTTACAATCATACCACGTTGTCACCGTTAGACGACCGATCAAAGAGGGCGCGCACCATTCCTCGAGTAGTTCAAATGGCACGAAGAAGCACGTGCACGTGCTGACGTCAATCGAAGAAAACGCAGAATAGACAGACAGATAAGCAGTATTTTTTATTTTCCGTAAAAGTTTCCTACAAACCTGATTGAACTTCAATCGCCGATGAAAACGTTAACTAAACGATTTGGTTAACGTTTAAGTGCATTTGCAAAATTCCCTAAATTTCAAACATGACAAAAAGTAAAAATTAAATAAATATTCGAAAATTTTGCAAAATCGAAAACCAATTAAAATGAAGCAGAACCTATCATAACTCGAGAAATAGTATAATAAGATATGTATAATAAGTTGCGTAATCAAAATGGTGTTTGATGGTGTTCTTGAATAACTGGACATGAGAAAAAAAAAAAAGGATAAGCTCAGGGAAAAGAAGAACAGATTTTTGTTTTAAATTAAAGTCTGCCACGGTTGTAAATTTGGTTGTTTTCTTTTCGGAATGTTTATATTTTTATTTTTACATGAGGAGTCTTCCATTGCGCATCTAATGATATAAACTACAGTTACGTAATGTTAATTAATGTCCGAGGAGATTTAATATTTTAATGTCTTAAAGTTTTATTCGAATATGAAACTATAGCATTTTTCTATGTATGGCCTGTTGCTATATATATATATATATATATATATATATATATATATATATATATATATATATATAATAGATATCTATGGTCTTCACCGTTGCTTTGTTTTCTTTTTCTTTCCTATACTAAACTGTCAATTTTGAGCAATGGAATTACATATCATTTTTCGGAAATGTTATAAAATGACTAGATGAAAAACATTATTATTTACAAGACATCGGCAATAGAGGCAGCGTGATCAGTCATGTCTGTCTACTTGTGTTGTTGGAAGGTGGGCGCGGCGGCGGCGGCGGTGACGTCGGCACGTCGCGTCTTTAAAAAGTGCCTGAAAGTGAGACGCCAGAAGGCTATCCGGAAATCTGGACTGTAGAAGGCGTAAATGAACGGATTGATGGCAGAGTTTATCCATCCGAGCCACGTCAGGTAACCCATGACGACGGAAGTGGTGGGACTGGAAGGCAGAAAGGGAGTCAGCAGATAATATATGAAGAATGGAAGCCAGCAGGCGACGAAACCGCCGACGACGATGCTCAAAGTTTGCGCCGTCTTCGTCTCCCTCCTGAAGGAGGCGACCCTCGATGCCGGTTCGTAATTTAACACGGAAACGTCCATAAGGATGGACTCTTGCTTCGGTTGGTTTGTGGAGAGGCTCGTCGTCATGTACAGGGACGACGACGTTCTCGGATCGGGTTTGAAGGAATAGCTGAGGGTCGAACGCAGCGAGCTTGTCATTGCAGGTTTGCGCCGTAGTTCGACGGCCACGTGATGATTGCTGGCAACGACAACCTTCTTCTCCTCCTCCTCCTCCTCCACCACCTCACCAGAATTCGTGCTGCAATAAATATGTAGTTATTGTTGTTATTATCGTCGTTCTTTTCATCAGAGTGAAAACCTGGAAAAGTAGCGCGTGCAGACGACCTTCTCCTCTACCTCCTCCACCTCCTCTTCGTGCTGATGCTGTTCTTGCTGATGCTGCTCGTCGCAATCGGAGGACCCGCGCTCTAGTTCGACGTCCTCATCTTCGCCCTCCTTGCTGTTACTCAACACCAGCTTCTGGCATTTCTGAGGAAGGAAAATAAATCATTTTTGATGTCGATATCGAATGATGATGATGATGATTACCTCTGCTCTTCCCTCGATATTCGAGAGCTGATCGTGGCGCTGGGCCACAACGCACGAGATCCGCACGTACACGTACAGCATTACCACCATCGGAATGAAGAACGAGCCCATCGCCGAGAAGATGACGTAGCCTGTATTCTTGTTGTACCTGCACGTCTTCCCCGTGTGTCTGCCGTGCTCGTACCTTGATCGGAGAGAGAGAGAGAATTGAAAGACAAAATTGCAATCTGTGTGTGTGTATCTTTACCATCCAAACATCGGTGGGCAGGTGATGAGAGCCGAACTTATCCACACGACAAGGATCATGCTGAAGGCGAGCCGCTTGGATCGTCTTTTCCTGGAGTAGCTCAGCGGTTGCGTCACGGCCAGATAACGATCGACGCTGATCGCGCAAAGACTCAGAATGGACGCGGTGCATAGGAGAACGTCCAAGGATACCCATATGTCGCACAGGATCCAACCCAGTTCCCATTCACCTGCACAAGAGAAACATATCATTCTTTTAATCAACGATCGATTAATATATTAAATCGATCGTTGATTAAATGTAAAATGCCGGACGTGATTACATCGTGCCATTCTATACTTGGTTCGCTTAATAGACACACAAGGAAGAACCATCCTCATCTCTCTCTCTCTTTTTTATGCGAATACCATGCTATATTACACGTGTAATGCTATTACACGTTGAAATACAAACACCGTCATAAAGACCCTTTTTTTGCCGTCGCATATGAACCGACGGATCGATCGAACGATTTATTTCGTTAAATAATTTGGAATCGATAAAGGGGTGCAGCAAAGTTCACCACCACCAACTTCTTCTCATTACTTTAACGGCAATTAACATTTGTTTGTTCATCCATTCTTTCTCGCATTCTTTCATTGCTCAACTTTTCCCGGTGCAAACTGTGACATACGCACACACACACACACACATCATAGATCTACTGCTCACCCATGAGTCTGTAGGCGACGGCCGGTGGCATGACAAAAATGCCGACGAGCCAATCGGCGACCGCCAGAGACATGACGAAGCAATTGGTGACGGTGCGGAGGCGCCGGGTAGTCAGAACAGCCAGAATCACCAGGGTATTTCCAATTACCGTGACGACGATTACGACGCTGAGAAGGCCTGCCAGGGCCAACTCTTGTATGTGCTGGTTGCCACCAGCGTACGTCTGACCTCCTCCACCGATGCCCACCAATCCCCCATTCACCCCCATCGACGCCGTCGTCGTCGTAGTCGCCGCCACCGCTGCAGCCATCGACGATGAAACGTTGCAATTGATGATGCCGTTGCTTCTGACGTCTTCGTCGTCGTCGATGCCGCCCCCGACGTACAGTAGAGATCCGTTGTCCGACATTCCTGATCATATCTTAAAAGATAAACATTCAATTAGTATCGATCCGTCGCAACGATAAACGACGAAATTGATTGCATTACGAGTATGCAAACGAAGGGCGACGGAAGACAACCTTTTTTTTTTCACTTGTAACTGTCACTGTTTTATTTCTACTCATCATCATCATCTTCTCGTTTCTTAGTTTTCTTTTCCCTGTTGGGACGACGTACGAGTCGTTCGCTTTTCATTTTCGAAAAGAACGAGAGATAATCCGTCAGATATTCGAAAGCCATCAGCATCAGCATCTCTTGGGAAATTTTCAAATCTCATTTATTCTCTCTCTCTCTCTCTCTCTCTCTCTCTCTCTTTTCCCCCACCACCATCAACTAAGAATCTGCAGAAAATGTTGTATAAACATAAGAGAGAGAGAGAGAGAGAGAGAGAAATAGAACGAAGGACTGCAAACACAAATACAGAAGTTAATCAATCAGAGAAGATATATCTCTTTTTCTCTGTTTCTCATCAAAAGGAGAATATTGCGTTTATTTATTTAGCATCGATATTGCTTTCGAATGCGTCGAGGTTTTGCATTTGCATGCGTCGCATCGCGTCGTTCGTTCGGAGCCCGGGAGGAAAATGAAAATTTTCCAATTTCTTGGAGCGAAAATAACAGTTTTCTTTTTATGATTGTTCGACAAAATTCACTTTTTATTTCCGCACATCAACATCAACATCGCGAATCTTGTGATTTGCGCGCTCATTTTTCAGGAACGTGTGTTTCAATTAAGAACGGGTGTTAATTTGCGCGAAACCGGACGGAAATCACGTTCATTCCTTCCACCGTACGCGTACATTTTTCACCGCTCACTCTCTGCTTTTGTTTTCCGACAATTTTGCAAAATATTGAATAATAATTTAATAATTTCAAACAACAAATCCAATTTTCTGTTTGCATTAAACGTAAAATCATCGCTCTCGCTCGTCCATCGTAAAAGCCCATACATTTAAATAGCAACAGCAATTTGATAATGCGCGAATTGAATGCAAACCGCAGACGAAGAGACACTCGTAGGTTTTGTTGATATTGGTTTCTAGGTCTCCTCTCGTACGTACAGATACGATTGCTGCGGCCACAAAAACAAACGGACTTTGGGACGCAATTAACTAACCAGCTACTAATTATTACACTTCACGCGAGAAATATTGAAATTTTCTGTCGTGCGAGTAGTAAACGGATCGATAAAGTCGATGAAAGTGATTCATCTAATACACATTCGCACATCATTTAATAATCTTATTCAGATATAGATCGAATTTGATCCGCAATTTCGAACCGGTTGATGATAATCAGATTCGCCGCTGCTGCCGCCGCCGCCGCCGTCCCGTAATTAATAACAATATTTAATTTTTAATTGAATCACAATTGTTGGCCGCTGCCTGAATTACGACTATTAATTACCGCTCGCAATTATTTACCGGGTACAACACAAATTTGTCGCTTGCACACTGAAATTATTGTAACGGCACGAAAGAATGAGCAGAAACAACATAAAAGGTGCCATTTACTCACTTGTAAAGTTATCATCTCCACGTTCGCAATGCCTCGCAACGGGTAAACAAACACCTTTTGTTTAAACAAACAAAAAATACAAACACGCACACACACACAGAGAGAGAGAGAGAGAGAGAGAGAGAGAGAGAGAGAGAGAGAGAGTGAGAGACGTCGATGTCGATGAGCAAGATGATGTTGATGATTTCGTAAGCGCCAACTCAGTTACGTTTTGTTTGTTTTCGCTGTTCGGCCACCTCACCTCCAAACTCGCGAATCTCGACTGAACCACTTCCACGACACTTATCGCTGTTTATAGCAAAATCACGTTAAAATAATAATAATTATTATTATTATTATTTCACGTTGGATCATGTTTTCTCTCTCTCTCTCTCGCTCTCTATCTCTAAATGACGTAATAGTAATGCCTATAAAAGGTGCGAGTATAGGACAGGATGATACGATGCAATTGCATATTAATTATCATACAAAAATGATTAGAATTGCTCTTTGGGTAGTACATCTCATAGCGGATTTCAGTGTGGCGACATCTTCGGGAAAGCGCACCAGGAATAGAAAAATAAAATAAATTATGAAACAGTCCAGCCCCAATCCAATATATGGTGTACATTCGTGCTGCACGTATCGCCGTATTGTAAATCATAAATGCGATTCATAAGATCGAAAGATGGAAAGAAGGAGGAAAGTGAAGGCGCGAAATAACGATGCCGTAAATATTCTTGAAAGTTCCGTGCGGCCCCCAATTGCATTACGTTTTACGTTCCGATAAAAATACACCATCCTTCCGTTGAGATGATAAGGTTGAGATGGTGATGCTACACCCTTTACTTCTCAATGCATTTGCATCTACACCCACAAACTTTTTTTTTTTTTTTTAATTGCGAGAGAATCGCCCCCAACGGTATTCACCCATCTCCCTCTCCCTCTTCTTTTTGATTGTGCTTTACGCAATCATTTTCACATTACAGCCACCCGATTACCTTTATCATATTGTTGTATTCATATTCATCATTCGATATGGTGAATTCCCTTCTCCTGTCCGAGATACGAGCACATCTAATCTAATCGCTCGATAAAAATAAAAACACACTTTGCATACATAATATTGCATTCGACGAAAGCGAGTCGGGACGGGAAGGGAGAAACGCTGAATTAAGACGTGGAAGCGTTGGTGGACTCTTGAAGAGAGCCGAAAAGTGGTCAGATCTTCCACTTTGTTTTGTTCGTTTTTCAATAAATCTCTTTTCATCGCATCGCCACTAAATTCAAAATCTGATAGTACACAACTCGTCGTCGCCAGTTCGCACTAATCGTAATTACGATTGTTGTTTTGTATTCGTTTATGCTCGTGCCGTCGTCGTCTGCCGAATGGCGACAATTTAAACAATTTAATCACGTTTAATGCGTGTGCAGGGTGCGTCTATCGACCTAAATGTCAAACTATAATATTTATTTCGATTACGTTTCAATTTAGTATTATCGTAGTTGTCTCGGGTGGGCGAGGAGCGAAGGTAGCGGCGGAGCGTTCTCGGTATTTCTCTTTACATATTCGCTAATTGAAATTAAACGCATCGAAGGGGGAAGTTCGCAAAAATCGGATTGTGAATCGCAATTTCCGGAGGATGCACAACTCGACTCGATGTCGACAGACGTTGACCATGATTCCACCATGATTCGCAACGGGCATCATCGTTAGATTTGCCCGTTTTTGTTTCGACTTTCCGATACACGAGTTAATTTTCGGGCGAAATTTAATTAAACGTGCGAATTCTCGTTAAAAGGACGCGCGTGTAGCAACCACCACCAACTGTTGAGCAAACTGTCGACCCCACCCGCAAATTAATTACATCAAGCGCGCACACACACACACCCCAAAGACGAGGATGAAGAAGTTTCCGATCGCACCACGCACGAATACGTCGACCGTCGTTAATGTCAATATGCAGACTGCGAAACGAAAGAACGTCATCAAGTCGTAAATCCATAGAAACAATTCCGTTGCGGAATTGTTGTTGTGAGGGAAGCAGTGGTCTCTTTCTCTCCTTTCGTCCGGTTCAACAATATCTTTTTGGTTGAATCTCATTTAATCATCGACGGATGAACCCACGTAATTACTCAAAAACCATTTCAGTTTCGATCAAACAAGCAATTAAGTGAAAAGCTAATTAATAGCGGCAACCCCATTAATTTGGCTTGGTTGGTTTGTGACAATTCGAAAAAAGGAGATTATTATTATTTCAGTCGTATACTATACTGTAATAACACTTTCGAAAGAACGACCAAACCCAAATCCCCATCCTGCCCCCTTTTTTCATGCTAATGTAATTTACATTCACGTCCCATTTTCCTTTTCCCTTCTCCTGCACGTGTACGTGTTGTATATGTGTCCCCGTATTTCGCGCATATTCATTTCTTTTTTTTTTTCGCTATCGCTTTTGCGTTGCGTTGGTTTTTCCTCAAAACGAAAGAACAGAGTTTCATTATAAATATTGCTGCATACGCTTCGTGCTTTACCCCCACCTTCCCCTCTTCTTCTTCTTCTTCTTTTTCTTTTAATTAAGCTGACTCTTTATGCATCCACGTTTCGTGCACTTCGCAATTATGTCGTTGCTTGCTGTTGTTATTCTCTGCAAATATTGATGCGTTAAAATAATAATTAGTATGGAAATGTTTTATTTTTGTCAACTTTTTCCCGTACAGTCTACGTTTCTACTCCGTTACGTTACGTTACGTTTGCAGACACGTAAATAATTCAACTGTTTATCGAAATGATTGTGCCGACGACGCCTCCCGGATTCCGCGGATTCTCGTGTTTATTGTTTCAATATTTCTTCGACGATTTAGCGCTTTCCTCATTCTATTTTTCTTTTCCGATTCTCCCTCGCATCGAAGCGACACAGCATTCCATTAATAATTACATACAATAAAATTAGGAAGGGACGGGAAGGGAAGGTGAAAAGAGAACGACGAAAACGATGAGCAATAACGATTTCATAGTTTGGTCCATGCGTAATCGGGAGTTTTTAATTGATTCGTTATTTCTTTTCTTTTTGCGCGGAACAAGAGGAAAGCGGCTCGCAAACTTTTGCAATTAAGCGCAATCGATGTTTTGTTGTAATTAATTAAACGACGTAAAAGAAAATAACTCTGCAGATTGGCATGGCACGTTACGCGTTACCTGAGAAGTGCCGAATGCGAATGTGTAAATAAATGGTTAGTTTCGGAATTCACGAATTAATGATATTCACATTTTCTTTTTTTTTTGTGAACAGTTGATGAATGGAAGCGTTTCCGGTAACGATATAATGTTATAGTATAGTACGAATAGGGTGGAGGGAAGATGATGCATCCTCCTCCTCCTCCTCCTCCTCCTCCTGCTGCTGCCGCTCCAACAAATGAACGAACGAACGAACGAGCGAGCGAGCCGGATGCAAATTTAAAACTTAATTTAACTTTCGAATTCGCAGAGAGCCATGGGGGTTGAGCCATGGAACGAGTTGACGGGTTGGTGTGGTGTGAGAGCGGACATCTGATTGAAGCCTGCTAATAATTGTAAGTAAATCCATTTGTTCTTCCGGTCTATTATAATTGCGGCAATTGCATCAAATATTGTGCAATCATCCTCATCCGTCATCCGTAAACAAATAAAACGAAAAAGAAATAAAGAATAATGGTGATCCGTCCGGATACGCTCGTTTATGCAGTGCTCCCGATAATCCGGAATTTAATGATACAACATTTCTCGTGCGCCGTTAATTCTGGCAAACAACGATCGAAACAAGACGCTTTTTCGTTCGCAGCAAGGCGATAATACTCTGTCGCAGTTCTTTCGTAATATTTTATTTTTAAATGTCGTGGATAAATAGTAAAAGTGGCGCGTTCTCCCTTCTTTTTCTTTGCGTCGTCGGATTCCGCGAATCGAATGAATAGGTAATGATGTACCTCCCTCCCAACATTTCGTAATTCATTTAGTCGCGCGCCCATGAATATGCATACCCCACCTCTCTCTCACCCTTTCACTCTTCCTTTTTTTTTTTTACTTTTCTTTTGTTTTCCCGCTACCGTCGCCCCCGCTATTTTCCATATCGCGTCGACGGCGCGTCACATCTAGCTCGACCACACGACAGATTTGCCAATAATTGTACGCTATATATATATATATGTACATCCGATCGATGCGCTTTCGTTTTGTTATCATCATCATCATCATCATCATCATTTCGCGATAAAATAAAGAACCAACATAATTATAATTATTTGCATATACCGAGTGTTTCGTATATTTTCTTACCAGGTATGTGCGCGCTCTTTCTTAATAAAGATTTTTACCATTTGTCTGGTCAATAGATTAATGTCCCCATTACCCAGCGGTGGAGGCGGCGGCAGCAACAGCCTCGAATTAATATAAAAAACGACTAACGGTAACGCTCATTGCAATTAATGGGAGAACGAACGATCGAACGACGGTTGAAAAGTTTCGAGTTCAAGGAATTGTTCCCGGCGCCTCCACCGTCGCCCACGACATTCATTTTTGTTCTCGCTTTCTTACACCCCATTATTTTTTTCAGTGTTAAACATATTTTTGCTTTACTTAACTTCACTTATACACACATACACCTCCTCATCCACTTCTTCCACGGCGCCATTCTTCATTTGCCGCATCCGAAATCTTGTGCCAAAAAGTTTTTCGATTACACGTTTAAATTGTTTGTAATTGCAAATTTGTCTCTCCACTCTACTCCGATAATAAAAACATATATGATGCACACTTACGCGCACGTAATTTTCGCGTGCGTTTGTTTCACTTCTGTCGTTTAAAAATAGCGTTCGGTGTGTAATATCCTCCTCTCTCAATATCCATCCATCCATGTGCGTTCCATCATTTTTTGCCCTCGATTCTCGCCGCGCCGCTTCAAAAATACACAAATTCATTAAATATTTACGAGCGTTCTTCGTTCGCGTCACGTCTTCATCTTTAATTGCCGCCCATCGGACTACTTCCCGATTCGCGAGTTCTTGAATTGAGAATCGAATTAATTATTAGTTTAATACCGAAAACTCCACCATCGACTGTGCTGTCGCTTTGTCGTTCTCGTTTCTGAAGCGAAATCGATGTGCACGAGACAGACACAGGAAGTCGAATCATATACGTTCAGTATTAATTAATTAATTGCCCGAGTGAATAATGAATAAAATCATTCTTACTGACGACGTAATAAATAAATCAGCGTAAATTGCGAAGCGTTCGTTTTTAAGATTAATACGGCAGAAAATTCCAGTTCAGTCCCGGCGCCTTCACCGAAAGCGGCGCGGAACATTTATCGCAGCGTAATTAGCGATACGTAATCGCCCTTTTTTCGTTAAGAAAAAAAACAAAAAAAAACCATCCTTGAACGCAAATGCTAATGATTTGTTCGTTAGTTCGTCCGTTCGTTGCAAATAAGCAAACACATTTGATACATCCTTATTGTTTTTGAGACGCGCGCTGCCCGCGATTCATCGAGAAATGAGCCTTCGTAAAATGGCTAAAATAAACTTTGCGCGCTCTCGAAGAAAACAAATAAATCATCTATGCCCATCTCGCTTTGTTAATGTGTATTGGCTGTTGCTGCTGCTCCGCCGCTTCCACCTACTTTAGGAGATTTATTTTCGAGGCAGTTAACAATGTAGAAATTCGAAGAAGAAAAACAGTGTTTTTCATGCACGTTAAAATCGGTAAAGAATTTCCTCTTTTTTTTTTTTCTGAAACGACAGCAGCAGCAGCAGTAATAATAATAACCGCGACAAAAAAAATGGGGAGCGCATGTTTTTCTTTTTATAAAGAGAGATTTTCTTTCCGCGGAAAGAAGGAATCGATGCGCGAAGAATCGGGGCAAAAGGGATCCTTTTCGAGCGGATGAAAAGAATTTTATGGAAATGTCCTTTAATTAATTCTTATATTTATTTTCCGGATGCGAAGCGATTTCATTTATGATCGGTGATAAAAAAAAGGATAAAGGGCTCACCGACACAGACATATTCATATACTTGTTACTTGGAAAGTGCAGCGAAAAGTGTGCAATGAACGAGAACGGTTTTTCTGTCTATGTCTCGCGCATCGCTTCGCGTTGCATGCGAATTAACGAAACGCAAAACAGGCAAGTTGATTTGCATTTATATGGAGCGCGAGAGCTGCTGCTCGGTGTAAATCAACATTTTGTAAAGGACTTTTATGGCTTTTAATATCGTAACGTGAGCGCGAAACGACGAATAAATCAGGATCCGAACTGGCTGCAAACACTGAACACACTGGGACGGTGCTTGCTCTCCGGAGAACATTCGTATTAAATCTACTGCATTCGTTAGTGTGGATAAATCAAATCAAAATGCACTTTCAGCAGCATCCTATAAACTACCATCCTATAAACTACCCACTATCCACTACCTACCTACTAAAACAAATCAGCAAATAAAATTCAATGCAAGTGTCGCACACTGGCCGGAGATTGCAAAAATTAAAAATTGCTGCAGCGATTTCGTTTTGTTCTCATTTATTCATATTGCTAAGCGACACTTTGCTGCTATGGAAATGAGTGCAATTTCCATTCGGCAACAACATCATCGCAACAATTTCCCATTCTCCGTGTGCACGAACGAATACAATTTTGATTGAAATACCGAAATACGGTTTGCGCCCATAATCCCTTTAATTACCTTAAAAAAAAACATCCCATGGACCTTCTTTGTATTTGTCTCTTTCCCTTTCTATCATACCCGCCGGACGCGATGAAAGTTAGGATCGGAGAGAACTTTCGTCCGAGTGTGGGAGGAGGAGGAGGATCAAACGTGTTTTTGTTGTATTGTGTGCGTGTGTGTTTAACGGGTAAATAAAGAAACTTTGTTTCTCCCTCTCAACACTTCATTCCATTCACCGCCACATCACCACCCTCACAAGTGTTGCGTACTTTTTTCTTATTCGTTCTATCCTACCTCCCTCACTCTGACGACTGAACTTCATCGTGTGCGTGACATTTTTTCTAAAGATATTGTCGAAATTCTCATTTTCTCAACGAGGAAATCCCTTTTGAGCGAGAGCGAAAGATGGTGAGCCTAGTGCTCGTCTTTTAATATTTCAGCAAAGTTAATTAAGCTCATTCATTCATTTCTCTCTGCGAAAAAAATACACTCGAGATAAAATATTCTGGATATCTTTATTAATTTGCATCCATCTCTGCACACAGAACAAAATAGGTAAGGAATTCCTTGGAAATATTTCTCGGGAATAGTTCGTGTCCAAGAAGAAGCAGAGTTCAAGTGATTCAATAATTGTTGGAGTTCTTGTGCGCAAATAGAATAATATTCACTCACCCTTCAACGGATTCTGGAAACAAATTCTGTGGCTCTTCTGACCATCGTCGGGCAGAGAAGATGAAGAAGTGACCCGATTGACCGAAACATAACTCGATCGAAAGTTGCACGACTGCAAATGTATATTTATTATTTTCAATGAAAGAAATAAAAAAAATGTAGCAGAATGAGCAGAAAAAAGCGTTTATTTATTGGTGAGCGTCGCGTAATGAATGTTCGCCAACGGTCGAGAAGGGAACGATGCGCGATGCGTGCGTTCGGAGCTTCGAATGCCGACGCCGACTGAAAGAAGGACCGGACCGAACCGGAGCGTCGCGCTCGGCGTCGTTCCACTCGTCGTGTGTGCATATGCGCCTATGTTCTCGATTGTGCAAGGCAGGCGGCAGCATACATGCAATTTCCACATTTTCTGCCGTCGCCCGCAAATCCGGAAAGTTAATTATTGCAAGAAAAGTAAAAAAAGCGGACGCACCACCACTTTTCCTGCAAGTGCAAGTTAATTTGCTCTGACGAAAGAAAGGTAATTAGATTATGCGTGCAAATCATCTTGCACGTCGCTTGCACTCCTCCCGAAAACCAATTAAAATTGGTACGAATTCTATAATGGGATTTCAGCACTCGCTCTGACATATGCGTTTCGCGGGTACACGTTTAATTAATAATAAATAGTTTGGCTGGCCGCTACATATGGTAGCGAAGAGGAGGAGGAGGAGAAGAAGGACAATTAGGAGGTTGGTTGGTTAGCTGCACAGGGAAATCGTGCAGTGCTTGGTGACAGATTCCGTTTGTTGAACAGATCACCAACTCCGTCCGTCCGTCCGTCCGTCCATGCGTGCGTGTGAGTTACAACATCTCACGTTCCCTCACCCCCCCCCCCTCTTTCTCTTTCCGTATCCTGCTTATCAGGACAGGACCCTTCAGATTAGCTAATAATTACGTGATAAGACAAAACAATAATAACAGCAGCAGCAGCAGCAGCGACGAAGGTTACACGACATGATATTTTCCCGGAATCATTATCGAATTAAACGCCAATTAACCATAGCCATTCACACAACACAGTATGTTTGTGCACTCGCAATGGAATATGATTTCCATCTGCAGGGATTTTCACATCCATAAAATATATTAAAAATAATTAGCTATTATTATTATTATTATTAATTGACCGTGTTTAATTTTTTTATTAAATTGATGGGAATATTTAAGGAATGCGATCCGTTATGTGTGTGATGCTACATGCTTAGTTCACGAACAGAGTTAGTTTATATATATGATTATGAGCGAATGTGTTAAAATGATTTGCAAGATGTATTGATGATTCTGATGTAACAAGTCGACCGTGGATTTGGAAAATAAATGAAAACTCTAAATGTACACATATGTACATATCATATATGTCAGGTGCGCGTCTCTCTCTCCGCACGAATTCTGACGTTTGACCGGTCGTGTGTGTCGCGCGTGTCTTCTTCTGCTACGAAGCGTTTCTCCCGTTCAGCGAGAAGACCGTCTCGAAGGATCCAATCAGATGACTGCATCAAATTCCTAAATGTTCAATACACGATCGGCGATAAAGTACAATGATAGATCGACTCTAATAACACTGCAATATTAATAATTCAATTTGATTAACGATCTTGCATAACAGTTCATTTGTTTGTTTGTTTGATTGATCGCAGGGATGTCTTCTCGAGCGCCTCAGCAACCGCGACAACAATTCACCTACGGAGTCGCCCAACAGCAGCAGCAAACCGAGCAGCAGCAGCAACAGCATCATCATCATCATCAGTATTACTACGATGATGGAGAGGGTTACGTGGGTGACTACTCCGAGAGCGACGGGCTCTCAGATTCTCCGTCTCCTCAGGTGCAGCAGCACGCAGGAGCAGCTCCACCACCACCTGCAACAGCAGCAGCAGCAGAAGCCGACTTCACGGAGCTGTACAGACGCAAAAACTCGGAGGTGTACCATCAGGGCGTGTTCCTTAGACCGGAGTGAGTAGTTTGGTAGCAGTGCTTTGGTAGCTAATTAGTACTTGAATGCGTGAAATAGTACAAAAGTGACTGACTGCAAGCGGAGGCATCACCCTCGACCTTGATGTTTGATTTAGGTCAGGTCAGGGGGCCTGGGGATGATTAAATTCCTCTTTTGATACGACCGTGCATTGTCAAAGCGCACACGGCTACGATACTTTTTCTCTTTCTCTCTCTCTCTCTCTCTCACATACTCTTTCATTTCTCTCATTCTCTCCTTGAAGCCCATTTTCCTTCGCCTCGCATAATGGAAGCTTCCACTTGGGTTCCACACGTCTCCTCCAACTTCTTTCTATTCCATGCTTGGATAAATTTATTAGGACGCAGTAATTCCTATATATATATATATACACGTTACGTTTATTAATTACGCTCGTTTTCGCGCAGATACTATTACGAGCAGCAGCAGGGGACGACACGAACAATTCAGCCGCCTCCTCCGCTTTCCTCGGTCGCACCTGCTGGGACTATGGTGCCGCAGCAGGTTTACAGGAAGAGGATCGTCGTGCCGGCGCAGTCTCAACCGGGTCCCAGGTACTACGCCGAGGAGCAGTACCATCATCAAAGCTTGCCTCACGTCGCAGCCGTTCCCAGGAGCCCTGTCGTTCCACTGCAGAGGGCTCCCTCTGCGGCCACAGTCGCCGCCATCCATCGACAGCAGCAGCATTTGCAGCAGCAGCAGCAGATGCAGCAAGGATCGACGCCTCCACCGCAGATGATGCGCAGGCATCCAGTCACCGTGAGAACCCCAAGGTATCGTTTTTGCATTACCACTGGATCACATTATACTTGACGCACACCATTTCGTTTTGTTACGTTTGCCATAATTGCAATGTCATCTTCAATTATTCAGGTGGAAAGCGTAAATAAAGGTGATTGGTTGATGTTGGTGAGCGCTCCCATTACATCCATGTGCGCTTCGCTATTATTCGGCTTAAACTTGGAGTTTAGCACAACTCTCCATTAATATCCATTGCATTCCACCCGTGGGACGTATAAAATTTGAATAAATCCGCCTTCCTTCCTAATGCTGCGCGTGCAGTGTGTAACGTCTGAAGACGATGACGAGGTGGAAGAGTATGATGGCACAAATTGCTCGTTCCGTCAAAATTAATCGCAGCTATTTTGAGAGGGTTGCTACCAGCGCGCGCCTCCGAGAGATCGACCATCGCTCGCATCCACCCAATGTTGCGGTTGCCCCGTATTTTATTTTTATTTTATTTTTTCAGATTTGTTTGGGCACGTACTAACAGAGCAGTAGTGCTCGGCAATATGAAGTCTGCCCTTGGGCACACACACACACACGTAATACAACAACTGCAACAACAAAGGCACCCTTTTTATTTATATATATACATATACATATAATAAGTATTTGCTTTTGCTTTTCTTTCGCGTCTGGCGGTGGGGCGCCAAATGAAAAATTGAGGATTTGCGAAAGGCGTCATCGAAATATATTTTATGTATTGATCTCTTCGAGTAAATACAATTCGTGCTATCCATACTACCATTTCACTGCAACGTGAGAACGATTATTAAGTAGGAGACCAACAGGCTGCAGGTGATGAGAACAGCCTTGGATGTGATGCCGAAGAATCCGCAGGTGAAATTCAACGGTTTCTCGGAGATCGCGGATAGGAAGAGCAGTTCGTTTTTCGCCGATGATGATATACTTTTGGTTGCCGTTTCCCTTAGAATGGTTAAAGCCGTTCTTCTCGTCCGTAGACCCTCGGATATTATGTGCTCAATTTTCCTGGCTATCATGCAAACGCAAAGCTGCAACAGAATGGTCTTATTGCTGAGATTGACTTGTACGAGAAGTATATAGTTACGATTAAAAAGAGGCCGTGAACGATGCGAACCGAATATAGCCAAAAGTCGAAATAGCTCAATATGCGATCGGGCATGACGAAGAGGTTGAGGAAAAATAAGAGTGCGGCAAACATCTCGTTGAAGAGGAGCAGCAGATCGAGCGCGAAGAGCGCGTTGTATCTGCGAACGGTGGAGATCAGCTTTAAGCGGATCTTTGCAGCAGATCTAATTTTCCTCTTGCAATCGAAATCCGCGACGATCATCTCGTTGAGAGCTATGAAGGAATCGCCGATCATCGCAGCGAGATTGTAGATGAGCAACGATCGCTGGAATACGAAATAGGCGCTGATGCAGTTTAGCGCGTCTATAAAACCTAAACCTTTGGCGGTCATCGATCTGAAGGCTAACGTTCCGAATGCATAGTAAGACAAGATCAAGTGCCCGAAGAGGAATTCCATGATGAACATCCTTGCTTCATCATTATTCGAGCATCTTTTAGGTTTAAGATATGCGTCCAACCTGCAGACGATGGTCAACAGCGACCACCATTTCCTTCGGTTTCTGTGCGAGGATGCGACATTGAGTATGTGATGAAAGTAGAAGGGGAGCGCGTAGAACGCGCCGGACGCGCGCTGCGTAAAGTGCAGCTTCTCGAACGATGCAGAGTATCCAGAGGACGACGACGACGATGACGACGACGAAAAGTTTTGCCGAACTGTGTAAAAATTAAGCAGACCAAGAGCAGCGATTATGATAAGGGATCTGCACCAACAGTTGGACGATGTTGCACCGCGATGTTGGTGGAAATCGTACGCCGGAACGGATCGCCCAGCGCGACACTGTCGATACAACCATTCAAACTTTGTCCTGCGGCTCATTCTCATCAACAACAACAATAATAATGAAGAGAATTGGTTGAAGATAAATGACACGAAATTGAATGAATTGCCATGATGACGATAATAGTCGTCGTATTTTCGTTCGGCTTTTAATGCCTCGCATTTCACATCCATTTGGAAGGATATTATTGTTGCGTTAATGAGCGAGCGCCTATTTAGAAAATGGAAGTCTTTCTGTAGAGCACTGATGTAGTCTTATTTATTTAAACTGGTAATTTACAATTGGACGGTGAAGGGGAAAGAAAGAGTTTAGGATAAAACTTTACCGTCGGCGCACCCACCCACAACGTATTCGGAATAATTGCGCAAGACGCGCAGTTGAGATATGCATTTGTGTTCAGTAGCCGGAGAGCGCCGTTGCTGAGGGATAGAATGAACGGATCTTCTTCGAACGGTCTCTATCGATCTCCAGCGTTTTCCTCTTCACCATGATCTCGCGTTCGATATTGCTGCGTGACATCATCAGATTGCTCTGAATCTGCTCGGCCTGCTGGAGCTGAGATGAGAGTGCGGACACGCTGTCCATGATGCTCTTCACCTCGTCGACGAGGCCGTACTGCGCCGCATCCCTGCAATTCTCAACCCGCGGCCGATGAAGCTGCCTGTTGTCCAGCCGAGTCTGGGCCTTCTTCATAGATATGTCCATGCGACGTATCATGTCCTTCAGATTGCAGATGGTGCTCTCGATGTCTGCCAATCTCTTGAGCATCCCACGAAGCTCGTTCTCGAGTCGAGCACGTATCTCCTCGGTGCAGGAGATCCTCTTAGCAAGTGCCATGTCCAGCCGATCGGCTTGAGCACGCAGATTCTTAGCGGCATCGGAGAGGATTGCGTCCAGAGTGCCACGCAACGCAACCGACCTCTGCCGCGTGATCTCAGACTCCTCGAGCGTTTCCCGTGTGAACGTCTCCCAGTGGTCCTGAGTCGACTGGTTGTCGGGGAAGCCGACGGCACCGGGCTTAAAGAGTAACGTATTCGAACTGTTATTGAGCGCCACGTTGACGCACTCTATTTCGTTGGCCTGCTTCTTATCGCTCCAATCGTACTCGAGCCGATTTTTCGCAGTCTTATCCTCGAGCAGCTGATGCTCGACGTCCATAAGGGTGCGGGTGAACTGCTCCCGTATCTCCGCCGTCAGCGCCATCTCCTTGATCAGCTCCTCCTCGACCTCATCCCTCACCAGCTCCGGATCCAATCGACCCGTCCTCCTGTCCAAGCACTCCCCAGCTATCGACTCGGGCAGCTGCAGCACGGCCATCGATTGCTTCAGACGTCGCCGCTGTTCCTGCATCATCGCTATCTCCTCGGCGGAGGCGCTTATCGCACGCTCCAGCTCGCACTTCCACCTGTGCAGTTCCTGCTCCCTCTGTTTCAGACGTCTGGTGCTGTCCGCCTGATTCCTGTCGGTGGCCGACCTCGTCTGCTCGATGCCCTCCTTCGAGTTGTACTCTAGCAGATTGGCCTGATGCTGAAACCCGACGACGCTATCGAGCACCTTCTTATTGTGCGAACGCCATTCGCCCTCGCTGAAGCGCGCCACCGAATACTTATCGACGACCGGTCTCGTACCAGTAAGACCTTTCAGAGGTCCCCAATCCACTCGTCCCGTCGCCCACGGCCCCAACGGACCCATCTCGTTGTCCCTCTCCCTCGGCAGCTCGTCCTCCGGTCTCGGCAGGTAGCACTCTCTGCTGAGAATCTCTTGCTCATCGCCGCCTCCTTTCGATACACCCTGCTGCTGCTGCTGCTGCTGCACGCTACGATCCGGCATCGCAGTCGTCGGCTCTTTCGCCTGCTGCTCGTCCGCTCTGCTGATGTTCTTTTCGCAGGGGCAAGTCGCGGGCGCCATCTTCCTCAGGATGCCCTTCAATTGCTGCTGCTGCTGCTGCTGCTGGTTGTTGTTGGTGGTGGTGGTGATGCTGCTGACCTTCGTCGGTACTTCTTCGACCTTCTCGTTTGCGCCAATGTTGCGCCGCTCGTGCGGCTGCAGGATGTTCAATCGCGGATCGCCACCCTTCGGCAGAGTGTACGTAGTCTCGTGGCATTCCTCCTCCAGCATTCTAGCGTGTCCCTTCCTGCAGCAGCAACCCACCTTATTATTTCCGTACGTCGTCGATCCTCCTCCTCCTCCTCCTGCTTTCCTATCCTCGACGACCGGATCCACCTTCTCCGCCTCCCGTATCGGATGTTTTTGTGTGAGCTGCTGCTTGATGGGCTCGGCCTGCAGATCTGGCGATTGGCCGGTCGCGGGCACACCCAGCTTCGGATCATTCAGTTTTTTCGTCTCCTCCTTGTGTATCAGATCCGGCGACGGCACCGTGTTCTTCTGCAGGAAGTCGCCCTTCTCCTCCGCAACGCGCTCGTACCGTCCGCTGTACGGACATTTCCCGCAAGTTCTCGACGGCTGCTCTGACATTTCGGCGAGGGAGAGAAAAACAAAAAAATAACAACGGCAAATCGAAACGAACAATAATATTGGGTGTCGTTGCATTCTTCGATCATTTGGTTGATGGGTGGCAGTTCGGCAATTAGCGAGAGTTCCCCCTTTTATGATTAATCGTGTCATTTGAAGCAATAGAAATTGTAATGAGCTGCGAGTGTGTGAATTGCAGGTACGTGAGGAGACCGATAGCTGCCGTATACAAAAGACCTTCCGCCCTTTGTTTACCTTTGGCCTGCCAACCGGATCCAGCATCGTATAGAAGATACAAACATACCGTGTACACGCATCAACCGCTTCAGCCGCAGCAAATGGAGGCGCAGAAGGTCGTCAGGAGGCACAGTCTGCCGACGTCGGTGTCGACGACGACGGCGCCCCCGGAGCAGCCGCAGCCTTCTTCGAATACGACTACGAGTATGCCGGTGAAGGTGGCGAAAAAATCCGAATCGAAAAAGTCGATCGATATGACCAAGTCGCGTCTGGACGCGATTCTCGAGCGCTACGAAAAGATCTTCGGCAAGAACAACAACAGCAACAACAACAACGCAAACGACAGCAACAGAAAAACGGAGGATCCGAATGCAGCCGATCAGCAACTGCTGAAGCACCTGAAACCTCGATTGCCGCCCAGCCTCAAGGAGAGGTCGATCAGACGAACGAGCGACTCGGTCCAAAGCATCACCAGACAGCAGATCCCCGAAATCATGAAGACGGCCGAAACGTTTGAAGTGGAGGAGATATCATCGGACGTGCTCGACGAACTGCTCTCCGAGCTTACGGAGAACGGACTGAACGACGTGATCAACGACGAGGACAAACGTCGCGTCAGGCAGCAGCAGCAGCAGAGTCAGACGAAGGGTGGCAGAAGGATCGGCTCGGTCACTTCGATGGTGCGCAACAAGATCTCGCAGACAGAATTGATGCCGGAAAAGGATGCGCCGAAGAGCTTCAACTATCAGGAGATCAAGGAGAGCATCAGCAAATGCTACACGTCGGAGAGCGAAGACGGCGGCGGAGGCAGAGGTAGACGGACGACGACCGACGTGGCGGCCATCAAACCGATAGCGCTGACGGAGATGGGCGGTGCGAAGAATAGACGGAATGCTATGATGATGATGGCCAACGAAGACGTCCTCGAACTTCATCGCACCAAGAGCTACGTGGTGAACCTGATCGACACTGCGCTCAGCAATCATTTCGGCACGAACATTTCGGAAAGGAATCCCAATAAAAATGTAACAGTATAACAAACGTTAATGTAACACCTGCAGCGGCATCGGCGGCAGCAGCAGTTGATAATGTCGTCGTTGTTGTCGATCGTTTGCAGATGGATCCGAGAAATGCCGTGGAGATGCTTAAGAAGCAGTCGTGCGGTCGCATGGACAAGGACCTCTGCCTGGAGATTGCACAAGCGCTGACCGATTCTTTCGCCCCGGGCCACTCCGCGTCCACGAGCACCACCACATCAGCGGCGGCGGCGACTGCGGTGACGGCTGCTGCTGCCGCCGCCGCATCCTCGTCATCATCGTCGGCCGTCGAAAACAAGGGATCGCAATGCTCGTGCAAATCTCAACTGGGTAAATATTAACAACAACAATTGACGCATATAGTGATGTTGCTCAATGTGTTTAGATGAACCGACTTTCGTGAAGCAGCTGAAGCAGATGCGTTGGGGTCACCTGAAACACATCCAGCGTGAGGTGAGGCGACTGGAGGAGCTCGAACGTTTCTTGGACTCGTGCAGCGTCGCCCCCTTGGAAAAATATCATGCATAACATTTTACTATTTTTTTTTCTTCCTTCTCTTTTCAATTTTATTACACTTTTTTTTTTCCAATGGTAAAATTATACAATATACATACATATAAATATACATATATATATATAACTTAAAATACAAAACTAAATATTAAAATTAGAAAAGGCTGAATACACACACATACACACGCACGCACGCACACAGTGCATAACAATAATAACAAAATAATAATAATAATATTTACATGCTGATTTAAAAAGGGGGTTGGTTTCGGAAGATTGCGTGTTTCAATAATAATTTAATTTATTTATATATAATTATATATATATATATAATATATATGTTCAACTAATCTGCTTGGCACTGTTTTCCCGCACCAAAGGTATGTACTTGATGTCCTTGTAGTTGTCATCGAATACGGGCAAATCAACGTAGATTCCACCCTTCGTCGTCTTCATCTCCTTCTCAGACGTTTCCACCAACTTTCGCGCCGCAACTTCCACGATCGTCGCTGGGGTCTGCGCGTACACAACGCTCACCTTGCCATTACTATCTGATCTCTTGCCGATCTTCTGGATGTTGGTGTACTTGGTTGTGGATTCAAATGCATTCGAAATCGTCGTCGTCGTCGTCTGCGTCATCGTCGATTCGGTGGATGTAGGCAGTGGCGGCGATGAGAGCAGTCTATCGTGCGCTTCGACCTCGTAATACTTGAGGGGCAGGTATTTGGGAGACGACGGTTCCTTGGGCGTAATGAAATCTGTTATAAACTTGGGTGTGTAAGTGCTTACGAAGGGCAAGATCGTTTCCCTCGCGTACTTTTCGGCCTCCTCGAAGACGCGCGCTAATCGCTGCGGCAGGATCTGCACCGTCCTCACTAAAACTTTCAGTGCATCCTCAGTGGAGCCAGTGCCACCACCGCCTCCTCCACCGACGTTCACCACCTCCGGTGACGGCGACCTACCGTCGTCCTGCCTCTTCCACTTTTGGTCTGATGTCTGCACCGTCGGATTAGGCGCCGGGATCCAATCGCTCTCGTTGCCGACGTCGTAGAAATTGTAAAACAGCTCGCGATTGCCGTTAACGTTAATCGATGATGACGACGGTCTCCTCGTCGACACCCTTGCCGTCGTCGGTCCGAGGATGGGCTCCGTGATTTCCGGTTTGGATAGATCGTGCGATCTGCCGATTTTCATCGCGTGCGGCCTCAGCACCGGCTCGACCACCTCCCGCTCCACTCCAGCCGACGACGACAATGATGTCGCATTCGAGCGCGTCATCTTCACGATCCTCGTGTTGAACGCCCTGCTCTGCTCCGTTTCCGCGCTGTCTATATTGTTGTTTTCTTCCGCGTTCCACGGGATGCTAAAGATGTCGAAGGCATCGCGCAACGGATTCCTCTCCGTCACATTCTTCGACCTCTCGTCCATCCTGTCCTGCTCCTTTGCTGTCCCGTTATCGCCTTTTCCTTCCTTCGGCAGGTTGCACTCACCTGGATACAGAGGCAGCGTCACCGGCACACCGGACTCCAGCACCAGATTCTTCTTGCACACCGAAGAGCTGCGTCCGAAACTGTCGCTCAGCGTGATCTTGTCGATGCGCCACTGCGTCAGTCCTGAGGTCAGCCAACCGCTGTACGCGTTGTACTGCACCTGGATTTTGCCGGGTTCGAGCAGGATCGGATGCGGCACTATTATCCTCGACACCGAAGAACCCAGCTTCATCTCGTCATCCTCCTTCCTGCAAAACGACCACCGTCCATTTAGCGTTCTCTCTCTCTCTCTCTCGCACACACACACACACACACACACACACACACACACTCTCAACTCAACTCACCTCGTCAACGTGAATGTCTCGTTGAGCAGTTCGTTGCCGATCAGCGTCACCTCTATCTTACCGTAACTGACGATCGGCACGTCGCTCGGGGAACTCTCGATTTTGATGTGGTATTGATGCGCTGCATTCATCATCATCATCAAATGTGTAATAAGAAATGATAAGGAAAATGTTTAATACTTTACCGCAGAAGGGCTCCTCGTCTCTGGTGATCAGGTACAATTGACCCCTGCCCTTGGAACGATCCGAATAGTAGCCCATGTTACCGCATTTGCTATTTAAGAGATGGATGCATTCAATTTAATGTTTTTAACGCGTATCGCCACGCGGATTTTATACCTGTCCTCGGTGCAGGGAAAGCACTTGCCGGCTATAAAATCCTCGTAGCTGCTGCAGGGAAACGCAGGGAAGTGGCAACGGGGCGAGACGGAATCGGTGAAGAACTTGTAGGCCCTCCGATGATTGCAAAGTGAACGTCCCTCGACCGCCGAAGCTGTACGGATTAGTTAGTTACGCGAACGAATCTATTTATATTGCCATTCATTATTTGCGACATTCGACTTACACCAGATGATATCGCTGACGGCGCCGACGAAGATGTTCGTGCAACCCTTCTGCATGCGACCGCCGTTCGGGTAAAAGTCGACGTGGCCCATCGGCTGCCAGGAACCGAGTCCGCCGAGGATCAAATTCTCGCCGTTGCTGTGGATGACGTCCACGAAGTCGGCGTCCGTCTGATCGAGACGCGCCCTCGGATCCTGCGACTCGAAGAGCGGTCCTGCCGGATCGAGCCCGGTGATTCTGCTGAGATTGCCCAGTTCGGCGCCGGCGAAGCCAGCAACGTGCGCGCCAAGGCTGAACCCGATCAGGTGCATATTCCTCAGCGAGAAGCCGACCTGCTCGACCAGACCTCGAAGCAGCATCGCCAACTGCTTACCGACCAACCTCGTGTTCGCCGTCGCCTTCACGTAGTTCGGAAGGAGCGCCCCGTTACCCCAATCCACGCATATCACGTTTGCTTCCTCCTGCAAATAATATATATATATATATATAAATAAGTAATATAGCATCAGCAGCAACACGATCGAGAGGATCGCGTGAAAAACAACTTACGACTGCCATGAGGGCGCTCCGCATCTCGTACACCCAGATGTGGGTGCAATCGCTGCCGAAGCCGTGGATCATCACCTTCGTTGTAAGTGAGTTGTTGAAACCCTGCTTGGCCCAGACGAAGGCGTCCGTCAGATTGTGGAACGGCACTTCGCCAGGCGGATTACCGCTCCGCCGTTTGCTCTGCGCCGGATACAGCAGGAACCTAGTGTTCACCTCCTCCGGGCTGCTGGGCAGCGTGTCCAGATAACCGAAGGGACCGGACGCCGCGAAACATCCCACCTCATCGTAGCAAACGTTCGGATCCTCCCTTCGCACCCTTAAATAAAGAAACGCACGCACACGCATACATGACGAATGTGTTCATATGCATGTTGTTTGTTGTAGTTCGCTCACCTTTTGCGATGCTGTCCGGTTCGCGCCTGCCGCCGATGGAACTCGTTCATCGATACGACGACCGCATCGTAAATCTCGGCGTCCCGCAGCTCGTCCAGACGCTCCTCCTCGGCGCTCGCCCAAGGACTCGCAGACGCAACTTTAATAGACGAACAAAATAAGAGTTAATATTCCAATTCCAATTACTTGAAGAGATCGTAATTGTCGGAAACATTTGAAACTTTCTGATTGTGTGCCTCCCCCCCTCTCTGCCTTAATAGGTGATGGAATGAATTCGTACTCGAAATCTGCTCATCGTAATGATGATGATGATCAACCGCGGCGCATCCTCTTCCTCATTCCGCTAAGGATGAGATGGATCGAGGACATGTTCGATCCTTTGTTTGATTTCGAAAGCACCCTTTTGCTGAGCACGCATTGTTAGGATTGAGGAAGGGAAATTGAAGGGAATATGTATTGTGCAGATATGTTGTATCGTGTAGAGAGGATGACTCTCGATTCGACACCAACAAATATTGACAAGTAATATACAATATACGGCATACCCCGATAATTGCCTACGCAAATACATCACACACACAAGTGCAACTCTATATAATCTATACGTACGTATAAGCAAACACGCAAAGCGAATAGTAGAGAATGTTGTAGGCAGACGTGCAAAGAGGAGAGAGTTATTTTGTGCGTGTGCGTATGTGTGCATGTGTGTGTGTTCGCTTATTAAAATCGAATTGGAATTACATATGTGAAAAGCGTTTACGGCGAACAAATAGAAATGTATTTGTTTATCATATCTATTTCCATCCATACATGCATACGTACAGCCTTCTTTATTTTGTGCGTGTGTATGTGTCTGTCTTCCTTCCTTCCTTCCTTCTTCAATAAATACACTTTTACTTTGATGCCCGAATACGGGTTTCGCCTCTATATCTCACTCTCCCGCTCCATTCGCCTGCGGACTCGTTTTCTATTTACTCATTTCGTACGCACACACTCTCGAACTCGATCTATATAGACTTGAGATTCTTCCTTCTATCAATTCAACTCAACTGTTGTTAATGGCGCATCCTTTATTGGAGCCGCGAAACGTTTTTAAACTTTAAACAGATTTCAGATCCGTTCCATATATTTCAACGACAATTCTCTCTCACCCGTTCACATTTGATTTCTCTTCGATATCCCCTTGCCATTCGATGCTGCACTAATTTCATTGCAAACAAATTAATCTTGCATTCGCAGTTTAATTATCATAACAATAATAATAATAACAATTGCAATTCAATGTCAATATTAATTGATCCCAATGTAGCAGCAGCGACGACAACGTTTTCTTCTATGTAATTTTCTCTCTTATTTTTTACGTGCAGATGATGATTCAATCGCTCACCAGTAGTCATCAGGAGGAAGCACACACATGATCCAGCGCAGATGCGAGTCGACAGCAGCATTGTTCTTGATGTAATTCTTGCAATTTGTAGCAGCAGTTGACGAACATTGGAGCGACTCGTCGTCGTCGTCGATCTTCTCCTGCAAAAAGAAAAACGGATAATTTAATTTCGGAGAGGGGTGTGATAAATCTCGGTATTTCGTCAACGTATTTTCCTCTCTCGAAATCATCGTCGTCGTCGTTGTTGTTATTGTTATTATTTAGTAAATGAAACACGTTTCGACGCAGCACGATTTTCGAAACGAAAGTTGTCCTAAAGTCGTTTATTGCAATAATATGTACATGTCTTTCTGTCTTTCTTTCGCACCATTCACTGCCAGCAGTAGTCGCAGGATGGAAGGAAAGACGTAGCAGTAGAAGAAGAAGAAGAAGAAACCAAGAATGGTAAATTCGACTATCGTCACTCGAGTTCGCCAATTAATTGTTTCCATGGCACCAGTCCAACAACAATAACAACCAGATTTTGTAAAGTACGCGAAACGGAAACAATCGACCATTGTCATCTGTCGTCGGCGTTAAATTGTTAATTTTAAATTGATTTGCTTCTTTGTTACCATTATTACATTAATTTTATTATTTGCGACTTTCTTTTTCGCACCGGTCTTGCACGTTTGCAGCACAACGACAAATCGAATTTAATCATCGTGGCAATCATTAGTAAATATCAATTGGATTGTCTTACTGACGGTCGGTCGGTCGGTGGGCGGGTTGGGTTGGCTGGTTGGTTGGTTGGTTTGGTTTGCTTGGCTGACCGAGGAGGAACCAAAAGTAAATAAAACCCTCATAGTTTTTGATCGATCGATCGAATAAGCATCCATCGATCAACCCTCGCGATTAGAAAGCGAGATTTCCCCGGTCGAGAGAAACTCAAGCGCGCGCTCGTCGTACGCTCGCTCGCGCTTTATTCGTATTTTCTCGCAGTTTTCCATTTAAAATTCCGTTCGTGTCATCACCATCATTATAATATTTGCGGGTTACGCAAAACAAGAAGAAAAAAAGTAAAGAAAAAAAAACACAATAAAATCATAAGCATGCATGAATTACGTAAGGCAACGCACATTTCAATTGTTGTCGGGGTGAAATCGTAACGGGAAACGAACAAAATTTAAAATTGTCTTTCTCTTTCGTAATTCTTTATAGCCGATCCAGATCAATCTGTTCTGCAGTTTGAATAATTAGAGCGCTCCTCTTCATCGTCACTCTGTTATTTCTTCCTTTCTCTATCTTCTCCATCATTCTAATAAAGTGTATCCGACGAATTAATTGTCGGCGGTAACGGGACGCGCGCCAAATCGCCGGAAAAAGCAAGCGAGACCGCGATATTCGACGATACCGTTTGAAAAGAGGAGGAACAAAACGTGAGCTAACGCGTGTACTAACCTTCCACGGAGAATAAGTCAAAATAAAGAATGGGAAAAGAAAAAAAAACGACAAGCAACAGATTCGAATCGTGGAAAGTGTGTCAGCTTGGTCGGTCGGTCGGTCGGTTGGTGGTATTAGTAGTATGTATGCATGCAGCAATGCTATGCAATTCGTTCTTTTCCGAAAGAAAATCCTTCGGTCGATCGTTCGTCGTTCGCATCGAAAAGGATGGAAGGCTGCATTCAGGTGTTGAAATCTTTTAAATGCAGTGCTGCGAAGTTAACGCAACCAAACGAAACGAACGAATTGACCGAATTCGCTGCTCGACGAATTGGAAAGGAGAGAAGGAAAAATAAAGATGAATATAGTATTGATTGTTTGGCGTCGAATTTGTTTAATTAGAGAGAGAGAGAGAGAAAAATGTATTTATTTCAAATGGAAAACCGATTGAACATTTTAACGTAAGACCTTCTTACTATTTAAGTGTAGTTTCGTGATGTTCGTGGTAATCGCGGTTTCAAATCCGAGTATACAATCGTGGTTGATCCCTCCAACACTTTATCTCCATCTCATCACCAATTCACACTTATAGTTCTTAACACTCAACAACAGCAACAACAACAACAACAACAACTTTTCGTGTGCCAGCAGCAGCTAGTACTCTTGTTCCGCTGACGGTAAAGAACTGAGGTGGCAGAGAGCGCGTGTGGTATTACTAGCCACCACCGTCGTGGTCGTAGTCTGTCCTACTAATTGTAGTTCGATGCACACGCACGCACACCGAAGCAGACTTCTCCACTTCTTAGCCGCCGCGTTGACCTCGATGGTATGTGTCAGACACACGAAGGAAAAGAAAGCACCTGTACCGCTCCGCTCTGCTCCTCGTCTACTCTACCTACCCAATCTATCTACCTACCTACATATACAAAATTACCTCCTTTCGTCTATAAATGTAATGAAAACTATCTATTTTCACCACCAAAACCAAAACAAACTCATACCAACACCACCCCCCGCCCCTGGAATTATCGAAGGGATGCATGCGGAAGCTCAGAAAGTGCTCTTCCAATCGATGTAGACGCAAATTGAAAATATAAATAACGCGCGGTGAAAGCACTACCCACACTTCTCAAATTTATGCATGTAATTAATTCGCGATTTCGTTGATTCAACGCACGCAACTCGAGATTCGCAATTTGAACTTTATCGTTTTAGTTTATCCGTAAATAGTTGAATCGAAAGCGTTTGCATTTCGTGCACTTCCGGTGGTTGCCAACAACAACAACTATTCGCACACCAAAGGAACATACAAAAAGTGTAAATTACACACATATATATATATATAGTATATTTACTTTAGTTGTTCGCTCCATCGCATCCGTTTACTTTCTCTTTTAGGGCTTACCAGATTATTGTTAATATTTATGATGATTAACACTCTATGTAGGAGAGTTTTTTTCAAGGTGAATATGTCAGTAGGTGTGGGTATATATATATGTATATATATATATATATTTATTTATTTATTGCACGAGTACGTTGATAACGGCATTATTGACTAGATTTGCGACTAATGATGGTTCTGCTGCTTCCTTCTCCTCCCTCCCCACAGTAAGCCCCCATAAATTTCAGCAGTAAAAGGTGCGCGGCGACGACTGTCAAAAGTCCGGCTTGAATTTGGGCCGGACGTAGGGCGGAGGGCTGGGCCTGCAGTGGATGCCCTTGCCGCTTGCGCTCGTCGCCGTCGTCAATGTAGCGGTGTTGTGCGGTGGGCTGCCCCCATCGGAAGAAGCCGTTGCGACGCACCTGGTGGTCGAGGGCGTCGTCACCGAGTGCTGATGATGCACCGATTCTGGACTGAGGCAGCTAAAGTCGCGCGACGTGGAAAAGTTCCTCAACGATTGGGTAGCCCTCTGGATGCTTGCAAACTGATGATTCGACTCGACTTCTTCTTCGTTGCCTCCACGTTGTTTCGAGCTGCGAAAAAATACGAGCGATACACACACACACACACATATTATTACAATAAGATCGTTTTGGAACGGTAAGAAACGAACGAAACAAGAAAGATAAACAAACAAAAATAACGTTAGTCGTGATGAACAAAACAGAAAACTTTGTTAAAGAGTCTGCACAGAGACAAACAAACAAACAAACAGTTACCTGAAATAATGATCAGTACATATATGAAAAACGTTATTAAAGTAATCTTCGCTAAGAGGATCTGCCCTGCAAAAGTACACGCATGTACCGAAACAAAGAGAAAACAGAAAGAAAGAGAATTATTGTATGTAACAACGACCGTGCGCGTTGAAAGTGAGGAAATGAATGAGTGATTGAATGGGAGAGAGAGAGAGAGAGAGAGAGAGAAAAATGTACGTATTTGCTGGAGAAACAACTCACATGCCCTCGTGGTGGAAGCAGAGTATCAGCGAGAGCGCCAGTGCGAGGATCGTCATCAAGAACATGGGGATGAGAATGGTGAAGAGGAATTCGTGAACGTAGCTGCGCTCCGGGACGTCGTCGATGAGGACGCTCTCCCAGTGATCGGGCAGCCCTAGGTCGTGATCCTTCCTGATCATCAGAACGTTCTCTATGCTCGAACTCGAATGCTGCATGGCCGAACTGTTGTCCTCCAGCTCCATGAAACAATACAATTCGACGGTGCACACGTTGTTGTTCATTTAACTGCAAGAATATACCAATCGGAAGGCGCACCAATCCAACGCGAAACCCGCCTCCCTGAAGAAGCGCTCCACCGTGGTCCTCTTAAAATCCCTCGGACAGAGCGGCACCTTCCATAACGGTTTCACCTCCTCCTGCAGCTCGATCAGCTCCTGCGACAGCGGCACCCTGCTCCCTATTCGCAGCACGACACTGCGACGCACAATTCGAACATTTCAATAAAATAAATCAAACTCCAATTGAGTTATATAATTAGTACCCGTCTCCCTCGTCCGGATTGAGCGGAAGCCGAGCGCCCAATTCTATCGCCGACGCTAGAAACGTTACGTACAGATCCTCCTCGCTATCCTTCCACAGCCTCTTCCTGAACACGTCCTTCAGTCGATCCATTCGCTCCACGTCGAACATATCCTCCACATTCAAATTGTCGATCTTCAGCTGCACCTCGTACCTGGCCGGACTCAACTTTTCGGTGATCGAAATGGGGAGGACGACGCGTCTCGTCTCGTAGTTCCTCCTATTCAATCCAACAATCTCCAATGTGACCAGTTCCATCCGATTGGGTGGCACCCCATAAAGGAAACCGGCACCGTGCCTCCCACTGTAAATATAATTGATCCATTTGGGCAGATCCGGAGCGTTCAGCAGAGAAGGCTGATACACGAACTGATCGCTTATACCTACGATGACAGCATCAATCTCCATGTATCTATATAAATATATCTTATGCACTCACCATCGTACGTCCAATTGAACATCAACGGATTCACCCTGATCTCAAACACCTCGGTCATCAAAACATTCTCTGCCCTGCAAACCCCTGCTGCAAACGACAGCACCAGCACAACGCCCAGAACATTGGACGAGCAACGCTTCCTCATCTTGTCGTCGTCGTCGTCGTTCTCTCCTTCAATGTAGCATAATGCTTTGCTTATTGATTTTCTTCGAGTTCAGCACCAGCAACATCCGGCTGCGTCCCAAAATAAACTCATTCGAACGCAACCCACGATGCATCGGTGCTCGCTTCGATAACCATAGTAATCATTTTTTTGCAGCAATGCAACTCATTACCATCTCTAAATTGTTTTCTTGCAACTTTTTGATTCGACGACTTACAACATTTTGACACAATTTATTTCTCAGTTACATGTCCCACTCTACAAATATGCAATAATATATATATATATTCACTTTTCGTACATTGTAAATATATGCAAAATATTTATATATCATCGGTGGCAGGAAGAATGTCCTTTTCAAGTTCATAGTATCGAAACTTTCCTAAAAATTATTGAAATTGAGAGCTGTCAATGGTTTTGCGATGCCGGCGACACCAGTTTTCCTTTTATACTTTTTACTAATGATGCTTCTTCTATCGGACGTTTCGAATGGTAAGTATGATGCACCGATTCGCACAGATCAAGGATTCTTATCGAACGTTAAACGATGGTTCGTCGGTTCCTCCTCCTTCTCCTCCTCATCAAATGTGTCGTCTGCATCTTCTTCTGCTACCGAGAAAGAGGATGAGGGTGATGATGCTTTGAACATCTACATCCTGCACAAGCGCCAAGACGTTGCCGAGACGATAAACAGAAGAAGGAAGAGGAGCAGGAACAATAATTTGTCGTCCTGCTGTCCGGACGGCGTGCCTCTCTGCAGCGACGATCAGATGATGGTCTATCTGGCCGAGATGCAGGCAATCAATCCGGAGAGCATCATCAACCTGTCCACCTTCGACAATCTCCATCTGCTGTGCAAGTAACGATCATTGCAATAATCCAAAATCGTTGTCGTTCGAACAAAACAAAAAAAAAATAGGCAGGTGTCGGAGAGTCTGGACAAGATGGACCAGTTCCTGCAGACGTGTCGCATACCACCGGAGAAGGACCTGTACATACAGCTTATCAAGGGAGTGGACAGGCTGTACGACGCCGTCTGCGAGCAGGACAGCAGGCTGCGCGCCGACTTCAAGGAGCACTTTACCTGTCTGAAGCAGCTGCACGAGGACTTCGAGACGTGCTTCGGACCGCCCGACTGGACAGAGGACGCAAGCCGCAGAGCAATATGCAGGTGTGTGCAATACTTAATATCGTTTGTCGTTGATGCACGAATAATGCTGATGAAACGTGTCGAACGGGCGGGCGGGGGTTTGGATTTCAACAACAACAAAAAAGGGCATACAAGGACATCGCCGACTGCTACTACATCAAGGCGGCCAAGGTGTGCGGCAAGAAGGCGGCCAAAGTGATGAAGCGCGTCGTTCGGGCCGTCGTCGATTCAATCATCACGGTCCAGTGCAATTTCATCATGGATCCGATCGTCGAGGACGCTTTCTCTTCAACCACCGCCGATCATTCTCATCAACCACATCCGCACCTGCCGCCGACAGTAATTATGATTATGATGATCGCCCTCTACGCCGACTCGGGCTCATACGTTGCCGCCGCCGCCTCCTCCTCATCCATTAAGTTTTTCGAATAAAATAAGTCTTTCCACTTCTTAATCGTTCATCTACTTTCTTTTACCACCTCCGGCGAATCCCGAGAAACCCATCACGCTTGTCAGCTCGTCGCTCTTTTGCTCGGTCTCTCCACCGCCGCAGCCATCCTCCGAGATGTCCTCGATCTTTCGCTTGTTCTCCCTTCTCCTCTCCCTCCTGTACTCGCGCAGCTTCTCCTCCTCCTCGGCGAGCTCCTGCATCCTCGATGCCATGTCGTACTCCTTCTTTCTGTCCTCTAATTTTCGCTTGTTCACCTGGAAGCGTTGCTTGACTGCGTCCAGGGAACTCCTCTCGATGCGCATCGACATGCCCAAATTCCTCTGGTGCTTTTTCCCGTTGATGTGATCGAGAAAATTGATGGAATCCTTCACGACGCAATCGCACACGTTACAATAGTATCCACCGGATTGCGATGTCGGCGTGCTCTTGTTAATCACGATGCTTTTGCCCAATTTGCTGTCCAGGTCGATCTTATACTCCCTCTGCTTCAACAACTCCCTTTTCACAGGTGGTCCCTTCTTTTTTTTCTCGTCCTCATCCTTTTCCTCTTTCTCCTCCCTCTTCCTGTCCTCCGCCAACCTCTCGTACTCTTCCCTATCCCATTTCCTGCGATGATCGTCCGGTCTCGTACTCATCCTGAAAACAAAACAAACCAATCATTACGTCTCGAATCTCCGCAATGTTGATAATACTAATATTATTAACTTACTTTTATTATAATTTCTTAGGTAAGGTTATATATATGTAATTGAACCGTTGCTGTCAACTGAACGTTGCATGTGCATGCAAGACTTGTCAAAATTACGATTTCGCCAACCGTTTCGCCAATTCAGCGTGCGAATCCTTTCATTTTCCAAAATATTATTACCATCGAGAACAGTCAACAACGTCTAATCGCGAATCGCGACGTTAGAATACGCACACAGTTTAAGTTGTCCTGTTCGGTAATCGCAATGCCGCGATCTTATTCTGACAGCTGACTGACGTTTCTCGTTCTTTGACGTTTGATTGACCTTGATGGACGTGAGAATAAAGTGTGGTGGGTGGTTTGTTGTTATTGTTGTTATTGCGTTTCCGTAATGTGAGCGAGAGAGAGAGAGGTAGAGTTGTGTCCGTGTTTCGTTCGATCGAGGACGACGAAAGAGAGTCGGGCGATTTCTGCTGCAAGTAACAAGGGGTTGTCGAGAAGGATATGTTGATGAGGAGATCCGGCGCCGTCCTGCTGTACGTGTACGTCGCGGCTGCAGCAAGCGTCGGCGATGCCGGTGATCTGGATCAATGCAAGGAAGCGTGTGCGGAGAGCTTCTTCCTGCTGCCCCAGGTCTGTGTCATCATCATCATCATCGTCGTGTCTGCTGTGTTTCACGTTTTTTTTTTTATTATTATCATTTAAATTTAATCGCAGATCGACGACGTGCAGGGGATTTGCCAGAGGGGCTGTCGCATCTTCAACATCATATACCTGAGGGAGGATCACGATCTGAACTCGACCAAAGAAGAGTGCCGTCTCTGTAAGTTGAACGTGACATCAATGTTTCTTTTTTATTTTCATTTGTTTGTGTGGGCGCGAAGCCTGCAATGAGGCGTACCCTGCGAGGGCGAAGCAGCTGACTGCATGCGAGGTGGGCTGCTCGGCGACCTGGAAGAGGAAGGATGCTGCCGATCTGTCGCAGATCCCTTTGTTCTTGCAATTCGAGCGGCAGGATAGGAATGGCGCGGTCATCGTGGAGCCAGAACTGGAGATCGTAGAGTCGGATTTGATCCTCGAACCGCTGATGCAGAATCAAATCGAGATCATCGGGTACAGCGTCGAATACAAGATACCGGAGGCGAACATCCGGACGATGCCGATCGACGATCGTTGGGGGACGGGCGAGGACGTGGAAGCGATCGACGGAAATCGTCGTGGAAACTCGCTGCAGCAGCCGACCGGCGATTGGTTGGATTGTGCGTCGAGAAACTCTGGGATACCCAAGTGGTTCCTGCTGCTCGCCATAATCGTCGCAATACTTGCAGCGCTCCTCCTAAGCATCAGCAGCGAGCGAAAGCTGATCATCGACGTCGAGGATGACTTTGATTTGGAAGCACGACTTTTGATCGAAGCCGATCGTCGATGCCGAAAGGAAGTGGACGAAAAGGTGGAGGAGACGGAATCGTTTCCGGCAAAGCAACCAACTCCTAACGAATGCAGTAAGGAAACCGAAAGGACCTTGGTGCAAGTCTAACCGACTTGTGATTATTATGATTCAAGTCTCTAGTCATCATACTCATTTACTGTCCGTTCTATATATATATACATACATGTTTCTTTCAGTTTCTTCTTTGTATGCCATAGCAATATATTAATAGTGATAACAATAATTGTAAATTTTTAATAGTAATAAAGTGACGACGGGATAATGCAATAAACATTCGATCAATAAAAGACACAGCAGCACATTTCGAAAAGACAGTTCTTGTTGTTGTTAATAGTCTGCGGCGGTGTTGGCTAGGTAATCGCGTCGTCCGATGTTCGAGGCCTGCTTGTTTTGCAGAGCTTCCAGCTTTGGGCAGTCGGTGATGCGATGGCCTAGACCGCCGCAGTAGGCACAACCTTTGTCGTCGCCCAGATTCAGGTACTTCTCGTTCTCTGAGCAGAGATCTGCGAGGAATTGCGGCACCTTCTGCTTGGCCTCGATCAGCAGATGCTTCAGATCGAGCAGCACGGACTCGTCGTTCGCCTTGTTGATGAATGTCGTCGCGACGCCCTGCTTTCCGGATCTGCCCGTACGTCCGATCCTGTGCACGTAATTCTCGACGTCGTCGGGCATATCGTAATTGATGACGTGCTGCACGTCTGCAAAATCGAGCCCCTTGGATGCGACGTCCGTCGCGACGAGCACGTCCTTCTGCTGCTTGCGGAATGCCTCCACCGATCTGGAACGTTCCTCCTGATCTTTGCCACCGTGGATTGCGACGGCCTCCACGCCCTTCAGCAGCAGATACTCGTGGATTGCGTCCACATCCTGTTTCTTCTCGGCGAAGATGAGCACCGGCGGTGGCGTTTTCTGCAAACATTCGAGCAGGTACACGATCTTGGCCTCCTGCTTCACGTACTCGACCTCCTGGACGACGTTCATCGAGGCGGCTCCAGCCCGTCCAACGTTGATCGTGACCGGCTTCACGAGCGCCGAACGTGCAAAGTTCTGTATCTTCTTCGGCATCGTCGCCGAAAACAGGAGCGTCTGTCGTTGGCCCTACGTTCAAGCGAAAAAGCAAACAAATCGATCGATTCTCAGTCTCTGTGCGAGTGAATGTGTGTGTGTGTGTGTATTTTTTTAATATTTAGGTTCTTACGTTGAAATAGGAAAATATTGTGCGGACGTCCTCCTCGAAGCCCAGATCGATCATCCTGTCCGCCTCGTCCATGCAAAGATATCGACAAACACCGAGTCGGACTGTTTTCTTCTCGAGCATGTCCATGAGTCGACCGGGCGTTGCAACCATTATGTGAACTCCTCTGTGAACCAAATGCAAATTGTAGAATCATGCGTGTGCCACTCCTTCTCGCGTTCTTCTTCTTCTTCTTGTTTCTTCCCCTCTACCTAGAGTGGAAGTTTGTAACTTAGCTCGCACTATATAGTGCACTATAGTGCATGTAGCCAGTCTATGCCTGATTATAGACCACATTCAATAGCGATAAATTGTTAATGTAAATTCTCGCGTTACCTCTGTATTATTTCGATGCACTCGGAAACGGGCACCCCGCCTATTGCCAAGCAGCTCCGAATCTCCGGCATGCCGTTCTTTCGGAGGACCGCGCAGAATCCCTGGATAATGTCGAAGGTCTGCTTGGCGAGTTCTCGAGACGGACAGATGATCAGGCCGTACGGACCCTCATTCTTGATGAACGGCAGCTTCACCTCCTGCTCCAAGCAGAACATGACTATGGGCAGCACGAAGACGAGCGTCTTCCCCGAACCGGTGAAAGCGATACCGATCAGATCGCGACCGGCAAGCACAGTCGGGATGCCTTGCACCTGGATCGGCGTCGGACTTTTTATGCCGCGTCCCTCCAATGCGGCGACGATGTTCGCATGCAGCTTCATCTGACGGAACGTCGTCAGCGGCGCCGGGATATTCTCGCCCTCGACCAGGATGCGCATCTCACGTCTGACCAGTTCGTGTCTCTCCTCGCTCATCTCGCTCACGAACCTCGGCGGCCGCCAGCTGCAACAGATCGGTTCATAAGTTCGTTCGTGGTACCCATAGAGACTCGTTACCTCGTCTTAATCGGATCGTTGTATTGGATCCCTTTGGCCAGCTCGGACACACCCATAAGCGCCTTCTTCTCTGCGACGCTCTCCAGGATCTCCTCCTCCTTTCTCAGCTGCCTCTCCGCCGCGCTCACCTTCTTTGCTGCAATCCAATTGCATTACACAACCCACCACTTAACTCAATAATTGCAATCCGGACTCACCTTCTGCCAACTTCTTCAGCTCCGTGTGCTGATCGAGCAGCGATATGTTGTACTTTCTACCCCACAACTCCACCTCGTCCTCATCGTCGTTCGTCTCGTTTTCGCTCGAGGACTTTGGTTTGCTCTGATCATCCTTCAGCTGAACACACAAAAGTTGAATCCCACACGCAACTTACAACAACAAAAACAATTGTAGTAACAATAATCACCTGTCCGATTCTGCCCAACTTAACCAGCTGCTGCTTTTTCCTCTCCTTAATAGGAACGTACGGCACATATTCTTCATCATCTGAATCGCTGTTGTTGTTTCGACCCTTCGCATCCTTCTCCTCTCTTCGATATCTCTGCAACAATTCACATCATTTCATTCAACAAGCAATCAAACAATCTAAGCAACCTCACCTTTAGTGGAGGCGGTTCCGCTTCTTTACTCATCTTCTTATCAACGTGATCTAATTCTTGCACACCGAATCGATCACCGTTTGTTTATTTACAAAATTTCACATGAACATAACCTTGTCCATCATCCGAAAACCGTACCAACATAAATCGAAAGAAAAAAATAAAATTGAAAAAGTCTGCAGCTCTGCTGCTTACTTGCGTGTTCGTTAAATAGACAGCGGAAAATTATTATTGAAATTCTAAAAGTACGAGGTGGAGACATTTATTTTAAGATGCCATTCGTTTTATAAGCAAGACACGTATAATAAATCATTCGTAAACATAAGCTTAACGAAATGTTTGGAATTCGCCTATGCTACTCTGCTACTAGCACAGATATTACATTAGATTACATTGGCTACAGTGGATACAATTGAATCAGCATAATAAAATTGCAGAATACAAAAGATAAAAGAACGAACATTTACGCCCATTATATATGTATTGTTGTACATCGATACATCGAGGCTTACTGGGTTGTCTATATATTTATATATAGATTTTATATCTTTCAGTGGACATCTTCCTTTGTTACACACATAAATTGAATAATATTATTTTATTTTAGGTATACCCTCATGCAGCACGCACCTACGCTCCCACTTCAGAGTGTTGGACTTGCTTCATTCATGCTCCTCAATCGGTCTTGAAGAGCAACTTCAGATCGGTGAGTCTGGACTTGATTTCGGGTTGACCGTCTCGGGAGAGATGGGTTACGTTTGTGGTAAAGAGTTGCGCCACTTTTTCGAATTCCCTCCTGTTGCATGGCTTCTCTGCATAGTACGAACGAGAACAAAACAATTAATTCATTCTAATCACAATCACCATCATCATCGCATACCTTTGAGCTTTTTGGCAAGCACCTGCAGAACGTTCAGCGTTTCCTTCTTGAGTCTGGTGTGCTTGGCGATTGTCAGAGTGTAGGCGAGCGCAGTCACCATGTTATCGACGATCGCGTTCAACCGGAGACGTTCCTCCGCGTCCAGCGAGTCCCGTTCGAGCATGACCAGTTTGTCGGCGTAATCGCGCAGCGAGGCGACGATGGAAACCTGCACGTTCCGAGTGGAGAGCGGCAAAGAAGAGGAACAGTGCTCGGTGAACATCACGCTGAATCTGTCCTGGGTGCAGGCGGCGCCTTTCGGCCACGCCTTTCCGAGCAACACGTAAACCGCCTCGCGCAGCTTCAGCCCATTCTCCCTGTTGGCAGCCGCATCCTCGTCGTTCTCAGCCGCCGACGACGATGAGGCCGTAGTTTCCTCGGTGCCGTTGTTCCGCGCACCGTCCCTCTCCGACATGATCGTCTCGGCGATCCGATACACCTCCTCGAACCGGTCCACCTGCAAACTTTCGAGCACATCTCCGAGCGCCTCCAGAGCCTTGATCTTGTGCACGACCTCCTCTTTCCTGGCCTCCCTCAGCAATGCCTCCACGACGACGTCCACATCTATCCCCGCGGACTCGGAATCACCCGATCTGATCGCATCGCTGCGAATTGAAATTATTAGATAAATGGAACATGAACCGACCAGTAGGATCAGACGCTAATACTCACGAGCAGTTGCTGCAGATCGTCGCGACGGCCTTCAGCAGTTTATCCTTGCCGCACCAGGTGCGTCCCTTGAGACCGGCGACGAGGACGTTCATCAGCGCGATCATATGCTGCTTCTCCATGCTCTTTCCGAGTTTTGCGGCGACCGTCGAGATGGCGTTCGCCGCTTGCGCCTTCATCGTCCACGACGGCGAGTCGAGGGCGGCTGTGAGGGTCTCGCAGATGGCCTCCACGTTCTGACGGATAGCCGTTTCGGTTCCGGGTCCGTGCTCGTCCCACACCTCCTGCCAGCAGCACTGGCCGTGATCCGCGTGCATCGCGAAGAATACGAGCGGCAGCAGAACATCGGAGTGCGCCTTGAAGATGTCGTGATTGTGCACTCCCACAGATTGTATGGTATGGGCGCACGCGTTGCGTATCGCGTCATCCTCTCGCTCGAAGTACCACATCTTCAGTTTGGCAAAGAGCTTCTGCAGGCTCGTGTCTTTGGCGGCACGCACAACGTGACCGATGGTCGACGCGTAATTCTTTCTGACTAAAGCGTTTCGATCGGTCAGACCCATGACGAGAGTCGAGAGGATTCGACCGGCGTACGGCTGCAGGATCTGACCGTCTGTCTGCACGGTCAGCAAGGTGATGAAGTGAGCGCACACGACCTTCGTGCCGAGCGCGACGCTACCTTTCATCAGATCGACGATCCTCGGCACCAGTTCCTCCAGTATCGAGCAGTCCACGTACCGCAAACATTTGGTTACCGTTTCCATGGTCACATGCGTTTTGGCCATGCTGGCCCGCAACGTGTCCACAGCCTCCTGTGCGTTGCTCTGCGCCCCGAGCATCGCGCTCAGCTGCGACATTCGGCTCGACTCCAATTCGCTGGTGGCAAGCAGCAGTGCCGGTATGAGGTGCGGCAGGACCGGTTTCAGCTGCTCCCCGGCTGCGACGACCAATTCGGACGTCGTCTCCAGACTGACTATGCGTATCTCGAGTACGCTATTGGTGATGCCCTTGGACAGAAGGACCGGCATTATTGCCTCGATCATCTTCGCAGCGTTCTTTCCTTGCGACAAATCTGCACCTCGCACGCACAACTATCTCGCAATATCAAATCAGAAATAGAAAACAACAGGACATTATCATTATTCGCTACTACTGACTTTGCCTAGGACCCTCGCCGTCCTTGTAGCGGCCAGACGCGTCTGCTCGTGATGATCGTCCATGACTCTGAAGAGGCCCGACCACAGCTCGTTCATGGCGTACACCGAATCGTGGATGCTGCGATTTCCGGCGCCCTTCAGAAAGTCCTGTAGGGCCAGACAGCAGGACTGACGTACCCTGTACTGCGGCGACGTCAGGTTTGCCAGCAGCTCGGCCAGTATCTCGTCGTGGTACAAGTCCAGCTGCAAGCGACATTCGAAACATTAAACATTCGAAATGAACACACCCAGTTCGTTCGATTCTACCATCTTCTGCGGCTCGGAGACCAGAGTGCGCCAGATGTTCTGCATCGACGCCTGCAGATTGGGCGACGGATCGTACTGGTATCTGTACAGTTTTGGGATGATTCCGGGCAGGTAGCTCTGCAATCGTTCGCCGCAGCGGTCGGCGATGCTGGCGAATCCGAAAGCGGCTCCCTTCTTCGAATTCCACATCGCATTGTGATTGGCAAGCTGCATGAACTGATATATCATATCCGGTTTGTTTAGATCGGAGGCGAGCGAGCACAGCTCCTTGTACGTGGACAGATTGCCGCTGCGAAATGAAGGGATTAACCAAAAGATTAATTCCATGTACGTGTACGTGTGCGCGTGTGTACGCACCCGGTTGGAGCCTTTCCCAGTTGTCCCTCCTCGAAGAGCTTCGTGTTATCATCCACCTGCACGACTTGCCGCCGTCCCGCCGACAGCTGATCCATCAGAGCGGTCAGCAGATCCTCGGACTTGGAGTGGTCGTAAATGAGGCAGAGACCTTTCGATGCGACGTCTTGCACCACGTCGTTGCTCTCGGAGAGAAGCTGCATGAACGTCTGCTGCAGCTGCTGCAATTTGCCTTCGATAGGTGCGCGATCGACGCAATTACGAAGCAGCGCGAGCAGCCAGATGCTCGATGACTGCTTCGAATTTGGATGAGTGCCGGTCGCAAAATTGAGCAGCTCACCGAGCAGCCATTCGAGCATTTCGTCCAGCTCGATCTGAACATCTTCCTGGATATTCGAAGTTCTTTCGTGATCCGCAGGAAGTATAGTCCACGCGTTCCGCGCCTCCGGCGAACGGATTCCCTGCACGCACATCACCAAAGACTCGCCGATGGTAAAGTGGACCTCCACGTCTTTAGTCTGTTCAATGTGAGCGAATTATTAAATCTCATCGTCGCATGCAATCTATCGGACTATTTGCGTTGCCCGTTACGCTCACTCACCTCTTTGACCGTGTCCAGGAGACCCTGGACGATGAGCCGCGTATGCGGGAAATTACGTTCGCCGGCTGCAAGCAGACCCAGGGTACGTGCCGCCCTCTCCCTGCATTTGGTCGCAAGCTTGGCATTGTTCATCGTCGTCAGAAGCGCCTTCACCAATGACAATTTGCTGCAGGAGGAGGAGGAGATACGATTCTCCTTTTTGAGGTGGTCGTGGTCGTCGTCGCCGCCGTCATTCAAAGGAAGCGGACCACCTTTGGCCAACAGCCCGATTGCCAAACACGCATTGTTTAGGGTGATTGTGCCGCTGGTGGTGTTGCTCACGTTGTTGGTCAGGAACGGCACTGAAAAACAGAGCAAAGTATTGGGTATATTAATACAACTCGTTATACTATGTACATTCGACTCACCGAAAGTTTCGAGGGCGGCGATCAGGAGACGGGCGAGCGCCTCATCCTCCTTAGTCGAATTCTGCATCCTCCTTTCCAAGCAATGGCCGACGCCGAGGATGGCTCCGCTCTGCGTCTCCAGCTGCTTTCCGTTCTGCACCTGCTCCAGCAAGCTTTCGACTTCCTCGCCGAACAGATTCGCATCATTATCGCCGCTGCCGACCATAATGATAGCATAAAGCGAGGCGGCATACTCGCGAATCTCCTCCTTGCCGCTCGTCAGCATCAAGTTCTTCAGCCATTTGCGGTCTGCGGAGAGGGTGGCGTGCAGCTGCGGCACGCATCCCAATAGCTCGATCATACAGCCCAGCGTGTCGGTATCTATCGAAGAAACAAATATACAAATACGAACGCAAACGAAACGAGAAATTGTCATCGGCATTGCAATCGCGGTCGGGTCGACATGGAACTCACTTGCAATCTTCAGCATGAAAAGCCGTACCAGCGAGGCGTACTGATGAAGGGCGCCGTTGCCGGTCTTGGTCTCCTGTTCGTAGATGGTCAGAAGGTGAGCGCGGATGATCGGCGTGAAGGGGCACGGATGACGCAGCACCTCGCCGCAGCTGAGCGGCACCTCCACCAGATCCTTGAGCAGGCAGAACCGCATGTAGATTAGTGTCTCGGCGTAGACCGCTGCAGCGGCACGACCCTGCTCGAGAATCGCCTGACCGTCCGAGAAGACGTAGCGCACCATCTCCTTGAATGCAGGTACCACCAGCGAACGACGGTCCGCCTCGCTCCATCCTCGCAGCGACTGTTCGACCTCGGCCCTGTTGCGTCCCCTCAGCCCGCCGTCTCCGCCGTTCCCATACAGTGATCGATACACCTCTGTGCAGACGTCGTCCTTACTGCGGATTCAAACAATACAAGAATAACGAACGAACGAACGGTCGATCGATGATTATTGCTCACGCGTCTCCGGTGGCGAGAAGCAGCTGCAGTCTGGATGGAACGTGGTCGGGAGGGAAGATCGATGCTAGGCACCTGACGGCCACGTAACGCACCATCGACTCGGCGGACTGCACGTACGTCTTGAGCAGGACAAACGGGGTGTCCGTCTGATCGAAGGTGCTCGGACTCATCGAGGTCACGATGTTGAGGGCACCTTCCTTCACCTGCAGCTTCAGATCGGCATCGGCGTCGGCGTCGCTCAGCTTCTCGAATATTAGCATGAGCACGTGGAAATCGTTGCGAAACGAATCCGGACATCGCTGACAGAGCAGGCCGAGTATGGCGAAGGACTGCGCCAGAAGCTGCTTATCGCCTTCGGTGATCAGCTTCGTCGGCACCGATTTCAACCAAACGGCAGATTTCTGCACGTCGTCGGCATCGCACGTCCGAACGATCGTTATGGCAAAACTCAACGCAAGGGTCTTCAGGCGAGCGTTCGTGTTGGTGCCGAACAGAGCGTCAAGGATGACACGCGTGGCCAGCTGCAGAGCGATTCCCTTACCCTGGAAACGGCATAGGTAGGTGAGCAGCTTCAATCGGATCCTGGTACTCGCCTCCGTCTTCCTTCTGTTTGGCGGCACATTGATCGGATTGAAAGTGCCCAGGAACAGCATGTACAGGCTCCCAGAAAGATTCTTGTTGTTCCAATTCATCAGCCTTAAACAACAACAACAACAAACACATTAATAAACAACAGCATTATTAAATGCGCTCCTCCTCCTACCCGACGATCCTCTTCAGCTCCGAATCTGCGATATTGGCGACGCTGAAGCGTGTATCGGCCGCACCAACTATCATATGTATAAGAATTCTCTCCGGCTCAAAGATTCCGCTCGAAAGGAACTTTACTATACCCAACTTCATCTGCAACACGAACACACCACATTTTGTTGAATCATCATCACGACGTCGTTGTATTGAACGAACCTTCTCCAGGTCCTCGGCCTTCAACTTTTGGAAGCCGTTCGTCACTCGTCTGAAACTCTCGACGCTCATTCCGGGCGGCGCCGCGAAATCCGCTCCGTTCGGTTCCTTCACCTCGGCGGGCGACACCCTGCAACAAGCAAGTACGATAGTCGCAAATCCAAATTGTAGTAGCACTCTCTCTCTTCATTTCATTCTCACCCGTACGGCAGCAGGATCATATCGAGGAGGAGCGTCAGAAAATGCTGCAAGATCTTCGAATGACCGTCGACACCTAGAAAGGCCTTCCTCTTTGCCGCGTCCATAGGCACCGTGACCTCCCCGAGCAACGGCACCAGCAGCATCATCAGCCCATCCTGATGAGTCTCGGGTTTTCCCTCCATCGACTTCAGTACGCTCGGCACCAGAGCCACCCGCTCCTCTATGGTCAACCGCGGAAAACCCAATTTCAGATAGATTATCGTGAAATTCTAAAACATTTTATCAATAATAAATCTTTTTCTTGTTTTTCTATGCACGTACGATCACAAAAGATGTGGCCATCGGATCCTGGTATTGGGCGAGCAACGCATCGAATGGCAGTCGAACCAAGGGCCTGCTCTTCAGCCTCCTGTTCACGTGCACCAGCAGCTCCATGACCTGCAGCAGCATTAATAAACTCAATCTCATTTTTCTCCTGCAATGAACCAACAAACAATAGATCATCACCTTCTTGCGAACACCATCCTTCTCCGAAGAGAGCTTGAGTAGAACAGGTGGCAGAAACTTGCCAAGCTCCCTCTCCAGTTGCGCATCATCCTCTGTCGAACCTATCCTCATGAAAACGCGTTCCAACAGTTCTGCACACAGAAGCAGCAATAGAAAACAAGAAAACGGTATTGCAACATACAGTACATATACTGAATCTCATCAACAGAGACAGATAGCAACATGTCACACTCACCTAGCTCTTCCTTAGCAGTCGTCATTGCTGTTATTCCTCAGTCTATAGCTCGCACTTCTATAATATCGGTTATGTACTCTGTGTAGCTCGTTTGTCTGTGAATTTCAGAGATAACGTAATGCGTGTGTGCGTGTACTGTCGTTTGTTGTAGTTACGGTGAATGTTCGCGGCAATTGCAATTCTACGAAAACATCATAATCATCATCAAATTCACGGACTACCAAAAAGACAAACAAGACTGCCTCTGATCATTGACACATATGTCATGTCATGGCAGCTGTCTTTCGACCGCGACCAACTCGACACGTTTTCAAATGTATGCAAGCAGACGAACAAACATACACACAGAGAAATTATTTTTGGATCGGTTCGGTTGTTAACCAGTATGTTGCGGTACTCTGATCTGCATGTAAATGATTTTATCATCTATAATATGTAATATTGTAATTAATAATCTTGAATTGATGCCAAATTAATGTCAGGACTATTTTGACGTTTTGTGATGGCAGCAATTATATGTCAAAAAATAAAAAGTGCTAAACAACATAACCGTAAAACTCGTATTTGTATTTAACATGACCGTTTTGTTATTGTGATACAAACAATACAGTTGAATTGTGTGTGTGTGTGCGCGCGTTATTTATGCTTTGCCGGAACACTGTACCCGCTGAGGAGGAATCGTCGATCAAGCATGTCTTTTGCGGGTTCTGGAGATGATCAAAGTGAGGATGGTGAACTCAGACAAAGTCCGGTCGAGGCGAAGGCCAAAGGAGACACCATGGATTTTAGGTGAGCTTCCCAACCGTTTGGATGTGAGGAGACATGTAATGTAAGATATGTAATGTGCATTGCATCATTAGTTTGTCAGAGGAGGATCCGGATACAATGGATGGGTTGGAAATAAAGCCACCTCAAGCGCATGCTGGACAGGCTTCTAGGAAGAGAAGGGAGGGCCACGACAGACACCACAAGAGATCAGAGAGGCATAGGGAAGAGAGGCATTCACACAGGAAACATCATAGGTATTAATTGTTGTTTCTCTCTTTTCTCGGGATGTGGGATTTTCAAAATGTTGTTTGCTGCAGAGATCGTAAGGAGAGGGAGCAGCATTATCAGAGGGAGAAGGAGAGATATTACAAGGAGCAGGTGGCATCTTACAAGGATAATTACACTGACGTGCAGTATGTGAACGAGAGGGTCTACAGGGAGAGAAAGGAGGAATCGTCGAGACGGCACGCCGAAAGAAAGTACGAGGAGAAGAAGATGAAGGAGGCACGGTACTCTGAGAAGATGCGCAGGGAAAAGTACGAGGAGGATAAAAGGTTGACCGGGGACAGAACGTTGCAGGACCTTAGGGAGAGATTACTGAACAAGAGGAACAGCGGCAGTAGCAAAGGCGAGGAGGAGTACGTGCGAGAGAAGCAGGATCACAGGGATAAAAAGTACAGCGAAAATACGGACAGCGTTCTGCAAGGGGAATCGGGAATGTACGTGAAGGAGATCATCAGCATTAGCACCAACGAGGAGAGGAAACACAGACGGAGCGGCGGAGACGATAGATACAGCAGGATGGACGACGACAAGCTGACGGATGAGGAGAGGGCCGAACAGGATTTACGCAGGGAGAAGTTGTTGGAGGCCGAACGCGAAATGGCCAGGCAAAAAGAGCAGCGAGAACGTCGCCACCTGGAGAAGCAAGTGAGAAAACGCCGCATCATGGAGGACCTTATGAATCGCAAGCGGATGAAGAGTGACGATAATGTTGTCGAGGTATCAGATAACTCGGAGGATGAAGTTGAATCGGATTACGTTGAGGATGAGGAGGAGTGCATCGACGAGGATGTGGAACAGAGGAGCGAGGCAGAGTCCAGCGCACGCGAGGTCGACGAAGAAGTGGACGAGGATGAATCGCGATCACCATCCTCGGAACGTTCGCCCGTCTCCGTGCGATCCGACAACCAGAAATCGACGCACAGCGACGACGACTGTTCAGAAAAATCTCGAACGGAAAGTCCGAAGAGCAATGGCATCGGCAATGATTATGCTGCGGTTGATGAGGAGGAGGAGGAGGAGTTGGAGGAAGAAATGAACGATGAGAGAGCTGCAACAGAGAAAGTAGCGAAGATTGATGGATGCGTTGACGATGAGGATGCGCGAGGTGTGCAGGAAGAAACCGAGAAAAAGATAGACGAAGATTTGCCACCGTACTTCCCTGCCATCCAGGGCTGCAGATCCGTCGAGGAATTCCAATGCTTAAATAAAATCGAGGAAGGTACTTATGGAGTGGTGTACAGGGCCAGAGATAAAAGGACAGATGACATCGTTGCGCTGAAACGGCTGAAAATGGAGAAAGAAAAGGAGGGCTTCCCGATCACATCGCTCCGGGAGATCAACACGCTTTTGAAGGGTCAGCACCCGAACATCGTGACCGTGCGCGAAATCGTCGTGGGCAGCAACATGGACAAGATATTCATCGTCATGGACTACGTTGAACACGATCTGAAATCACTGATGGAAACGATGCGCAACAAGAAGCAAACGTTCACCACCTGCGAAGTGAAGTGTCTGCTCTCGCAGCTGCTGAAGGCGGTCTCCCATCTGCACGACAACTGGATTCTGCATCGCGACCTGAAAACCTCGAATCTGCTTCTATCGCACAAGGGCATCCTGAAGGTGGGCGACTTCGGGTTGGCGCGCGAGTACGGCTCACCTTTGAAGGCTTACACGCCAATCGTCGTTACGCTGTGGTATCGTGCCCCCGAGCTGCTGCTCTGCACCAAAGAGTACTCGACGCCCATAGACGTGTGGTCGGTGGGCTGCATTTTCGCCGAACTGCTTCTCATGCATGCCCTCTTTCCGGGAAAGAGCGAGGTGGACCAGCTGAACAGAATCTTTCGAGATTTGGGTACGCCGAACGAGAAGATCTGGTCCGGATTCAACAAGCTGCCGGCTGTGCAGAAGATGAAGTTCGCCGAGTATCCGGTGTCCAATCTGCGGCAGAGATTCGGCATGCTCGGCGAGGTCGGTCTGTCGCTGTTGATGGGTTTCCTCACCTACGATCCGGAGAAGCGAATCGCTGCCGAGGAGGCCCTCAATCATGCCTATTTCAAGGAGACGCCGCTCCCCCTGGATCCGGCCATGTTTCCCACGTGGCCGGCGAAGAGCGAGCTGGGTCACCGGAAGGCCATGGCGGCGGCCAGCCCAAAACCACCATCAGGCGGTCGCGAATTCAAGCAACTGGTAAATAAAGGAACAAACCACTATTACTCAACTATTATTTTATCATCGTGACGACTACTAATTACACTTTCATTATTTTGTTTGCTTATTTATTAGGGTGGAGACGGTGACGACGACGGCTACGGATTCAGAATCGGCATTTCTGCAGTGGACAGCAGACGGTTCGAGATGGGGGGCGGCTTCAGTCTGAAATTTTAGTGATATAATCCGGGTGTCTCTTCTGAAGAAACAATATATTTAAGAAAGTCATTGATTAATTAATTAAGAAGGAACAAAATAAATGTAATAAAGATGAAATATGTTTGTAAATAATTATTAATTTTGGTATGCAGGTGCAACGAAAACTGCGAAGCATCTCGCATTATAGAAGTGGATGTAAGCAAACAGGATATTACTACTTCCATGTTTTCTTCGCCAACTCGTTGTTGGCACTCGCGAAATGTAACACCAAGCATTACTAACAATATTATTTTGAAAACAAATTTAGTTTTAGTGTAGACGGACATTTGGACATGCAATTTGAAACACGCGTGTGACCAACGTATATATTAATACAATAACATTAATTACAGTAACATATAATGCGTGTTTTTTTTTTTGAGGGAATCGAAAATCCATCCAATAATACAATGGAATTAAAAAGATATCTTTGTTAAAGAAAATTAATACGATTTGCGGTTTTAAATTCGAATTAATCAAAAGCGTCGCAGAATGAAAGTAACGCATGCAAAATAAACGTTGGTAAATGGATAAAGCAAATATTCACCGATGTTTAAGTATTCCATGGTGTCAAGTAGATCATCTTCAAATCACAATTGCACTGCACAATTAAGCAATTTCAATTTATTTTTTGATTTCACAGCATCCACCAACAGTGAAGTGAGGCGCACTGTTTGACATCGAAGTGAACTTGGCGACAATACGCGCCACAGCGCTTCTACAGCGACGAGCACTATAACCATTCGAATACAAAAAACAAAAAGTTTGATTACGTATATAATCAAATAATTAGTTAATAAAATCACGGGATGGGATGATTTTATTAACGAAATGGAGGAATTGCATGTGCTAATTCAACTGCGAATTTCAATGAAACGAAAAAATATATTTTGATTTACACACGTCGTTCAAATTTGAATTCGAACGTTAATAATCGGTCGCAATTCATTAGGAAAAGTAGCTTTAAACACTCTGATCACTCTTTAAATATTTTTTGAGTCTATTACATAACCTTTGATTCATAAAATAATAATTGCTACAGTTTATCATTTACTGTTGCAAACAATTTAATTATTATTATTATTTATAAATTATATTTATTGTAACAGTCACATAGAAATTCTATTACAACAATAATAATACTAATAATAATAATAGTGAAACAAAACTTTATCAGTAGTTTGGGTTGCATACGATAACCATTTGATTAAAAGCGCGAATTATTACAATTTCATTACATTTATTCTATATATTCTTCTGTTAGGAATTGGATTTTGTCAATAATTATATTCATTTATTTACATTAATTAAATTTAATCTCTTGCTATACGGTTTAACTTTTAACACCTGTTAAATAAACAGAGCTCGTGCTCGTTTAGTTAGTTTCTCTAACGCAGCATTGAGTATGAACAAAACATGTAGCCTTTGTTTGTCGCAAGAATAGTATGAATAACAAGGATAGAGATTATATATATATATTTATTGATTAGTTAGTTTGATCAAAAAATTAATTGCACATGAAATTTATTGTTCGTAAAATCCCAAAGATTGGGTTTTCTTCCGATAAACTAACAGTTTTATGTTAAATTACAATATTTATAATTAGAATCATCAAATATCGTTCATCTCATATATAATATATAATTATTATCAATTGCAATCAGTATTCAGTATTATTTAGTTTCACTTTAAAATGAAATTTACAATAAGAGATTATTAATTAAGAACCTCATTTTTGAACATCGCCTTAGTTGCTTATTGTCGATTATTGTACATATTTTTATTTCAAAAAAGAATTCAAAATCATTATTATTATTATTATTATTATTTGTTGAAATAATCAAAACTAAAATATTTATACAAAAGGCACTCTCCAATCAAAACAACGTTCCTTTAATTTCCTTCATAATATTACAATCAGCATAAATCGTCATCTTAAAACAAAAATCTATGTTTTTCTTTCAAATATCCTATAATTATGCTGCGTAAGCGACGACGAACAAATCTGTAAATTAAAAAATGAATTTTTCGTTCTTCATATCATATAATAAATAGAGTGAGTGGTCATCTCGAAGAGGATACGCAAATCAGATCTTCCTCTTCCCTTCTTGCACCTTTTAAATATTTGTTTTCGTCGATTCCGCGCCGTTCTCTAGAAATGTGGTGACAGAGAGGAAGAGAACCGAAGAAATGGTCGTCCGCGCATAAAATTAGTCGAAAATAGAACAACAGTGTGTGGAGATTATTATTATAAAATATGTAAAAACTTAACGACTAATTGTATATGCATATATTTATATTATGTATATGTAAATCGCTTTCAATCAATTATCAATAATATCCACCTCTTCACCGACGACTTTCGATTTGTGTTAGAACACCAATGCTTCTTCTCGATTATTAATAATTATTTTATCTTTTTTTTTTCTCCCCTTTCAAAACTGTTGCTTATTGTCTTCTCCACCTAAAATTATTAATTGAATCGTTAAAATATCTCTCATAGTTATTGTTACATCATACTTATATAATATATATATATATAGATATGTAAATATATATACATATATATACATATTATGATAGGATATGTGGGTATACAAATATTATTCTGAAAAAAGAGATATGTCACATAAAATTTCTTACTGTTATATATTTTTCATTAGATTTCATCATCCTCCATTCAATCTTAATTAATCACATATCTTTTGAATTAATTAATATGCATGTATATTATCATTACAAATGTAGTTATTGTCTGCATCGACAGCCTTAATTTTAATGTTATCGTTTAAAGTTTTTTTTTTCCCTAAGATTTAATTAATTAATATTCATATATAAATTTGAATCTTGTAATTTGAAAAATTATTGTCGTATTTTGTGCACATTGATAATTATTATTATTTATTTGAATCAATCAATCAACGCCCATAAACATCCATGCCAGATACCTCCTCTCTCTCCGCGACAACCATCATATTTTCTCTTCTTTCGCTTCGTGTAACTTTTACTTATTTCCTCTATAAATATAATCTTTTATTTATTTATTCATTTCATCTCTTTTTCTTCCATTTCTCATTCATCATCTCTTAAATTTACCTATTTTTATATTAATCATTATTATTGTCGAACCACGTAAAACATACACCCTTTTTTTGTATATATATATATTGTATATATGTATATTATGTAATAATTTACTGTCTTATTGACGTTTCATTATTGTCATCGTCATATTATTGTCGCGTTTCGTTTGGTATCGAAATTTACAAGGACTTCTTCTCGTCTCGCATCAAGCGATCAATGAAAAACGTTTAAATAAGGTGAGCGGATCGGGAGGATGAGGGATGGGATGTGGGGAATGTTGATAGAAAAATCGTGGCCGGATTGGCCCTTCGTTCATCGCGAAAATGAATTCTTCCTGCTGCTGGGTTAGAAAATGCATCCTCCCGTATTTATTGAGAGGGCGGCCAGGATGAGGAGGCAGAGTGCGAACAACCCGGTCGTCGTTGAAAAGTTACCACCGCCCATCCGGTGACCGCTGCTGCTGCTGCTGCCGCCGCCGCCGCTGCCGGAGCCGTTCTGCATATCGATGTAGCCCGGATCCACGATGTTGATCTTCCAGCCCAGATTGTTGTGCGTATAACACTTTAATTTGCAAAATTTATATATATTAATCGTCATTTTTTTTTTAAATTTCTTATGCAGTTTCCAACGTTACCTGATAGTAAAGGAGATCCGGCGCATCCATAGGCACGGTCCAATTGAGGAAACCTGGAAGTCCGTTGTCGCATTCGAGCCTCAACGTTTCCACGTACTCGGCGAAGGTCTCCGTCTCCGCGGATTTGTCTATGCTCTTGTGCGCCCATTCGCAGTAACGACCGGAGGCGGTCGGGTACGGATAACCGTCGTGGTCGAAGGCGACGCCGGCGAACACCTTCTGCTTGCGCTGGTCGCGCGGCATCTTCTGCCCATAACCGCCCTCCCTGGAATCGGTTATGTAGAACGGATGATAGCGGGCGGGATTCGTGGAGTCGTCGCCGCCCTCCACGAGGAACGTGTACGTCTGTCCGCGCTCCAGGTAAAGCTCCGGTATGAGCATGTCATTTATGTACCAGGCGATGCCCCAAGACGGTTGGCCGGTGATCGGAGTGTATCCGCGTTTGCCGCCCGTCGGTCCTATGCGTGCCGTGAACGTGACCTCCCCGAGGATGCGAAGCGGCGGCCACGGTTTCGGTCCATCAGGATCGACGAGATTCTCCAGGCTGCCCGTGCAGCCGGCATCATCCAAATCGCTGAAATTGATCTTTAGGTCGACGGTCGTTTTGTCGGTGATGCTGTGCGCGTTCGCCTCCTTGCGCGCATTCAACGGTCCGAAAGCGGCGATAACGCTGACCTGGCCGTCCGTCGGAATCGCCCTGTCGTTCACCGCCTCGTTCGTCTGCAGAGGCCTGGTGTATGTCACCGTCGTCACGCCGTTCTTCCGGTCACCGGACACCAAGGTAACGTCGTCTCTACCTCCGATTCTTTCGTCCGGGCACACACCCAATTTGCCGTCGCACTGCGCCGTGTGCGACATGTAATAATCGACAGCTCGGAAGGTCCGCGTCTCCGTGTCGTAAAAGGCGACCGTCACATCGCCCCCAACCTATGCAATGGAATGTTTCGTAAGCGTAATCATTTATAGTTAATTGCGATTGCGATTATTATATTTAATTCGCAAATATATTTCTACAACTACCATTTGAGGTTTATTCTGAACGCCGCTCAGACCGAATGCCATGTACTGGTCCTCGCGTATCCTCGCCGAGAGTGTGATCTGCACCTGATCGCCCTTTGGTTCCCATCGCACTTGCATGCGCTTATCCAGGAACTCCCTGCAATTGGTCGGTGTGGACGGCCGGCCCGTCGAGCTGGTCTTCGTCGGTTCGAACAACAAAGAAAAAACTGTGTTACTTGCGGTGTATGCTATTTTGCAGCAGTAGTAGAAGTTGCAGGACTTGGCAGCAGGTGCGTGATGCGTTAATGCGTGCTGAGACTGCTGCTGCTGCTGCTGCTGCATTATTCAGAAACGCATATCAGAGTACCCCATACTTACAGGGTTGTACCACCAAGGCGGCTTGAAAAAGAAGGAGGGAGGGGTGCGCGTACACCGCAAATATTAATAAAGATGAACAACGAATCGTATAAATGAGTGTTGTTGCAATTACATTGAGGAACTTCTTACCGATATCTTTGTTTGACCTAGTGCCGGCGGAACGTCCAGGTCTTTAGGAAGCATGACGTGACCGAAGTTGTGCCTGTACTGGACGCACCAGACGGCCAACCAGTCGATGTCGTAGACGGTCAGAGAGGCGGGCAGCTGAATCTCGATGTCTTCACCTTGGTATCCACGTAATGGGTCCAACGAGCCCATCTCGTTTGCCACCTTTATGCCGAACGGCGTCGGCTCGGTGCCGTTGCCCACCCAGAAATAAGCGTCCGGACCTGCACCGTCGTAGTGCAAATTAGGAATGTAGAAGGTCTTTGCATCGAGGATGCTGATGTTGTCTGAGCGGAGACCGTGCGCTAACCGCTTGAATTCCGGCAGCACCCGGGGTTTTGGCACCTCCAGGTTAGGCGGGATGAAGACCTCTCCGAAATCGACCTGCAATCGATGCATCATTATATAGATGCATTAATAAGATATACATATATATATATATATTTAAGTTGTCCGTTGTGTGCTTTGCCATTTTGGCAATTGTATCTTTGCATTCGTACGACCGATGGTGGTGTTGTTGGCGTCGTCGTCGGGAGGCGGCAGCGCAGGTCGATAATGTGATACCGTGATTCCCGGGGCCGGCGACAGCCACCCCCACCGTGGGGGCAGGGCCTAATACTGCTGCTACCATCCACCTCCTTTACGTTGCGATTATCAATTTATAGATGCAAACATATATTTATATATGTATGTTCATCATCAACAACATTGAATCGAAACTTTGTTATTGTTTCGAGGGAACGCTGAGATACCATTACCAATTAGCGAAATCGTTAACGTAGATACATTTTATTGCGGTGCGCTGGATGGATGGATGAATCGCGTGTCGTTCCCCGTAAAATTATATTAGTTGCTGTAATATCTTGGTAACATCATCGTCGTGCAACAATGGAAGGAATTTGAGTTATTTGATTGTGGGTTTCGTAACTAAATTTCCGGCTAGTAAATATATTATAATAAAGTAATGAATGTCGCAGGCCGTTTCGTACAAAGGACGATGGGTGGACGGATAAGGGATTTCTCCCTTTTTGTCGCCGCCGCCGCCGCCGCCGCTACTGCCTGAGCTCCTCTTCTGTTCTGGTTTATGTGCCCAAATGGAGTAGATGAGGAAATATTCCGAGCGAGTTGGTCTGGCATTCAGAAGAGGTAACAGAGCGGAACGTGGCGGCGGAGGCAGCGGATGCCGCCCGTGAGAGGGAGAGAGACTGAGAAGAGTTGGTGCACATCAACCGCAGTGACACGCTCTAACACACTGTCGCTCTCTCACTCTCTCTCTGTATATCCGCATCCCTCTGCTCCTTTCAACCACCCACTCTCTCTCTCTCTCTCTCGGTCTCACGCTCGAGCACAGCATTCATTGTGCTTGCTCCACTCGACTACCCCCCAAAATTCTCGGGGCCTCTGGTGAACGGCGGCAGAAGGGAACGAAGAGGCATCCCCCTGAACGCCATTGTTTCACGGACGTGATTCTAATTTGTTCCGAGTGTTTTCAACAACATTATGCATGGATGTGCTAAAGCCCGACGACAGCCCAATTAAATTCAACACGACGCACAACTATCACGACGACCGCAACACAAAAACGATTATTTGAAAGATCGATAATTATTACACTTTATTGCAGATTCTCATCATCAGATTATTCAATTTACCGTGAATCGCCTGCACCAGACGGAGAGCCATCGGATGTCCTTGATCCTCTTCCCCATCGGCAGCCTTAGAATTACGTCCGCGTTCTTGTAAGCCCTTAAGACAGGCGGATCCCTGAAACACGTACGAAACAAAACGCAACAGATTATTTATCGTTCGTCCGTCCCCCGTTCCCTCCTCATCCCACTTCAATTTCATTTCATTCTCCCCCGCCCTTCATTATTTCTTTCATCTCTCTCTGTTTCCGTTTTTTTTTTCTTCTCTGCTTTAATAGCCGCCGCCCGCTATCATCCGCTTTCGCAAAAGGGAATTGGTAATGTATTTAAAAGGGGTTGCCTTGGAGGCAGTCCATCCTTCCAACCCCATTCCCGAGGATGAGCCTGTGCGTGCGTGTGTGCGTGCGTGTCAGAGAGAGTGAGCGAGGGGGAACGCAACTAGATGGACCCGTTCGATAGCTCTATTTGCATATAAATAGATTGAATTGTTTGTCGCCGCTCGCGGATCCTCCTCATCCTCCTCCTCCTTTTCATCCTTCACCCTTCGCCGTTTATTTGGATACACATTATCGAGATGCGTTCATCTCTAAATTAATTGGCATCCCGATAACATTATCAATGATGATGATGATGATCCTGACTACTTCCTCGATCTCCTCTCCCCTGTCGTTTCTCTACGGGATATTTTATATTCATTTACGTCTATCTCTTCGTTTATGGTATGTTATTATATGCTGCTGTACGTACAGCGGCGTTAAGGGGATTAAAGCCAAATCATTCCTAAGCGGATTTCACCGTTTTCGGTCGGTATCCATAGATACTAGGATACTATAAACGCGAGCGATTCGGCCGATGACGCGGGGGAGGACGGAAGCAAGTTTTTTTTTTTGCTCGCGCGATTTAAACGTAATCTCCCACTTTACTCCCGCTTATCCTACTCTCGGACTATACATTCTCATTCCGCAGTAATATGTCGTTTATCGATTTCATTTCCAATATCATCAATTTCATCTGCAGGATCTGCTTCTACTCCTGTGGTTCGATTATCGGGGACGACCATAAATGTTTTACGATTATGAATCGATAGTTTCGTAACGATCATCATCAACATGATCGCCGTGCGGAGCGTGTATTCCCTGTTGTACGTGCAAAGACTGCCGCTGAATTCGAGCCCTCCTCCGCATGCTCCCCACAATGAGTATTAAAAAAAAAATCCGAGGGATAGAGATGATTGGAAACAATTTCGTTTTCTTCTTTCATCCCTTGGGGATTTTTGTGTGTGCGTGTATACGCGTAACGGGAAAGGTGGAGAGGGAGGAGGGTAAAGAGATTTGTCGGTGTGCACGCGTCGGCCCGGGGGGTGCTCGCAGTTAATAAAGACGTCGAGCTGACTTCATCACAATTACGACCCTCGAAGCGGCACCCCTCTGACCGTCCCACGCCGATTCCGAGCGAGGAGGAGTTGAGGGGCGGTTTTCTATGATGTGTGTGTGCATGCGCTCGCTTTGCGCCCCCGGGGAAAACGTAACCCGCCACCGCCGCGGCCTCCTCCTGCTCCTCTACCACCCCTTGCAATCGGCTACGGCGGTAAGTTGCCATGTCATCAGTTACACACTACAGACCAGTCTAATTCCATGGGATGTTACTATTATATCTCTCTATCTCTCTCTCTCTCGCTTCCATTAAAATTACTGCCTCTTTCCTCTTTTTAGTATCATCATCGCAGTCGTCGTCGTGTTACCCTCCCAACAGCGTCGGGAACGGGCATTAATCAAAAACCGTCCTCCTCTCATTCTTCTCGGTTATTAGTATTTAACCGCCGGAACGAAATGCTTTTCCTCTCTTCCTCTTGGTGGAAAGGAGGGGAAGATTGGCGTGAGCGTCAGGATAAAAGACTATATTACGAAATATATACTACCTTCCGACGTAATCTTCCGGGTAGGGAATGATGTAACCCTCTGGACTAGGTCTCGGTGAGTTTCCTATCCAGAAGAATGCGTCTGGACCGGTGCCGTCGTACGAGAATCCCTTGATGAAGATGGTGCTTTCGTCCACGGCGTACGCCGTTCCGTTGATGCCGTGCGCGAAATTCTGCAGCTGACCTATCAGCACGCCGTAGTAGGGCTCAGAATGCTTCCTACCATTCGCTGCAAACAAACAAACAAAAAAAAAGTATGAACGATCACATTATGCATAAATCAATAATGATGTTGATGAAGATCGTCGGTTGCGTGATTCGATTGCTGCTGCGAGAAATCTATTTGAAACGTAATAAAAGTTTTATTGCGTTACTACACACATGGGAAATAATAATGGGGTTGACGTGGGGTTGTATTGGAGAAGAGAGTTACTTTGCACCCGGCGCCTCCGCATAATGTTATTGTGTGAATGTGGGGAAAATTGAATATCACGCGACATCCACTAGTCAATTAATATACATATATTAATTGTGTGTGTGTGTGTGTTTGTGTATGTGTGGGCGGGTGGTTAAGGTGATGGTAAATAAAGAATCTATATATGTATGGATGGAATAGTTCATGTGCGAAGCCGATAAGAGTATACTCTCTCTCTCTCTTCTACATTCTGTTCTGCTCATGTTTCTCTTGCTGCCCCCAACCCCTGGGATCGATATGGAAACGCTAATCCGGCGAAAAGCTTTCGATTCGGGGTTGGGGGGGGCGGTGGTAAGCGGGTAGAGAAGGAACGTACACAATCGAAGAACACAGAGTCATCATCTCTTTTCATAATCATTATCACCATCAACAACATTATTCAATACCGATTAAACGCATGCACGTACATTTATACGAACTGCACGAAAAAATTGTATACTCATTTCGAAATCGCTGCTGGATAATTTCGAATGCAAATATTTGTTCGAATCGCGAAATGCAAATGCATATGTCTACTCGTCTCCTATTGTATTATTATAGTCATACATGAATCCAAATATTGACGCGGATATAGGGGAAAGTGCATCCCCCATCCGAAACCTCTTTCCATCTCCATTTTTATGCATGTATGTCTACATAAAGTGGTTGTGTGTCGTTTAGCTTAAATTTGTTTCCTGCGCGATGATAATCGGGCGACGACGAACGAGTGTGTTTCGAAAATATGACTCGATTCCCGGCAGAACCGAAATAATACAATCTTCATCTGCGGCGCGAATCACTTTCATTTTTAAGGGTGGAATTCTGCGGTGGAAGAATCATCTATGGAAAGGGGAAATGGAATCCATCCTTTTCGCGCATGAGAATATGAAGAAAAAAAAGATGGAATGAATGTAGGTTTCGATCGCTATAAACCGGCAATAACAGATCCATTGGGAGGGATTATATAGAGGGTTGAGAGTTCCCTAAGGATCGGATTCTCCTCATTTGGGGGAGGTGCGTCGATGGTTGACGTTTGCGGTATGCATATACGTAATAAGAATAGCAATAATATGAAGATGATGATGATGATGATGATGATGGACATGCGTCCAGTAGTAATTGAAACTCAATTGATTTCGGTCGCGGCCGCTAGTGTTACTATTAATTTATTAACTATTTAGTCTATATTATATTACTCAACATAATTTCCAAAAAGAAAAGGAATAAGAGTCTGCATTCAGTGTGTATGTGCATGTGTGTACGTGCAAGGAAGAGACTGATAATAACTTTTCGCATTCAGGTTTTATTTGATTTCATCGCTCTTTGAATCAGACAGAGGGGGTGAGGGAGATAGAGAAAGAAAGTTAAAAGATCTGAATGGATGAGATGGATTGCTAGCGAGCTGTTCGTCTTCATCTCGTTGATCCACTCGTTCTAGTCTATGTGTAGAAGGGTCCGTTCAGACCATAAAGCAACCGTTCCTCTCCGCACCACCACCCCTCCTAAGGCTGGATGCATGCATGTATGTATGTATGTGCGGCTAACACCACCGTATCAACTGAATCCTACCCTGGTCTTTGCACCACATAAAATGAAATAACTGCGCGCCGCCAAACATTCACCCTACACCACCAACCCATCCCACATCGCACCACACGCACACACCAACCCCCCTCTTGATACGCCTGAGGGAAGCGAGCGAGAATGAGTGAGAATGCCAACCAACCGCCCCCCGAAGAACGCGCAACAGATTTCACACAATTATTTTTATGGCCATCATCAAAAAAAAAATAGTGAGAGAGAATCGGAAACAGCACCGGTCCGGACGAAAACTAGATCGTAAATCTCTAACGAGCCCTAATTTATTACATTTTAAATTGATTCGGTTTACGGGAGCGGAAATTAAATTTAATTAACTGCCGCATCGCGACGTAAATATATATATTTATATATATGCAGCTATTAATCGCGTTTACTGCAAACATTTATTATTTTCTCGTTCAATTTCTTGAACGTTGATGTTTCTATAGCTTGACAGATGGGAGCCAGGAATTTGATGTGCGTGCGTATGTGTGTGTGTAAAGCAAATCTCTTTCTCCTTCGCGCCTCTTTTTTATATTGCTTCCTGGATGGTTCTGGCTGCCTCTTTGTCCGTCAAAAACCACCCCTTCGCCCGTTCACTACTCTCCATATGAAAATTTTGCATTTGAGGGGTGGCGGGGTTAGTGCGAAGGCGTTAAAAGCACTTCTCTTTCCGGATTTTCGAGATTTATTTGACTGAACGCCTTTCGATATCTGTCTATTAAAGCTAATGGCATCAATCACGTCATCAGACGGAACGACGCAACCCTCCACTTCTCTCTCTCTCTCTCTCTTGATACCCTTCCTCATCCTCTCCTACTCCACCTCACGATGTGTTACCAAAACATCGAATCACAAAGAGAACGATGTGTCACGCACGCATTATACGAATCGATCCTTTTTTTACCATCATTCATCATCATACATATATATGTATATATATAGCACACATGTTATAACTTGAGTGAGTATATTTTTTTTGGGGAGGCTATGAGGCTACGATTTCTAGTAAATTGTTTTCGCGTCATGTCAGTTTGAAATCATATTTTGGCAGTTCACCATCTCCAAATTTCCTCCGAGTGAATTAAAACTAATCTCACTTTTTTCTCTCTAAATTTCCAGTGAAGACTACACACGCACATGACGAAGATGACGAAACATCACGAAACAGCCGATCTTCATCAGCTTCCACCCTGCTGCGGCATGCTACCCTTCTGCGGTCCTCTGCCACCAGTCTGCGGGTCGTGTCCACCAACCTGTTTCCCTCCCTGCATACCGCACTCGCCTCCGCAGCAACCGGAAATCGACAACTTCCTTGTGCCGCAGCCGAGACAGTGCGGTCCTGCTATATTCCTCAACACTCCATTGGGAGGATGCAAGAAGTCGCGCAAGCATGACGGTGATGCTCATCATCATCATCATCATCGTAATGAGCAGCAGCAGCAGCATTTTCAAGCTCCACCGTGCGAATGCTGTTGCCCTTCCCCGTTCGTGATGATGTGCGGTGACGGTCTCGATGAGTCCTCGCATACGGAGCGTTTCAGAAGTTCGAAGACCGCTGAGGCGGGGTCGAAGAAACATTCCAAATCGACTAAGAGGTCGTGCGTCCACCGCGCCAACTCCCGCGAGCTTCGCGCCAGCATCCTCTACAGGGGTTGCGATTGCGAGAAGCGCAACGGGCTGCAAGACGACTGCCGTCGGACGGGATGCCACGGTTCTCCCGAATGCCGGATGCAGCCGCCGACGTGCGCCCCCAGCGAGTTTTCCAACGCTAAACATCTGACCAGGCTCAAGGAGCGCGGAATGGAGAGGCGCGCCAAGAGGCCTGTCAAGCATTGCTGAAGACGTCGACGCACGTCCGACATAATCGAAACGGTGTCAATGCTGCTGCCGCTGCCGTTGCCGTTTACTGTTACATGTTTTTCATGTGAACGGAAATTGCGATTATCATGCGTGACTCTTCGAGCCGTGTGAATCCTGCTGTTTTGTCATTCCTCTTCCTCCTCGAAGGAATCGAGAACAAATAGACAGAGAGAGAGAGTTTCATCTCTTCAGGTGCAAAACGATAGTTTTTATTTTACAATAAAACAAATGTGTGTGTATATATATATATGTATGTATTACATTTCATTTACAGTTGCGTGTGTGTGTGTGTGTGTGTGTTCGCTTGGGAATGAACTCAATACCAACGGAGTTTGTTTGCGCGGATTGAAAGAGTGCGCAAGAGGAAAATAAAGGATGGAAGAATGAGTTTCAATGGTCTTCTCTTTTCTCTCATCTCATCCCATCTCATATATCATCATCTCTCTAACTATATATCTCTGTGCATATGTGTGTTTGCTTTTAACTCGAAACTTGATGCGGTTCCTCCAACTCTGGGCAATCCTCTCTCTCTTCGTCTCTCTTTCAAATCAAACGAAACTTTCCTCCTCTTGCACCCTCACTCACTCACTATCTCTCTCTCTCTCACGCGCGCAACCCTATTTACACGTTGTTCATGAATTGCAATAATAAACTTTTCCATCGTAGGTTTGATAGAAACGCACGTTGGGTGGACAACCGACGCTTCCGGAGGCGGTAAAGTTGATGGGATACTGCCGGTACGATTGATACATTCTAGGGCAGAAGTGATGCTGTTGCTGCAGATGATGATTGGAGTACATGGCTTGAGGCTGCATCGTGGGATACTCGAAGAAGATGTTCTCCACCTCCCCTTCCTGCTGCTGTCGTTGCCTCTGATGCGGCTGATAGTCCTGATCTGAGGGAGGACCTCCTATGGCCGGCACCAGGCTTATCGGGTAGCAAAAGTACTTGGCGACCGGCTGATCTTCGTCGTTGCTTTCGTCGCCCTCCGACGGACACTTGTAGCAGATCTATGATGGTGCGTGAGGTGTACGTGTATCAATGGATAGATGTACAAATATTAATAAATTTTCTTTTTCTTATTGTTACAAAGAGCACCAACCAGGAATTCTGGATGCTTGTAGGTCAGGTTCCTCGGTTCGGGGCAGGCACTCACGTAGCAAGTGTACGGATTGGGTAGACCGCCGGTGGAGCCCCTCCGCTGCTCCCCGTCTTCACCAGCGGCCGTCTCTCCGCCATCCGCACACGACATTCTTTTATTTTACACACACGCCGAATTTTATTTAGCCGTACTCCTTCCTTTTCCACTGACAATTTTGAAACGTCAATTTTGTCGGAAACGTACCTTTCTAAAAGTATCAATGCTTGTCACACGTAATGATCGCCCAACTTTTGCTACTTGCCTAACTTCCAACAAAGCAAACAATTCTCGCAACATGAAAAAGTAATTGCAATTTTTATTCGATAAATAATAATAGTAATAGTCCGTAATAGTCCATCAAATTAGAAAATTATAGTTATTACGTGCATTTGCTAGCGGACACATATGTATATATATATATACATAAATAAACTAATGTATACATAATAATAATAAGTATGAGGAAGCAATGAGGTGGAAGACAAATGAATGCGCGATCGATGCGTCATCCCAGATCCTGGAGCAGGAGAAGAAGAGTCCGCGCTATCCTGAGTCCTGATGGAGGGGCTTGGTGGGTGGATGCGTCGGCTCCGTTGCGAATAATATCAAAGCCTTATTAAAGGGACATTCATTCATTATCCTTTTGTACCGCTCTAAATACCGAAAACGAGGCGCACCCAACGAAGAAGGGTGGAGATTATTTAGGGTATTTTTTTCCATTCTTTCTCCAGACTCACTGACAAAAAAAAAATCCTCCCTTTTTCGACGTCCACCTTATTGAAAAGACGCTTCCTGCTAATTAACTAAACGCGAATAACAATACTTAAAAATGCGACTCGGTTTCGCTCAATTACCAGCAGAAATCGGAATGTTTACGAAAAATAAATGTCAAGGTTGCAGACGATTATTTTTACTTCTTTTCAATATTCAACGTTCAGATTTTTCGATGTTGGAATCGATTCGATGGTGGAAACTTTCGCTTCCCGCACCAGCAAAGCAAAGCGAAAGTATTATTACACTGCTTCTATTATATCGTGTCCCATTTTCTTTAAAATGCTCCTCTTCTTTTTTGTGTTGTCGTCGTCCATGTAACTTTATTTTTCTTCTTCTTCTTCTTCGCCTCCTTCTCCTCGTCCACCTCCCTTCATCTCGCCCCACCGTGACAAAGCGTAAATTGCATTCGATACAAATCCGCGCAGATTTTCCCAGATTTGCTGCGACAAAGACCGTGCGAAGGGAAAACGAAACTACCCCATTCCTCTTTATCTCTCTCTCTCTCTCTCTCTTACACGTACACACATACAAAAGGTGTGTGTGAGAGAGAGAGAGAGGATTTGTTCGAACGACTCCTTCATTCTTCGTCCATTAGCTGATTAAAACACAAAACTGTGTTTCACTCTGATTGCACACAACAACAACTTTCACAGATCAATATAGCGCTCCGACCGACCGGCCGAACGCCCGCCCGCCCGTATCCATCCTGTGCATATTAATAATATCAATTTAACATAACAACAAATTGCCACACACATATTTACAATTGCAAAAGACCTTGCGTTTCGCGCTCTCAAATTGTTTTAACAGCAACAAAAAAAAACTCGACTTTCACTTTTGCTTATTCCCATCAATGACATGCAATTGCGGATGTTCCTCCTTGAACCACTTATTCTTCTGCATGAATATATCTATATATATATATATCTATATATATTTACCAATATCTTTTTCCCGCTCTAGGCACTTTCGATAATTAATTCTACGAAATTTCTGTTGCATAAAAATTCACTCACTCATATAGATAAAAGTAATTTGACGACCTATTATTATCAAGTCGAAATTTGCGCATTTGCATTTTTGCAACATTATTTACGATTTACGGAAACGTTCATTACAAATAAGTGAAGATACTTGCTATTCGTGCGCAAATCAAATTTTATAATTATTTTTTGCTTATCGAATTAATTAAACGATAAATGTTGGTAACTGTAACAGTTGCCCGCGTGACGTTAGAGTTTTTATGATGCCATGGAAACTTGTGTATTATATATCAGTTTGTCGTCTGTCGAAATTGAGTGATTGGTGGTCTTTTTCTAAATTCTCTGTTTTAAGTTTTACTCTTTATTATTTATTTTTCTTTCTCAATTGCTTTCGCTAGGTTCCGCGTTTTTTCAAAGATGATGACTACTTGTCGGTGCGTCTGCTTCCGCAACGGATTGAATCCGGTGAAAGAAGGAGGGAAAAAAGGATTGCCGATGTAATTGTTGTTTTTGCAGGATGAGGAAGATGTGGATGATGGTGGTGCGACGGAAGTTGTTGTTGGCGGTGGTGATGATGATGGAATGAAGAGGAGGCGGAGGAAGAGGGCGCGCAGCAGGGAGCTAAGGGGCGGCGTTAACTACACGGGCTGCGATTGCGGCAAGCTGAACGGGCTGCAGCACGAGTGCCGTCGGTCGGGGTGCCGGGGGTGTCCGGGCTGCTTCACCTATCCACCGACCTGCGACCCGAGCGCCTTCACCAACGCCCGACACCTGCACAAGGTGAAGAAGTACAGGCTGATCGAGCGACTCACGACCGACCGACACCGCAACACCAACACCACCATCCCCTGTTGTCCTCATACCTGTTGTCGCGATGGCAACCACCAGCAGCAGCAGCAGCAGCAGTAATCCCAAAGTCGAACACCTGGACGCCTTCTCCGTCGTCATCGTCGTTCGAACCCTCCTCTTCTTACCGAATGAATTAGCACGCGTGAGTACGCAACGAAACAACATCAACAACAACCAAAAAAAAAGTAAAGAAAAAGAAACGCTCGCTTGCACTAGTTTCTGCCCCGTCCTCTGTCTGGCGACTCTCGATGTACTTGTTCTTGTTGCTGTAGTCCCTTGAACTAAAAACTAATGAGCAGCGAGCATCATTAGCGGCGCGTTGTGTAGTCGTTGTTTCGCGGCCAGGTGGGCGCCGTGGACTGAGCGGCGCGGCCGGGGACTCCCCGGACAAAGCGCATCGCGGGGGCGGCGCTCGGTATAGTCGCGCGCGCGGGGAGGCGGCCTGGATCCGCCAATGGGGATTGACTTTGAACGACGCCGCCGCCGCCGCACTCGCTGCCAACCCAACCCCCAATACTGGAAATTGCACCGCATTTATGTAATATGTATTTACATCGTTTTAAATACTTTTACGCGAAGTTGTCGCAATTTTTCATCTACGCCCTTCTCTTCATAATAGTTTTGCGGCCGTTCTATTTCCCTAGAAACTAATTAATAACTTGCAAAAACAAAAACACCTTTCTTTCCGTCAAAATGCCTTAGGGTATTCTTTGTTTTTATTTTTGCATTTGCAAAAGATATAATTAATCGTAGATTGTTTGCACATTGTGTTCGTTGATTTCGATCGTAATGAGTATCGAACGAATTGTTTTTTTTTTGTTTTGTCTGGAGCGTTTTTTTTTTATGGATATCCGAAATAATGCCATCAATCGATTATCAATCGTTACGTCGAACGCTAAAAGCTTTTATTTTTCGAGCGATTTATTTTTCTTTTAGCCTCACATAAACACATCCGAACGCATCAGCGCAAACAATCAATTATCTATTTTTTATGTTATGTGTTTGTGTGTGCGTGCTGTAAAAATTGTCGGATAATTATTATTGATAGGCGAGCAAAGAAAGCGATGTCATGATGATGATGATGATGGTTGTATTATTAATTGGCGTCGCATCGGCTAGCTCACATGATGCGTTTCGTAATTATTTCTAACGGTAATGAGGATTGCAACAAGAGCGGGCGGACCGTTTTTGCGGGTATCGGGGATGGCGTGGTAACAGACAACCCCTCCGTTGGCAGTCGGCGGTAATTTGCATCATCGTCGGGACCCATTACGGTAATGTTTTAATGCGTGTGGATTACTAAAGATTACTAAATGATAGGGTGTTTTCAGCGCGCACCACTCATTCCCCCTTCCGTCCGACGGCACCATCCGCCGCCAGTCCAATAGACTTAATGCACCGGCACACACACACACATATAACATAGTATAATGTGATGTCGTTTGAAGGGGGTGGAGGTCGGCACGGCTTTGGATTTAGGCGTCTCTTCCTCACTTCGCAACGTCTCATCCTCACGCGACCATCCGTTCGATCATCATTAAAGTTCACATAGTTCACACCAAAACAATGCGAGAGAGAAAAAAAACACAATAACAAGACGAAGCAAAGCAACAAGTTGCAGATTATTCGCAATCCCTCGAATCATCGTGAAATATCTGAAGAAAATAAAAATTCCAATTAACAATAACTATTGATCGAAATCGGGCGGATATTACGCAATCCTTTCAAATTATCGCACAGTTTTGGGAAATGTTTACCAACGTTGCATGCTGCTTGGTGCCAGCCAATTAGGAAAAAAAAAGGAAAAGTACGTACGTGATTAATTTCTATTGTTTTCGAGCAACCTCGCAATTCTATTAATTGTGCTACTCTGGCGGAACGGAAACTACCCGCGCCGTGTTCATTTGTATTTGATGATGAAATCGCTATGAATTGTTTTTGGCGAAAAATAATAATTCTGCATCATCTTTTCGTTTGTTTCGCAGCCAAACGGTAAATGATTAATAATTTCCACGGACGGACGAACATCGGGACTCGTTATTGAAACGACAGTCATATTCACGGCGATTATAAACGGTGGCGGTAAAGTACTTAATGTTTGATTGGAAATAAGGGGGAGGTTTGTTTTTGATTAGGAGTTGTATTTCGTTCGTACTTGATTCTCCTGAAGGAAGGAAAGTATGAAAGGTTCAACGGACCGAACGAAAAGTTAATTTCCCCAAAGCGAAATCATGGGGTATCGTCTCTCTTCACTCATCGCTCATTCACCCTCGCGATAAACGTCAAAGTCCTAATGACATGTTGGCTGTCGGAGCATTAGGGGTTGAGTGATCCCCGCTATCCTACTTTTCCTTACCCATACCCATCCCGTCGCATCTCAAAATTGGGGTAGTTTTTGGTTTGCACGCGTTATAAATCCCTCCGGAACATCGTCCTCGTAATCCAATTAAAAACGCCTTGCCATGAAAAGTGCGTCGAGCAAACGGTCTCACCTTTCTTAATTTCAAATAGACACGAAACGAGTTTTGAAAATTTTAAGGAGGAAATCGATGGACGATGTTGGGTGTAGGTGATGCGCGTTTCTAATTACAGAAGATCTCTTCAACTTTTAATTTGATTTCGATGTAATCTACTCGAATTCAGTCTCCGTCACTTTCTCGCTTTATGTGTTGTTCTGTATTTAGACAAGGAGAAGCAAGTTGAAGGTGACATGCTGTACGATGATGACCCAGAAAGCAAATCGGTATTTATTTTTGACTTTTTTGTGATTTAATATTATATTAAAAATTATATAAATTAATTAGATTTTGCCATTAGTTTGGTTTGTTTTTTAGATTTGCTGTGGGATTACGAGTGCAGGGCTTTGATGGTGTCGTACAGGTGGTAGCACATGTCGATTTGCTTCTGGTTTTCGAGCCGGTTCCACACGTGCACGCAGTAAAAGGTCACGTCCTCCGGTGAGTATAGGGAACGCGAATGCTGGGCGAGAATCATGATAAAGAAGTTGGCGTCCGTCGTGGCATCCGGCTGATGGGACATCGTATGAAAGTTGAGGAGAAGACGTCGTTCGGAACTTCTCGGGGCGGACATGCTGCGTAGCCAGAACCTAGAGTTCTCGAAGGCGAGTACACCGACGGTACGGATCCTGGTGTGGAGAGCAGGCGGCGATCGCAGCAGCTCCTCGAATCGCAAGAATTTCGCTGCCTCGTTGAGACGCTGCCACCTCGTACCTTCCTGCTTCAACGGTCTCAACTTTATCGGAGTGCAGAACGACCGCAATCTTTCCTCCTCGTTGGAAAGCGTCACGTAATTGTCCATCACCTTCTCCTCGTTGCTGCACGGAATCTCAATTCCTCCTTTCTTTCCTTCCTTTGTTTCAGCAGCCATCTGCAAATCAAACATTTCAATTGAAAACCCTCAGATCACGAAGGCATATCCACCAACAACGACAACAACCAGTGCCCACATCCAAGCAAGCAAACACAGAACCTATACGAATCTCGGAAATTTCCGTTGGAACGTACAACTGGTTGCATAATTTCGCTTAGTTTACTATCGTCCTCGCAGTATTATTTCCAATCATTTTTCGTCTGAATTTACTTGTTCCGTTCCCGTTATTAAACTCTGCTCTTTCGAGATAGTGTTTTGCATTTGTTTGGGGGAGTGTATGCTTAGCGTTGAAAATAACGCAATCGATAAATTAATGTATGCATACGTTTATTTTTCAATTAATTTAATTAATTGTTTCCGTTTGTTGTTTTAAATCGATCGGAAAACATGGTTGCATCGATGTGGTTGTTGATTATTTTTTTTTACATAGAGATTTCTTATATACACGTACATATAAAAAAAAAACGAAAATAAAATTGAGTTAAGGGGAAAACTTAATATTAGATGAAGAAATAATAATAGTAGTCGTAATAGTTGGTATAGAGAGAGAGAGAGTGGGAGAGAGATGATGTAAACTAAATGAATGAATTATGATGATAATGATGACAGTAATAATAAATGTATATCAACGAGAGGAGAGCTATATATATATATATAAAACACCTATATACAAATACAATAAATATTTACAGGGATCGAGGGGAAGGGATTTGTGTGTGTGTGTATGTGTTTGGTTTGTGCAAAGGATGCGGGGGTGTTGGAAAGAAACAAAAATATTCTCTGGTCCGATGATTGTATCGGAGGATCTAAGTCTTTTCAGGAGGCGGCGGCGAACCGTCATCGCCGTTCGTTAAGGTCGCTGTTGTTGTTATTGTTGTTGATGCTGATGTTTCCGGGGCATTGCGATCGCCAGTCTCCGCGTCCTGCGACCGCTCGCAACACGATTCCGATTGGTCCATCGGCGAGGAACCAGAGTTGCTACTACTATGCTGTAGCTGATTATTAAGATGATTATCTTGTTGTTGTTGATCCTCGTGAACTGGCGTCGCCACCGAGACGTAGACCCGATGCTGGTTGCCACCACCGCTGTCGCCGCCCTCGTGACAGCTCGAAAAGCACTCGACCCTTTCGCTCGGGAACATCGTGCTCTTCGTGTATACTTGGATGGGCCTCTGAAATCCTTTGCGAGGATTGTCCGGGAAGGCGAGGATCTCGCTTTTTGCGAAACCCACCTCGGGAGAGAGCAGATACTGCGTAAAACTGCCGGGAAAGAATTCGATGCTGTTGTAATTCTTGTAGATAGTCTCCTGCGAACACACAACAATAATATTAATATAGGCGTTGTTGCATCGCACGAGGTGGTCGTATCGTATCATAGACCATAGAGGTGGGCCTCGGTCATATGTAGGTAGGTTTTAAGAGGCGAGTGTACGGTGCAGTGCGATGGAAACTCACCGTGAGTTTCTTTTTGTTCTTGTAGCTGGCCCAGTTCTGCGGTTCGAGGATTAGTCTGCCACCGGGACGGAGCTGCGCGTACATCCGTCGGAAGGCTTGCTTGATCCCTACGTCTCCCCAATTGAGATGGATCCACTTGGTGATGCTCAGGCAGAGGATGGTATCGAACTGCGGCTGCTCCAAGCTCAGCAACGAGTCATCCTCCAGCACGTAATTACCCTTTTAAAAAGAAACACACACACACACACACACAAAATAGTGTTTAGCTAATGTTGGATGAAGTTGGATCGAATTGAATTTTAGATGATATTGCTGCGATTCTTACTTGCACGAAGGTGACGTTGTGGGGGAAGGATTTCCCTTGGCGCTTTTCGCCGAATCCTGGAATGTCAATAGGCCCATATAGTATTGCCATGGATATGGGGAAAAACTCACTACTACTTGTCTTGGTTATCGGTGGTACGGTGGCGGTGGCTTCGTCCATGGGCGTCGCGATGCTCGCGACACCACCGCCCCCATTGCTACCACCGTAACCACCTGAGGCGCTACCACCACCACCGACGCCCACGCCGCCTCCGCCACTACTACTCACGTAGTGCTTTACGTTTTTCCTAGCTATTGCGATCAGCCGCTCATCGATATCGATGCCGACGACGCTACGGGCAGACAGATCTCGCGCCACCGACAGCGTTATGTGACCGATGTTGCAACCGATATCCAGGATGTCCTTATCTTCGAATATATCCCTGTTCTGCGCGAAGCATTTGAGCCGCGCGTCCAATTCCTGATTTCCATTCCTGTATCCGTAATACCTGCAACGAACAACAAACATTACCATTTACTATTGCTTACTTTTGGCCTATTGTAACATTACCTATTGTAATTTCCGTATTGGTAACGCTGATCGCGACCCTTGAACTGCGGCATCGCCAGATTCTTGTTCTTTTCACGATTCTGATTACGCTGCGACTTGAACTGCCACGGATTGCGACCGCCGCTGCGCTTGAGATTCCACGCACCCGGTTGCGGTACCACCGGGCTCACGATCTTGTCCATTGAATACTTTAATTTCTTCACGGCGTCCTTGTGCTCCTCGCTCTTTCGTTTGTTCTTGTCCTTCTTAGGAGACAGCTCCAGCGTCAGCTCCTTAGGGGCTTTGCTGCCGATCGTCGTCGTCGTCGTCGCTGCCGCATCAGCTTCCGGTTCGTCGAGATTCTTCGAGGAGGAATCGCAAATTGCGGGTGCGATGTCTTTGGTAGCAAACGTAGAAGCGGCGGCAGCGGCTTTTGTTGTCGCCGTTGCCGTCGTGACGACCACGGCGGCCACGTTGCAATCGGGTATCTTCGCCGAATCCTTGTTAGTCTCGGGCGTTTTCGCTTCTACGACCATCTCCGCGTCCGAATAGAGCGTGCCCGAGTTGGTCCTTCTCTTTCGTCCCTTTTTCTTCCTGCCCTTCTTCACAGGCGAGCAGAGCTGCTGCTCGTACTCGGCATCGTCCGCGCAATCTATCAAATTGAGGGGATCGTTAATGTTTGGTGGTATAATCACCTCCACGGGTTGACCCTTGCGTCGCGGCGGCGTCGGAATCGGTGACGATTTGGGCGTCACCGCGTTCATCGCGCGGTTTATCTCCTCGTCCTGCAGGCTGTTCAGATTCAACGGGTCGTTGATGTTGCCACCTAACAAGAATTTAGATGGCAGCACCGGCTTGCAATTTTGGATCTTGCCGCCGCCGCAACCCGAGAAGCTCTTCGAACGCTTCCGCCCGCCCCCCTTGACAAACTTTTTCTGTGCATTTTGCGTATGATTATTAGCGCCTCCTCCTCCTCCTCCACCGCCGCCGCCGCCGCGTTTTTTCTGCTGCTGTTGTTGTTGCTTCGTATTGTTAGCCGTCGTAACCGCTTCAGCCACGGCCGAAGACATTTCTGAAAAAAAGCAACAATAACATTAAAATCAATTGTAAACAAACGGTTTAAAAGATCAAAGAACGCATTCGTTGTCAAAATAAAAAGGAAATGAAAAGAATCAAATTAAAAGGGATGCGTGTGAGTGTTCCTTGCGCCCGCCGGTTCGGATAGGTGCGCAGGCGGCAATGTCGCTGATCGCAGCGGGAGCGCGCGCGCGGGGCGAAAACGGGTGAAAGCGTCGACGGTATGGGGAGGAGGGAGCGAAGGGAAGGGGTACCCTCTCAACACGGAAAATATGATGGCAGGTCCCCCAGCGCTGCGACAGCGGCGGCGGCGGTTATGGCTACGGCAAAAGGCTCGTCGCTTTCATAACCCCCCAACCCCACCCCGCAGAAAACACAGAAGCATTGCGGTTCGAGCAAGCAAAATACTAGGACGATATGATAATAATGATGATGAATGGCAGCGAATGCTGTGCGAATTGAACTCACCCGATCGATGTCGTCTCCGACGTACAGCGTCGCCTCCTGGTGCAGTAATCCTATTCAGTGTAATTGCAAACTGCCAGTAAATTCCGCGAAAATCGGCCAGCGTCTAACCCACACGGCACCGTCGAAACGACTACCAAATCGTTGCGGCCCGAACGCCGACCGCCATTTTCCACGGTCGTCCCTCGTTGCCGGCGCACGCGGTCCCCACAAAAAAGCGCCAAATTCGAAACGGACCACCTCGAAACTGCACCACTCTACTGCAAACAGCCGTCCGTCGGGTACGCGACGCCTTATCGTTTGTCGACGAACGCTACAATCAATTGGATGTTCACCAGAAATGCAGTTTAAATCACTTTCAACGGTTGCGTCATTTTGAAGCGAATGTAATTGGTGACGATCTGGCAACGCGCCGACGGAAACGCACGAGTGATAGCGGCCAAACGCCGATTGGCGCAAATCACCGTTCGCGTTTGAACAATCGGTGTGCGTGATGGAAAAGGAGTGAGTAGGAGGGAGATAGAGCGAGTGATTAAAACGGTCGGTCGCGAAATTGCGGTAGTCATGGATCGAGGTTGACGGTAGCAACAGGTCTCCCTTCCATCTCATCCAAGATCGGAAGTCTTGCGGTAGTCCCTTAACGATATCAACCCTTGTCCTTTCCAACGGCAGCCCTTCCTACCAAAACCGTCGTCGAGTCCAATATTCTTGCCCAATTTTGCCATCGATACTACTAAAGAGAAGAAATGAAATTGATGAAAACACACACTCGGCAGCATTATTATATACTCTATACTTGATTTTTATTCGCATCTCACGCAAACAACACTTATTATTGCAATTTGAAAACATATTGTTCGACATATGTCGGTTGGCGACACTCGGGTCCAATTTAATTTGGGAACAAACCACAGTTACAATTTCGCATAGAAAACTATCTCGAACATGTAGTAAATTCAAATAAAAGATATATAATTGGGCGCAATTTAGCGCTTAGGTCCGATAGAATTGAACGCGCGAAACAATGGGATTGGTCGGCGGCGGCACGCGCCAAATTCTAAAGATACTCTTCTCGTTCATTTTTCATTTCTCTTCATCATCTTTTTCGTTTTATTATAGTTTTCGCATGTATATCATCTTTTGTCTCTTTTACATTCAAGAACACCCTGTTTCATCATCATCATCATCACATATATGTCTCTTAACAGTTTATAATACCAAAAATTAAAAACAAACAAATATTAAACAGTAAATTGCAGAAGATTATTATGATTATTGAACACACCAATGATAGACGCGGTGTGGGAGGGAAAATCGGGTTGCGCTGTATTTTTGATTTGGACGTGGATGTATTTCACATCGAAAAGGAAACTAAATAAAATAATAACTGTTTCATCATGATCATTATCCTAAAAACACTAAAAATTAATATACTCCAATTAACGAAAAAACTCTCTATGTCTCTCTAAAAATTGACAATAGTTGAAATTGCAAGTAAACAAATGAAATTGTAATGAAATTATCACTATTACATTTCGATTGAGCAAGTTCAACAATATGCGAATATATACACAACATTTGCATACACACACGCTCGTATGTGTGTATACATACACATGTGTGCAAGTTTATTTTAATAGAAATAATAAAAAAAAAGGAATCAAAACAATAATGATGATGCGCAAATTACAGAACACAAGCGTAGGAAAATAACATAAATAAATAAATATATCTTCTTCACTTCTTCTTTTCTCATTCAATTTAATAATAATAGAAAATATTTGTAAATATGTATATATATATATAAAAAAAAGAAGAACACGTATGACGACATTTGTTATCGTATTACTTATTTGGGGGGGTAGGATAAGGTTGGATAGTATAAAAGGGATGGGGGGATAGGTAAATAGCGCGCGCGCCCGTTACTTATTATGCACTGCGGAGCAATTTGAAGTGCTTAACACAAAAACATAACAATAATATTGCGCGTCTACGTTTAACAGCTAATAATAAATAATAATACAATCTGTTCAAATAACGATACAAAATAATTAGTTATTTGAAAATTTGTTGAGGGGCGAATAGGGGGTGGGGTTGGTAGGTTTAGGTGAGATGGCGGAGCGGTGATTAGAGGATGGTTGGAGGGCTTCCCTTCATGGGAGCGCGTTCATTTTGGCAGTCACAAAAATATACTTTACATAGTTTTTACCATCATCATCTTTATGTTTTAGTTAGTTTCGAGTTGGGAACGAGAGTAAGAGGATTTTGAAGCACACTAACACTCACTCGCGCACTTATCGTTCGCGATACCATCGTCCTCGAGGTTTTCTCAACACTCTTGGTGATCGTGGGGAGGCAGGCATCCGCCGTTGCCGTTTAACGTTCGTCCGATGCGGCGACGAGCTGCTCCGAAGCCGCCTATTGTTCGTGGTTTTAAAGTCACCATCGCCGACACCCGCACCTCTGCCGTCACCGTCCTCGTCGATGATTTTTTGCATGCGCACTGTCGGTTGCAGTTCCTTCTGGTTGCTGACCTTCGCGGTGAGCACCTTCTCCGCATTCTCCCATCTGTCTAGGTCGATAGCGCGATCGGATAGCGGTCGTTCCTCTTCGTCCAACGCGAGGACAACCGACGACGTCATATCACTTTTTTTACCCGATTCACTGGATTTCTTATGTACACTTTGGTCGATTGGTGGTTTCCTATTGTTTACGGGTGGTGGAGGTGGCGGCGTCCGCACTTCCACCTCGTCTTTGTCATCCTCCTCCTCCTCGTCTTCATCTTCCTCCGTCGGAGCCGAGTCGTCTTCGTGCACCACCTCCTTTCGATGTTTGTTCCGGTTGTTCTTGTTCGGCCATCCGGTTCGATTTTTCTTCTTTTTGCGTCCGGGTTTCTTGCCGGGACTATAGCACCTTCTCAGATGCCCGCTCTTGCTGTTTTCCAGGTGCTTGTAGTTCTCGTAATCTTGCAGACTGTCGATGGCGTTCGATGTGAACCTGAGGCTCACCTCCTCTTCGCTCTGGATATCGATGTGGTCAAAGTGGCCGAGCGCGTCCATCGCTCCGCTCAGGATGTCGTCGATATTATCACCTCCCACCTTCTTGCGTTCCCCATCTACCACCTCCGTATTTGCTGCAGACGGCTGCAACGGTTTACTCTCCGGGATGACCTGCAGCAGGTTACGACTGCTGCGTTCGCGTTCACGCTTTTTCCGATGCGGCATGAGGGTGCTGAGGATGGCGAGTGTCGACGCGTGTTGTCTTGGTGATTTTCGCGGATTTCTACCGGAGACGACGACGCAACGCCTCCTTCGCTTTCGGCCGCGCTTTGTGGTTGCCACGCAGCACTCGTCCAACGAGTTGCTGTCTTCGCTCTGCGCCAGCGTCGTCGTTTCCTCCTCGTTCGAGCAGGAGTCCGGTGTGCTGCAAACGCCGGCAGAGTTCGACGCGACCTCCTCGAGTATGTGCTTCTTCAGTTGCCTGTAACTAGAGATGCAGACCTTGGGATCGAGCGGCGGGATGGGTCCCATCTCGTACGGCAGTAAAAATGGTTTCCAGTAGCCCGAATCGCTGAAGCACGTGTAATACTCTTCGCCTTGGTCCTGCCGCGAGAATGTCTGATACCAAGGTTCGCTCTTCGGCACCCGCTCGAATGCGAACTGCAGCTCTTTCAAATTCAATCGACCGCTATTGTCGCCGTCGCCTCCTCCTCCTCCACCGCTGCTGCTGCTCCGTTTCCTCCTCCTTCTTGCACCGGTCGTACGCGTCTTACTCTCCTCTTTGGTAATAGTGGCAGCTACCGCCGTCGCCTTGTCGGCTGCCGCCAACTTCGCTCCGTTCCCTCTGGTCACCTTCGCTGTAGGCATGAAGACTCCCTGATGTCGCAACCTGCAATCATCAACAACAAATCCAATCACAATATGCAAGCGATTGCCACAATCCGTATCAAAATATAACAATAATACTAATGATGTTTGTGATGACGTAAACAACAAGACGTATAACGAATAAAACACGCTCTACACAAAATAATACGCACGTAAACTAAACGTGTATTTAGACCTAACTTTTAATTCGATGTGCACACATTTTCTCAACTTAACTTAATGACTGACTGACTGTTTACGAGTGAGTGTTTGATAGATTGATAGGTGGATGGTTTTTAGATCTAGTAAGAAAAAAATAAAGATTAACCTCGAGCCCGGGGTTTCAAATTTGTAATACTTTTTGTTATCCTGGATGAAGGCCTCCGCGTGAGTCATCCTTTTCTTGCGTTTCTTCGTCGAAGGGGAAGAAGAACTGTTGCCAGGAGAAGTTACTTCTACCTCCTCCTGATTATCATCCATATTTATAACATCCTGCACCCGTCGACGCCGCCGCACATGATGGTTTTCCTCCTCATCTTCCTCTTCGACGTCGCTGATTATCGCCAACGATGTCTCGCCGCGTGCGGTGCTCGCCGTCGTATCCGGACACAAAGCATCGATGTCATCATCGCCGTCGCGTCCATTATCATCGTCATCCGACTCATCATCATCTCGCTTCGGAAATAGAAAGTTCTCCGCTTCGTTGTTCAACTGCTTCAGCTCCGAGGTTCGCATTCGTCGGAATTTTACGATTATGGCAGATTTATTCTTTGTAGTAGCTACTTCCTGCTGCTCTTTGATTGCCATCTTTGAAGTGCTTTGTCCGCTGGACTCGGGATGATTGACTTTGTAGAAGGTTCTGGGTTCGAACGCGATACGCGATTGTCGCTGATGATCGACCTCATTATCATCAACTTCTTTGCGAACCTTTGGACGTCCTACTCGGAGTACCTCATCTTCTTCGTCATCATCATCATCATCATCGTCGTCGGATGAATGCAAACGCTTCTGTTTCAGGTTGCATAAACGCTTAGGTCTTCCCGAATCCCACGTTTCGGAATACTGGGAGGCGGCGGCGGAGGAAGTCGCCTTCTGTGTGGTGTGATTAAAAGTGTTATTAGTAAATGACAAATAGGCAATCGCGATTAGAATTGAGGGAGATAAAAAATTTACCGGCGTCGTGCTCTTGTGTGCGGATCGAAGTTCGCGCACCTCCTTAGCTCCCTCCGGCTTGACGGGCGGTTCTTCGTCCGCGGTGTTGGCGATGAGATTATTTGCGAGTGCGGCACGTCTCGTCGTCCTCAGTAGACGCTCGTTAACGACCGGCGCGAGCGGGCAATTGCTTTTCTCTCTGTCGCTGAGCGAGCTCGTCCTCGTCCTGGGCATCTTCGATAGTACTGCGCTCGTCGTCGTCTTCGTCGTGGTAACCGATGATGTCGCAGCGTTCGGAGACGATGAGGTTGGATTGCTTCTGTTCGCTACTATCTCATCGATTCCGTTCGACTTGAGGAATGTCTCCAAACTGGCGCTATCCTTTATCAGCTTGTCCAACTCAACAAAGTTACTCTCGTCCTTGACGAACGCAATGTGTTTGTTATCGAATATGTGCACCTCTATATCTTTGTAATCTATGCGACACACCTCGCAGAATCCGGAGAGCGGCGATTGTTGTGGCGATTGTTGCGGCAATGGTTCTTGTCGCTGCTGTTCCGCTATCGCCAAATGCCTATTTGGCTTGTGCAGGGATGCGATCGTTGCGGCCGTCGCCAATGATGCCACCTCTACTGCTGCTGCTTCGGCTGTGATAGCGATTGCGACCGCTGCTTCGGCGGCAGCCTGCGCTGCTCCTAATCCTCTAGTAAATAACAGTTCCTGCGGTGGCGGCTGCCTTGATCTGCGTGTCATATTATTCTGCTCGTCGGCAGACTGGATTTGGTGGACGAGGCCCTTACTGCCGGGGAACGCGGCAAAATTGAACGTCGGCCAGTTGCGCAACTCCTTGAATACGGGTCTGTGCTTCCGGTCAAACGCCTCGTACTTCACGTAGGGCGCCTTCAGCTCGACCACCTTGTATCTCCTGTGCTGCAGGTGATGCCTGCTGCTGCGTTTTCGCAACGCCTCCGACACCTTCTCCAGCCACTGGAGAACAGTCTCCACAGCGCAAACCTTCACGCCCCACTGTTTCGCCTGCACCAGGGGGTCTTTTGCGGCAACGGTGATCGGGGTTGTTTTACGTGCCTTCTCGAGCATTGCATCTGCACGTGTTTTCTGCAATAATTCAAGATTAAATAGAACGTATCAAATTGATATTATTATTCAATTAATTGGCACTTACAGGTCGACCCCCTCTGCTGGGTGCGTTCGAGTGTTCGGGTGTTCCATGGTCGCTATAGAAACAGGACTGCTGGCTGCTCGGGGTTTGGGGGGTCTTCGGGATCGACCCGCCCCCCTTACTGGCGTTCTCCCATACCTCCTTATCGGTTACTACGTGGGTCACCTCCTTCACCAGGAACAGCTCCAAAACCTGCATGGACAATGAACAAAGATCCAGTGTAAGTACAAAGCAAAATACAGTCGACAATAACAATAGCCAATATGAAACGAGCAAAATTTAAAAAAAATATACATATATAAAAAATAGAAGACCGCGTTTCAGAAAGAGAAAAACGCGCGCGCGTGCGTGCGTGCACTATTCTGATTCTCCCGCCAAAAGGAAAAAACGACACGCGTTCTTAGGCCAAGACCAATGCCATGCAGAGGTTGGTTTCTTCAACCTCATCGTCAAACATATAAAGCAGCAACATCTTCGTGCGCTTGATATTTCCGACGTTGCCAATGAACATGCAGTTTAAATACACACACACATATAAATATATATATTGATAGAAGAACATGGTGTTTTTACCCCCCAAATCCGAAATACAAAAAGAAACGTCAAAAAAATGTATGCAGTGTTGCCATTGACACGTTGCTTTGTTATTGTTTACGTAATTTCAAATATCATCGATCCGATCGACTTTTTGCGTGCATGCATTTAAATTCGCTCGCTTTTTTCTTCTCGTAGCTCAGTTTTCGTCTTTAATTCTGCCGCGAGCGCGCGTTGGCTGTGGAATTTGCTGATCGATTCGTTCGGCTCGCGGAGGTCCGGCAACACCGCTCCAGCTCTTCGGGTCAAGGGGAGCGGTAGCGGCGGCGGCGGCAGCAACGAACACCCCCCCATGTATCAGCGGAGCGTACGTTTACCATGACTGTGTGTACTGTACATACGACACACACACACATACGCATATGGGGGGGCATGCATGTACGAATGCTCGGGCCGAGGTGAGGTCGAAGAAATACGCTGAGACATGCGGCTGATCCGTCGCTGCCGATTACCATTACTAATAAACAAATAAAGGGGAGGGGGTCAGGTAGTGTTTTTAAGGAGGCCAACGTTGCACAACTTCGTCGTTGCTGCCGTTGCAGTCTACTAATTGTTAAAAAAATCTGTTGTTGCACGATCCGATTTGAAACGAGCAGCGAGATGATGATGACTTACCCCACCTAGTTCCTTAATTTTATTCTCTAGCTTGCTTGAGGTTATGTGGCTCTTGACATCCAAATAGAACCTGTAGTTCTTGAGGGGCTTCGTGCCTGGCACCAGCGTCACAGAGCCTACGAAAATCACTCGATTTATGTTATTACAGCCTTGTTGTTGTTTGTGTTTTGGTTTATGGTATATGGTTGAGCGTGAATGTATGCATGTAGGGGTGGGTGGATGTTTGGATGATTGCGTGCGTGCCTACATTCTACAGGGATGATGATGATGATGTTGTTGACGCAGAGCATGGAATGCGATGGTAGTATATTATCACAATTATTATTTGCATTTACTTTTATTCAGCGGAGTGGTCGTAGAAGCTGTTGCTCCATCGGCGTCGTCGTCTTTCTTGTCCCCGTTTGAACTAGATACCATCACTTTGCGGGACGGTGCACCCTGGGCATAATATGTATGTATTATATACAGGGAGTAACACGCGTTTGGATCGCGCAGCAGAGAGGAGAGGAGCCGCCTTCACACAAAAACAACGGCCATATTATAACACACACACACACACGATAATGCTGCTCCGCTCTGTGTTCGCTCTCGTTCCTTCGCTTGTTCGTTGTTAGTTCGGTCGAGGTCCGTTCGCTCCAACACTTGAACACTGCTAGCAGAGAGAAGAAAGAATAACCTGGACTTGCTCCGCCGTTCGGTGTGGTGCGCCTTCCTTCTTGCTTTTCTTTTCTTTTCTTCCTTCTTCCTCTCTTTTTCGTTCCTTCAGATAGATGTACGTGTGTGTGTGTGTTATTCGTTCGTATTGGTAAATTTCCCCGCTGCCACCGCCACAGTCAACGCCGCCGTCACCGCTGCAAGACTTTAAAAGAGCTGCGGTGGTGTCCGTCTGTCTGCCTCGATGTTGGTTGGTAACGCTCTCTCTAGTACCTCACCTCGACGCTTCCACTCTATTTTTCTTTATTGCACGCGCGCATTTTTCGCAAAACTTTCTCTCTCGCACTCCTTTTCATCGGATACCACCGCAACACAAACGCCCAACAAACCGTGCTATACGCACGCACACACACACATTGTTACCATAGCCATAAACTGAACAACGCCGAATCCCGCCGTTTCCCCTCTGCCATCCTAACGCTAGCCGCCTTTGCTGACCAAGATCAACGATCGCTCGTCGCAGCTCCACCTCATCTGTCGATCCATCTGCATCCGTCGATCGACATCTCTTTTCTCTCCTCAATAAACGTTTCCCATTATTGTATTATATTTATTTTTATGAATTCTGATTCAAAACATCCAACACGAAAACAAGAACGCGACGCGCAATTAACCAATCGCATCGGACCGACTGACATTTGCTTCGGCCGGTGGCTCCACCTCTCGAAAAAACCGCGATTACGGCGTCATTTGTATTGCCTACATCTGTTGCATAACGACGACCGAAGCACCTAGAAATTTTCGCAAAAATAAAAGGAGAGAACGGTCGCCCGAGTCAACTGGATTTGCAGAGGCTTCGGCCTGGTCAACGCCTCATTTCAAATCAGTACCCATCCGAAAAAAAAAAAAATCCCAAATGTGACTGGCTATGGGGTCGACAGGACCAAGCTAAATGTAGAAGAGCTTTCTTTCCTGGGAGGAAGGAGGCTGGTTAAGAAGAAGAAAAGGAGAGAATCAAACACGGACATCATCAATAGAGTAAATATAATAATAATTCACTTAACAAATCTATAAATATAATAATATGTATATGTATGTATAAAAATCACATTCAATTTATATAATATAATTTCAAATTCTTCTCGAATCGGTTATATTATATATGTATATATCAATTCAACGATTGGAAACAAAATACTTCTTTTCTATTCTATTTTTTTTTTGTTTGCGCTTTCTCTCGCACATATCAGATTCATTTGAGGTCGTCCTCTATATTATTATTGTTCGTTGTCAGCGGTCGCGGGGATGGTGGACTTAGGATATAAACAATTGTTCGGCTGCCGCCGCCTTCGTCTTTGCCTAAGATTTCCGGTCGAGATTGTTTTTCTGTCTGTGCAGGAACTTTTCCTCGAGTTCACCGGGAATCTACAAAATAAAGAACGAAAAAAAAAAAATGGAAACAAACTAAAACTAAATCGAAACAATCAGTTAAAGATATTTGTACAATTAAAGTAAAAGAAAACGAACACAATTATTAATCTCTTTCATGTACTAATTCAGAGAGAGTTAATTATATATATATATATATATAATTCATTAGAATGAGAGACAAAGAAGGACATTTTTGGGTGGTTAATAATTTTATTCAGTTTTGGAAATGAACTAAATAGAAAGTAAGAAATAAAACGACACGAAAGAGAACATAGCCTTGTTACACGTTTATTTTGATTAATTTTGTGAAGAGAAGAGCAATGCTTATCGATATGCAGGATGGAGGGGGTGGGTCGAGACAAAATTTAGATTCCGGATAGCATTATTGTTTTTTTTTTATTGTTTTTTGTGCAGATTATTGATTGGTTATCTATGATTCGGAAATGTCGCCGGGCTCCTGAAACATTAGGGATGATTTGATTTCAACGTAAAAGAGAAATTTGCGAATTCGGGAGAATTTCGATTGGGCAAGGAAGCCATCTCAGTATCTTATAATTTAAGCAATTCATTTATTAGTGCTATTTATGGGTGAATCGTATATATTTACCTTGGGTTTCGATCTGTGCGTGTCGACCGCTTCGATAGGCAACTGTATGTGCTCCACTCGGCATCCGTACGCGACGGGCGTCAGCTTGATGATAGTGTGCAGCGGTACCCGCAGGTATGGAAGCTCCTCTGTAAATCATATATGCATACACTATTAATATTCGTGTTTTTTTTTTCTCCATATCGATTGAGCATTACCAGCGGATTTGTCTAAAAAGTAGGCCAAAAGACATCGCAGCACCGCCTGATGCGAGACGACGAGCACGTTGCCCTGCCTCTCCAGCTCCATGATGACGGGTTCTAGACGTGCCACCAAGTCCTCGTAGCTCTCACCGCGCGGATAGCGGTAAGCGAATTTGTTTTGGTCGCGAGCGCAAAAGTCCTCCGGATACTTTTCCTTGATTTCCTCGTAGGTCATCTCCTCGCAGATGCCGGCGTCGATCTCGTTCAGCGCCTTCCACCTTTCCTGCGGCGCCGTCACTCCGGACACCGTCTGAATGGTGCGCTTCAGCCAGGACGTCCAGACGCGCAAACCCTCGATGTTCTGCTCCTTGATGTACTTGGAGAGTGCGCTCGCGTACGACTTACCGCGCTCGCTCAGATTCGAATCGCCGCCGATGCGACCGTCCAGATTCTGCTCGCTCTCGCCGTGCCTCGTCAGGTATATTGTCCTCGGGGTGATGTGGATGTTCATGAGGTAGTAGACGATGCGCGCCTGCACGTGTCCCTCGTGTTTGTGGACGACGCACTTCTCCCCCGTATTGTAGATCTTCATGAAGGATATGTCGCGTTCCTTGTGCTCGTCCAGCGGCTGGTATCGCTCCTGGTAGTGCTCGATGCGTTTCAAAAAGTCCATCAAAGCAGCGTCCTTGTTCATGTTGGTGTAATCGGGACTGCTCACCTTCACCTCCATGATGTTCTGTTCGATGATCTGCGGATCGTCGCACACAGACTCCACGAAGAACAGCTTGAAGCCCATCTTCTTGACGACGATGTCGTGGATGACCTTGCGCCTGTCGACCGTCGAATTTGTCGCATCGAAGACGGCAACCTCGCCTCCGTTCTCCAGCCAAAGGCAGACATCCTGCAGAGCTTCGACGGCGCACTGCGCTCTAATGGCCATCGCCTCGGTGTTGTCCTGCCGGAAGAACTCGTGGCTCTTGTAGGCTGTCGTCGCGTGCCTTCTGTACTCGCCCAGATTGAAGACCCGAGTATTGATGCCGATCCAGTTGAGGTAACGCGACAGCTTCTTCGAGATGTAAGTCTTCCCGCGGGCCGGCAATCCGACCATCGCGATGACGTGCGGACTATTGACATAGTTGGCTCTCTCCCCTGCAAAAACATTTATACAATATTACAAAAGATCAGTGACAGAGCAATGTTACAACAGCCGAAAGTTCAAAGGTCGCTCTTCTCCAATCCAAAAATTATTATTACTAATGTGTAAAATACCGATGCGAATCGAAGTTGTCCTCTGGAATTGCGATTTCCTCTTTTGCAGCAGTTTCTCGAGGATGTTATCCTCCTCGCATTGTTCGCCACTCATGGTTACTGCTGCTGTTGCTCTTTCCCAACGATTATAACGATGTGCAGCACCGATGTGTAGCCACGATCAACTAAGTGCGCGATCCTCGAGGCACGCCATCAACAACCTCATCTCCCTTTCCCCCCGGCCCCTCGATTCCGAAATTTATCGTACATAAACAGATAGGCCAAACGCGACGCATGTAGCAACAGCAGCAGCAGCAGCAGCGAACGCAATCTTTTTTTTTGTACTAGTTTAATTTTACATGATCCTTCTACTACTACAATCGACGACAACCGACAACGACCCATCATCATCTATCATACAAACATCGCGTGGCCAGCCAAACGCGAAACAAACACCCGTCGACCGCCAAATGTGCTTCGCGCTCACTCTTTCTCCCTGCAGATTAGATAAACGTCGCGCAATCGATGGAAAAATAAACATCATCCGACTTTGCGCACTTCAATTTATTATTATTACTACTATTATGCATTGGCCACACAAATAGCTCTCTGCCGTATCGAACGATATCTATGTATCCATTTCGAGCACCTTTGGACTTTGCGCGGAATTCCGCACTCCAATTTGACACTGAACCTATCACCGTCATCACGTGAGATGCGATGACAGCAGTGACATTAATGAGATGCATCCGGCGTCCGCGTGCGCCGCATCCCAATCTCAAAATGTGGGTCGTGCGCCGATCTTCACCTTAATCATCTCTTTCTCTCTCCATCTTCAAATTATCGCAATTTTCCAATAAAAAAATATGTCCTCTGCGAGATTTTTCCGTCGCATTTACATATAGCTGGAACTGCGCGATCGTGTAATCAACATTCCTTCCTCGAACAATTATTTTTGCATAGCCACGTGGATGCAACGCGACAATTCACCACGCACTAGTAGATTCATTAATTACCAACAACGGAGACGTCCAATGTGTCGATGTCGCCGCTTCAAATTCTATTTCTAATCGATATTTTTCCATGGCAACAACAATAACACGTAGCAGTTATTAAAACGAGACTGTGTGTGTGTGTGTGTGTGTACGTTAAATTCCATCTGACAACAACATCGTTTATTTGCAATGGGAATTCCAAATGTGCATGCGCCGCCCGTTCGTCCCTTGATTATTTTCCAAGAGCCGCCCATTACCTACGTATACACTATTATCAGCTGTGTTTACTTTTCTCTATTTCACACACACAAACACACTATTTGCCTATGTTATTATTTTTGTTTATCCTTCAAGGCCCAATTCGCTCGCTATTGCTTTCCCGTTACTTTTACTATCAACATTTATTTTCACTCGCTCTCACAGTCTTTGGATTTGCATTCAACTTAAATAGAAATATATTTATACGTATATAGAATTATCCGCATTTATGTTTTACCTATTTCGAAGGTCTCTTTGTTGAGAAATTTCCACGTGGACTGCGAGAATTGCAGCTCGACCTGATCCTGAGGCATTGCCGTCCGAATGGTGATATGTAATTACGTACAAACTATAATAGGGGTGCACCACCCTTCGGTTTTCTTGCTTTTGCTACTGCCGCTTTTTCTTCGTGCTGACACAGGACTGATGTTGCGGCGCAGCGTTACAGAAAACCACGTGTGCACCACTGTGGTTCTTCGGGGCGCCTTTTTCCTCGTCGTGCATCGCCGCATACGCAGGTAGCGCAAGGTTCGATTAGAAGTCGCAGAAGCAGTAGATATAGTATAGTGTAAAGGTAAATATTTTTTCTGTCCTTCTAGGTAAACTTCAGGCAGACCGATATAACCGGAATCGATCTCTATCCTTCTATCTGATCTTGATTTTTGCACGTCTCTTCGATGAAAGAGACACGCACATGCATGCACTCACGCACGTACATACAACGCATGCATTTTTTTTCTTTCTCTCTCTCCCTACGTAGACAATTGCAATTCCATCGGAGCACGTTGACCTTTTATTTCGCAAAAAGCAACATATGAGAAAAACAATGCAAAAGAGTCATACGACTAAAAAATAAATTCCCCACATCCTCTTCCTCCGATGCTCGGAGACAAAGGAAGTGTGAGTGCAGAACGAAAGATGTGTGTCACGCAGAGAGTATGGTCGAGGAGTCAGGCGGACGTGAATCCGGGCACGTGATTTCCATCCTTCGCGCCGTGTGTGTGAATCATACATGTTTTGCGCGCAAAAATTGTAAAAGAAGCGAGATCGGAGGAGGCGGCTGTTGCAGGCCTTGGGCGACGATCGCCTAGCGGCCCTTGGAGATATAAATAAACGACGGCAACCGCTCGATTCCCCCGGCAACAAAAATTAAAAAAATAATTTGACATTGTTCGTTGCTAATGATGTTATATTATTGTTTTTGATGTTATGACGCCGGGCGTCTTGCGGAGCAGTGTGCTCGAGCGAGCGGAGAGATATATATATGGAGAGAGAGAGAGAGAGAGAGAGAGATCAAAGCGTCGCGACGCTCCAGCATTCTCTAATTATTTTACATGTATTATTTATTGTTGCATATTAGTATTTTCCTGTTTGTTTACCTCTGATAGGAAACGGTTTTGTCTGGACGGTGGCCGTGTTGGGCGGCAGCAGACGTTTCGCTTCGGGCGACATCAGTGACGGGCAATCCCTGCAATCGTATAAAGACGTCGAAGACGAAGAGGTGGGAGGCGACGTCCCGGTGGAATTCCGCACTCGCAGAGATCCGTTGAAGATGTCCACACAGGCGCTGCTCATTCTTCTCTCACGCACAAACACTACTCGGTCTATTTTTGCAGGTTGTTATTAAGAGTAGTAGCTTTCGTCGTTGTTTGCGCGCGTATTTAAATTTTGCGAATTTTCCGAACGTTCGTCCGTTCCGACGACTAACGTAACGTTGTCTGCGGCTCCGTCACGTTACATCGGTCGTATTTATATCGGCGATGGAGCGCGCTCCTCACGTTCATTCGCATCGGCGGAGAACCGCTCGCTTATGTGATCTTGCACATGGACTTGTCTCGTCGGTTCGGTGGGCTTTCGCAGAAACCAGGCCAAAAGCGGTCGACCTCTTCGTGCAAACCAATAACAGCAGCAACAACAACAACAAAAAAAAACAAACAAATAAACGACAAGAAAGAAGTGACAATTTCCATGTCATCGGAAGATAGGAATTAGGCAACTTTAAAAGCGCACCCCAAATTAATCTTGACGCTTAACTCTTCCCAAAATCCAAATATTTAATTAACGATATGTTTTCAATAACATTTACTCGCAATTATCGTTAACGTTTCGTGTTTTTCCTTTCTAACAACCATCCTAGATTGTATCGCGCCACTCGTAATTGTTCTACTCTATTAGCGCAATCCATCGAGATCTAAAGGTTAATTAAATCGCGCTCTTATCTCGATTGCAATTTTGGTTTCGCTCTGGGATTTTCGACAAACTTTGTCCGTCCGTACCGTACATTCCATCCAACTATCTTATGCCTATGGAAATAGTGCATATATTGCATTAGGAAACGACGATACTAACTGACAGCTTACTCGCCGCTTTCCCACTGGATTTGATTAGTTATTTATATTTTACGAGAAGAACATAGACTGCACGAAAAGTTGCATACCAGTCGAACGTTGCGTAATCTACAATCACGAGGGACGAATATGAATTTGGCGAGAGAAAACAAATTTGCGTCAATTGCGGTCGCGTGATTTAAATCAAGTTTAATCGTATTTAATAATAATACAAAGACGTTAAATAACAATAAAATTCGTCTATTAAATCAGAGTGAATTGTAAAATGGGGGAGGGAAGAGAGGCCAACAGAATTCGTCTAAATAAATATTAATAAATAGTGACGGTCAAAAGAACAACAAAGAAAACGTTTAAAAAAAAAACAAAATAAACGGAAAATAAAGAAAATACTTTTAAGTTTTCTGCGTTGAGATGGTGGTGTTGTTGGTGCACACTTGATTCATCATTTAAAGAAGAGAATGAGGAGGTGGAGAAAAGGAATTTAAAACAACGAAATCGTTAATTTTAGGCGGCATTAAGACCGGGCGCCTCCTTCTTCGCTAAACCTGAAAGAAGCTTCTTCACCTCGGCGATGGCACGACCAGGATTCAGACCCTGCAGCAAAATAAACCATATTAACGATGCGATGACAATACGATTGTATTTTTTGTTGCTGTCACTGTCACCTTTGGGCAGGTCCTGGTGCAGTTCATGATCGTGTGGCAACGGTACACGGAGTAGGCGTCCGTCATCCTCTCTAACCTCTCGCTCGTGGCCTCGTCCCTGGAGTCGATGATCCATCGGTAAGCCTGCGAATCGATAACGTTATATAATTATTTGCAGGGCGTAAGATTGCTTCGTCGTATTATGCGTTCCTACCTGCATGAGAACAGCAGGACCAAGGTACTTGTCCCCGTTCCACCAGTAGCTGGGACAGGAGGTGGAGCAGCAGGCGCACAGAATGCACTCGTACAGACCGTCCAACTTGTCGCGGTCCTTGATGCTCTGCAGGTACTGCTGCTCGCCCATCTTAACTTCGTTCCTGAGCGCAAAGTATCCAAAGAAGAAAAGAAAATAATATCAATAGCGTTCGACGAGTGCGAGAATAAAGTTGCTCACTTTCTCTGTAGCCACGGTTGGATCGATTTGTACTGATTGTAGAAATGGTTCATGTCCGGCACCAAATCCTTGACGACGTACATGTGCGGCAGCGGGTAGATCTTGGTGGTCTTCCCCGAAGTGGTATCCACTTTGCTAAACAAAAATAATCACACAAATCATTGCATATGCATTCATTCAGAAGTTGGAGGATCTCCACTAACCTGATGCATGCAAGAGTGTTGACTCCACCAATGTTCATGGAGCATGAGCCGCAGATGCCCTCCCTGCAAGACCTTCGGAAGGTTAGTGTGGGATCCATTTCATTCTTGATCTTGATGAGGGCGTCGAGCACCATGGGGCCACAGGTGCTCATGTCTACCTCGTACTCCTGCATCCAGGGCTTCTTTCCTGGCTCGTCAGGGTTCCATCTGTAGATGGCGAACTTCTTCGTTTTAGCTTGCAACGCTCCGCTAGCATAGAAACTGCGCACCTGTACAGAAATGAGCGTGGTTATGTAACGCATATGCAAATCGTTCATTCTTTTTCAGCACAGCTGCATCCACCCACCTGAGCACCCAACGGGGATCGCGTCAGCTTCAGCAGTTGCAGACTGTTGGCCATCTTCGTCAAACCGTTTAAAATTCCACACAACAGGGCAAATCAATCCGGAGACTAATTTCAAATACTTTCTTCTATCACCGCTATCACCTCTGACAGCCGAACCTCAGCCTATCTCTCTCGCTCCCAGAAAACTGACATTTCTTCGAATGTAGGCAACGCTATTTGCACCGATGCATCTAATTGCCGTACGAAACAACTAGACGTCAAAAAGTCCAAATTCCACACCTTTTTTTACATTCCGAAAAGCAATAATTTCATACTGTACAGAGTAATGGTTAACTACGACATATTACATTTAGAAGACTGCAGTTTTCTAAGAAATATTTGCATGCAAGGGAATAGCAGCAGAAAGCTGTTGGAGCACATTCTTTATTCAGTCCGAAATCTGAAAATTGTGGAATTAAGAACAATTCCAAGGAAGACACTGTAATGGTAAATACATACAGAATTTAAACTACCAATGCGATATTCATAGGAAACAATCAATAAATTTCTCTAAAACCCCACATCCCCAAGATATATGGATTGTTGGTATCTGTGGAGTAGGTTGGTAGTAGGTGACGCTCAGGGTATACCACCAGATGCTGTTAATCTAACCTAGAAAGTGCGGCTCGCAGTAAATCTCATTGTTGTTGTTGTTTACAATTGGACGTTGCGTACGAAAATCGTTGTTGTTGCTTGTACAGGAGGTTGGTCGAGACGAGTCAGGCTAGGATGTCGGGAATGCTGTACGGCGGCGACGAGATCGGGGCGTTGGTCTTCGATCCGGGACACCACTCGTTGCGGGTCGGATATGCACAGGAGGACACGCCGAAAGCGGAAATCCCCGCAATCGTCGGCATCGCTCCAGACGGTGGTGGCCCCAAGCTCGAACCCGAGGTAAAAGTCGAGGGAAGCGGTGGAAGCAGCAGCAACATCAACGCCTCGCAAACACCGACCTCGTCAGGTACAATATCATAATAATATATGCATTGATTGGAATGAAATTACTTTAAGAAAAAAAGAAAATAATCAACTATGTTTGCAGCTGCTTGGAAATATTACATTGATACGACATTCCTGCATACACCCAGACAGAGCATGGAGCTGCATCCTTACATGAAAGATGGCATGATCGAGAATTGGGACTTTTTTGAGAAAGTCATTGACTACTCATACTCAAAGATCATACAGTCAGAGTCTGAGTACCATCCCGTACTATTCTCAGAGTCTCCGTGGAATCAGCGCCCGAAGAGGGAAAAGCTAATGGAAATCATGTTTGAAAAGTACAAGGTGCCGGCTTTCTTTTTGGTGAAGAACGCCGCATTGGCCGCTTTCGCGAACGGTCGATCAACCGCACTAGTCATCGACAGCGGTGCCACACACACCTCGGCGGTGCCCGTACTGGACGGTTACGTTATCTCCAACGCCGTCGTCAAGTCACCTCTCGGCGGTGATTACCTAGTGCTGAGGTCGCGCGAACTTCTGGAGGCGCAAGGCATCGACCTGACGCCTGCCTCGATGATCGCGAGCAAGGAGGTTGTAAGGGATAAGGACAAGGCCAAGTACGTGAAGAAACCGATTTCGTTCACCCCGACCAACAGTTGGATGGCTTACATGTCCAAGCGCACCATACAGGACTTTCAGCAGACGGTGCTGCAGGTATCGGAGACGCCGTACGAGGAGCGTGTGGCAAACGCAGTTCCCGCCGTTCATTACGAGTTTCCCACCGGTTATCACCAAGACTTTTCTTCAGAACGGTTTCGACTCGCCGAAGGATTGTTCGATCACGCTATGCTCGGTGCCGGTTACATCGGTTAGTAGAGGAGCGAAATCGTAATGTTATTGAAATTAATAATAATAATCTATTTGCAGCTTCGACGAGTGCCGGAATGTGCGACGTCGATGTGAGACCGGCCCTGTACAGTTCGGTCGTCTTGACCGGCGGAAATTCCCTGGTGCAAGTGAGTTCATATATATATATACACATCTGTATTTGTTGTTTATTTTTACATTTCTTTTGCAGGGATTCAGCGATAGGCTGAGCAGGGATCTGTCGTTGCGAACGCCCGGTTCGATGCGTCTGAAAATGATCGCTGCCAATGGAACCGTAGAACGGCGGTTCGGTGCCTGGGTTGGAGGCTCTATTCTCGCCTCCATCGGAACATTCCAACAGATGTGGGTCTCGATGCAAGAGTACCAAGAGTCCGGAAAGGTTCAGATCGATAGAAAGTGTCCTTAAACAAAACAATGATGATGATATTCGGCGAGGAGGTGGCGCTGGAGGAGGAGAAGACGAAGATGATCAACACAAACACATTCTGACAGACACATACACACATTCATATATATATATATATTCTTCCTCTTCGTGTTCTTTTCTTCTTGCACTTTCTTTTTAATGCGAGTGACTAAGAATGAAAACAGATCCATAGATTCTAAGCGATTAAAATCGAATCGGTTTTTGTATTATTTATTAATTTTTAAGGGATGATAAGTGACAAAGAGAGAGAGAGATATAATGATACGATTTGCGGATGCACGTGAGTGAGAGACAGAGTGTTACAACATTGATAATAACAAACAACATTAATGACGATAATATTAGAGACATATTATTATTCGCCAAAAAGGATAAATAAAGCATATATATTAAAACTGGGCAACTTTTATCATCTCAACTCCTTTTTTTCCCACACACGTGTATTGTTTTATGTTTCATTTCAAACCAAACGTTTCTTCTTTTTTGCTCGCAACATGTTTGTTTTGTAAACAACAGCCAACATCTTTATTAATGTCGAAATTTTGGTTACCAAGTACAGAATTATCGTCGCGTGGGTTTCAAAATAAAACGCATAGTCGGGATGATTGTTCAATTTTTTTTATACATATTATATTATATAAAAAAAGAAGGAAAAACCTTAATGCCTATATTCTTCATCATTTTTTTTATATATATATATATCAGTAATAGTAAAATTCAAAAAGGCGGAAATGTCGCGAGATTATCGTTTTCCTTCTTCTCTCGGGTTCACACGCACGACGGCTGCCTCCTCCCCCTTATCATCCGAATAATTCACTCGTTTAATATTTTTCTATGATTAAAAGTATCCATTCAAGTTGGTCTACTTTTATCCTCCGATTCGCAATAGTTTCTTTTCAAAGAACAATGAGACAAAAGAATTAAAAACCAATAATGATGAAACGTGTAATATAATAAATATTACTATTATCGTTGGAGATTCGGATGAAAATAGAAATAACAAGTCGCGTTTAAAATAAAATGTTTCAGTTTTTTTTTCATTTCTTGAGATTAATTATAAACACTTACAATTACAAAAATAATAATAATTGGGAGGTTTTGGCAAAGAATGGGAAAAATTATAAGTTTTTTGTACGTTATACAAATTTGAAGGAAAAAAAAACAATGAGAATATTTTCCACCATACAACACCACCCACCGCCCCAAACCGAATGAACGGAAGGAACACATACAAAAAAATAATCAAAATATATATATATATATATGTGTATATGTATGTTTGTAAAAGAATAAACTAAACTGGAAGTAAAAATATTGGTGATATGCAAAAATATATTTGAATATGTCTGCAATGTTTTTGAAGGGGTGTAATTGGTGGTGTGGTATTGATTGTGACAGAAGAACGCGAGCGAACAAAATATAATAGTATATAAAGAACGTAATAATTATAAATGAGGAGAATGTAGAAAAACGAAAAAAAAATTAACGTCTAAATCCTCCATCCTTAATACAAAAAGGAAGGGAGAGAGGCATAAACTAAACTTTTTTTCATCAATATTATAAAATAATAGTTATTATGCAGTCTGTGGTTTTGTTGTTATAGTTGCTGTTTTTGTTTAGCGAGTGTGGTTTTTCTTCTTTGCACAGGCACTCTGTTGCACACACATATACACACACACTTGCTTGTTTTATTATTTTCTGTGTGTCTCAGAGATGACTCTGCTCCCTATTTCTTGCCCTTGTTATTCTTGGTCACAGCTCCTTTGCCTTTCGTGTTGTTGGTCGTTTTAGATTTTTTGCTTTTTGGCCCCTCGTCTTCTTCCTCATCCTCCTCCTAGAAAAAGAGCAGAAAATGTGGGTTAGATTCGGTACCATTCTTGCTGCCTCTTATGGCTGTTGTTCAATTAACCTCATCATCATCATCCTCAGCTACCACCGACAATTTCCTTTTTCTGTTTGCCTACAAATGAGCAAAACCAGGTAACAGTGACAGCGTTATGTTACAAATTACAATGAAATAAATGGGGAAAAAGAGAGAGAGATGATTGTGGGTGGGTACAATAAAAGTAATAATATAATGTATAACTTACGACGCCTTCTTCGCCCTCCTCGTCGTCGAGCATCTCCTCCTCAAGCTCGTCCATTTCGTCGAATTCCTCAACGGGTCCTCCGATCAGGTGGTGACCGATGATGTGGACGGGACCGCTGCCTTGGATCAGGCTGAAGGTGACCGGCGGATCAGGGAAGGAGAGATCCAGCAGCACCTGGCTGTTGGAGCCGCCCGCCTTCAACGTCGCAACCGGAATTTTGATGGACTCCTTCCATGTCATCGCTTCCACCTGGATCACGTTCAGTTCCCCATCGACGGCCTCCGGTCCCAGCAGCGCCTGCTTGATTATCAATTTGTGTCCGCCCTGGTACTCTTCGGTGCCCTTGGATTCGGGGTCCCACACTTCTGAGGCTTTGGCGCCTTCCAAAGTCAACGCTGCAACGAACAAAACGCATATCAAATATGAATCATGCGAGCACTCGAACCACCAATAGACAACAAACAGAATCGCACACGTACTGCGCTCTCGTCTCTGTTGTTGTTGTTATTATTATTGTTGACTTGTTTTTGGGGGGAAGTTTTCGGCGATTGTTGTTGCACCACGGTTAAAATGGCGCGCAAAAAGCCGGCACGTTAATTACGACCGCCGCTACTTCTTCCTTTTCGTTCGTCCACCACATACATTTCGTCGGCACATCGGTTGGCCGTTTTTTTTTTTGCGTGTGCGTATGTGTGATGGGTCCCCGCCGATCTCTGCAGATAGGGGTGCCCCGGTGGAAATAAAGGTGAGGATCGGCGGCAGCCTTCGCTTTCGTTCAGTACTTACCAAAAAAGTATTCGTCTGCCATGATTTCTGGTGGATGTTTGTAGAATATGATTTGCAGCACGTGACTAGAGCCGGCGTTTGCGAACGGACGACACTTGAAAGAATGATGCGAGTGCAAATGGCGGAGTGGATGCGATGCGCGCTGCTGCTACGTTGCCGCCTCTCGTCCACCCATCACGTGCAACGGTTTTATCCCCACCCCTACGCATCTCCGCCAATTGCGGCGTTTCATTCGAAAGAATGCGCGTTGCCGTTCGTTTCAAACGAATTGCATTCCCCGAAAAGAGAACAACAATCATGTCGACAACGTGCACCGTCCAACGTTATTCGAAATCGCGAAACAAAGACATCGTCATCATCCTTATAATCTCCTTACATCCAAATGTACACACACACAAACACATTTAGCAATTCCATCTCGAAATAGAAATGCAAACCGACTTGCGGCGGTACCACCACAAACTTAATAAACAAATCAGTTGCCAAGGCGATGTTCAAACAGCAGTACTAATTATGATCGCGGGGCGGCGTACCGTCGATATAATTAAATACTAACATTTCTTCCATAAAAAAAAAATACAAATCATTTATTATTCTTCCTCCTCCGCCGACGTAATTCGAGGTTTGTTGCAAGGAAGAGATGAGGACCAGAAGACAAATGGGAACATCAAATTTCAGTTAACTAACATTTAATTTTGTTATTATTTTCATATTGGAAAATTGAACGTTCGTTTCTCAATTGGATATTTTTTATTTCCCAGAAATCGGAAGAGACAGTGAGCCCACTTTTGTTCGCGTTTGCTTGCAGATGGCGGTGATGAAAAGAAGGGCTGGTATGAAATATTGAATGCTTGCTGACCACCATCATCATCATCTGCCCAAAAGGAAAAAGTATGCAATACGAATGATCGTTTCTAGCATTTGTTTATTGTTATGCTGTTTTTGTTGTTGTTACTATACACAGGGGGATTTGATCGAACGTCATCGCCGATATATATTTTATATGCGTTTGTGTCATTGATTGCAATTATTATGAGGATTGATGAAGTATTTCGTATTTGATGATCGCAGAGAAGGAGTTTCAGGCGCCGGCTGCAGCAGAACAATCGAGCGTATTTTAGAGTAGTTGCAGATAGATAGAAAGAGAGTGGTAATTGTTAATTAGGAAAGATCGTCTGGCTGTCGAAGGGACGGAAGAAACGGTGGAAATCGATGGAGGGCAGCAGCGGCGGTGGAGATAGGACGCAGCAGCAGGTCAATTTCGAGTCTGAGCTGAGTCTGCTGAAGAGGCAAATCGACGGGCTTCAGGTCACCGTGCATTCGATGCAGCACGACACCGAGAAGAAGGACAAAGCGATCGCTGCATTGGCCAGAGACAAGGAGCAGCTGGCCATCGATCTGAAGCGTCAGAGAAGGTCGAACGCTAATCTGAAGCAGCAGCTGGAGGACGAGCGACGATTTTATTACAAGGAGAAGGAGCAGTACTGCAACGAGATGAACAGCTACAAGAAGATGAAGAGACAAGAAGGTGGTGGAGCAGCAGCAACGGGAGGTGGTGGTGGAGATCACAAGAAGGAAATCTCGCATCTGAAGAACACGCTGAATCAGACGCTCGAGGCCAACTACAATCTGAGCGTCAAGTTTTTGAGGATGAAGAGCAGCAAGTCGGGCCTGAAGAATCGTCTCGCGAGTCTCGAGCAGGTGCACGAGAGGACGCTCAAAGAGTGCAGAACCGACTTCGAGAAGGTACAGAACGAACTGAACGAGATAGTTAGGAGGCAATTTGCCAAACCGATTCCGCCGAGCAGCAAGAAATATCTGCAGGTCATCAAGCAGAACGGCGCCCTCATCCACGACAATCTGTGTCTGCAGCTGGAGATCGATCGATTGCATTTGGCGTTGGACAGGATGCGCGTGCACGAGCTGAAGGTAGACACCAACAGCAAGCTGCAGTTCATGCACAACGGAAGGAAGACTGCGACGTGCTGCAGGAAATCGTGCAAAACGGCGACGACGACACCGTGCCGAAGCGACTGCGCCGAAAGTAAGCTGACCACGTCGTCGTCATCGACGTCATCATCGGAGAGAAAGCTGAAGCAGGTGCAGGAGGAGGAAGAAGAGCAGCAGCAACATCATCTTCCGAGTCCCAGGTCCGCCAAGTATGAACTGATGACTGTCTCCAATACGAGCGTCTCCGAGAACACCTACTACACGAGCGTCAAGTGCTGTCCAACGGCGACGGCGGCTTCGGCCTACCGCACTCAATCCGCTCCCGAGATCGTCCGACAAACGAACGACAAACCAAATTAACTCTCACTGTACTCTATAATAGGTTTCCATAACAACAGAAATATGCATCGCCCCATATCATTTTATTATTGCTTGCGTTGCCATGGATATTATATTTGTTTATACTTGTCCTAATTTCAATTTCGAAATTGAAGAATGTTGAACGAAAAACAAATCGATGATTCTCGGGTTAAAGTAAATATTTATGGTAGCAGGTATTTCTTTATATTTTTATTCTTTTTGGTATTATAATTATTATTACATTACTTTGTTTGCCACAAGGAATGTTAATCACACATTTATCTGTAGCTCTCTCTCTCTCTCTTTAAGTTCCAAATCTCTATCTAACGCACTGGTACATTTGATTAAAGTTCCGCGCTCAGGCGACGATCTTTAGCTGCGATCTGCTTGATGGCAACCGTGCATATCTCGATGCCATCTTCGTCGCCCGGATCCGCTTTGACCACGTTCACCAAGAACGTGGTGAGTATGTTGTTGTAGTTCAAAGCGAGCAATCGATTCCGCACCTCCACCTGCCGGTACTGCTCGATCTTAAGCATCTCCTGTTGCTCCTCCACCTGCTCCATCTCGTTGAGGAGATCGCTCAGCAGCGTGATCACCTTCAACCCTACCTTTATGTGGCCGGACTCGATGAGGTCGACGAGCAGTTCAAAGCCTCCGCTTTCGGCGAACTTTTGCTGAGCGAACGGAAACCTTCTGAGTACGCTGCCCAGAGCGTACACCGCCGATGACCTCACATCCGGATTCCTCTCTCCGAGAAGTCGCTGCAGCATGAGCAACGTGTTAGTCTCCATCGCGTGGATCTGCACCTTGGGGTTGTTCTGCGCCAGAGAGCCGAGCAGCACGAGCGTCAATCGTTTCACCTCGACCTCGTCTTCGTCATCGCTGTTCGAGGCATTGAGGTTCCGGTGGATCACCGTCCTGAAGCCGTCCAAACGGATAAACTCCAACGCATTGTCATACTGATGCCCCAGGTACTCCAGATCCTCGAGCAGTTTCAGAGAGGCTCCATTCTGCGCGTGCTTGTCCATCAGTTCCTTCAACACCTCAACATCGGTTTTCGGCACAACGCTGGCATCGCGCAACTCCTTTTTGATCTGATCATACGATTTGAACTTGACCTTCTCCAAATTAACGCCTGGCAGCAGGTGATTACTTTTCTTCTCTTGCGGTGTTGTCTTTGCCACCGTTGTAGCAATTGCACTTGATTTGGATTTCCCAGCGCCGTCCAATAATTTGGCTTCATTTAGCCCCGTTTCCAGGTTCATCCTGACATGCAACCCAGCGGGGATCTTCTGACCTGCAACAGTAATAAACCATTAATCATAACCTATACTGCATGCATCCCAATAATAACAAACCTTTCTTAATAACTTTCCACTCATTGGTGGGCACGAACACCTCATCTCCATCATCTTCCAGCATCTCCTCTCGACCCTCCTTTCCACTTATCAAACCAATGTAAAGGAGGATGCACACCACCCCAATTGCAATCTTAGTATAAGTGTACTCACTCAAAAACTCCCTCAAAGCAACCATCGTTCAGCGTTCTTCGTCAACGCATCACAAAGCAATTTCTTTCTATTTTGTTTTACTTTACAATTTTACTTCCACACATAGCACACTCGTCATGCGTAAAGTATATAGACTCGGTAGTCAATTTAAATTGTAACATTTAATTTCTCGTTGAATAGAATTTCCATTTGATTGACATACTCATTACGTTAACATAGAACAATCGCAAATTAATAATCTTCGTAGAATTATGTATTTTATAAAGAAGTTCCATGTGACAGTAGTTCTAATAATTTTGTTTTCTGTTGGCAATTATGTTTCCGATTGGCAGCGCTGCAAAAAAAGTAAGAAAAAAGAATGATGGCGTCGATGGCGTCGTGAGATGTTATTGTGTCGTAAAGCGTAAAAATCTTGTGGTTAAGATGGATCTGGAGGGAAACAAGGAAAATTGCGCGGATTTCACGAACACGGACGAGACCAGCCTCCTGGTGATCATCATGGACTCGAACCCGGCGCAACGGATCCTCCGCGAGAATCCGCACGTACTCACTCAGTGCGTGGACTCTGTGATCGCCTTCGCAAATGCTCACCTCATGCAGAAGGCTCAAAACAAATTGGCGGTCATGGCATGCCACTCGAAATTGAGGTAATGCCAATACTTAATATTTATAAATAGTATTGTACATTCTTTGTTTGATTAATAGCGAATTTATTTATCCTGGTCCTGGCAAGCAATTAGATGTGAGGCAAATCGATGGGCAGTATGAGGTATTCACATTGGTGGAGAAAACAATCAAACAGAATCTGGCCAAGATACTGACCTCAGAGACATCAACAGTTATTACAGAATCACTTCTAGCTGGGGCAATTGCAATGGCCCTGTGTTACATAAACCGGATCAATAGGATCAAAGCTCCTGGATTGAAGGTGTGTTTCATACTATTTTTCTTATCACAATGTGAATTGATTGTTGATTTTACTTTTTTGTTGTTTTGCTCAGTTGAACAGCAGAATCCTGGTTGTCACTGGGAGCGGCGATTCGGCGTCACAATACATGAATTACATGAATGTGTTCTTCACCGCACAGAAACAGAATGTGGTTATCGATGTGTGCGCTCTGGATCAACACCTGAGTTTGCTGCAGCAGGGCTGTGACATCACCTCTGGCATGTATCTGAGAGTGCCACAGATGCAAGGCCTGCTGCAATATCTGCTCTGGGTCTTCCTGCCGGAGCCGCCGATCAGACAGAAGCTTGTCCTACCTCCTCCAGTTAAAGTTGATTATAGGGCGGCATGTTTTTGTCATCGCGAACTCATCGATATTGGCTACGTCTGCTCAGTTTGTTTATCAAGTGAGTTTATTAAATTTATAAATTCATTTTCAAGGAAAGCAATAACATCTATTTTTACTCTCAGTTTTCTGTAAATTCAGTCCCATTTGCACCACCTGCCAGTAAGTTTTCATAGTAAATCAGTTACAATTTTTTTTAATCTAATTAAATTATTTCTTTTTGCAGCACCGTATTCAAAATTCCGTCGCTGGGAGTAAAGCCGAAGAAGAAGAAGTTGAAGATCTAATCTTTGATCTCGATTTCCACGACGTCGCTCTCCCAGTCTATGTAGATCTTGACGTCGCTGCAGTCACCGGTGATGGCGCAAAATTCGGTGCAGGAGTGGTTCAGGAAGCCGACGCCGAAGAGCGGTCCATCTTCGTTGAATATAGTCTGCAACGGCGTCACCTGCAGCAGTGTTTTGCGATTTTGTAGGATTTGCAGTGTCTATGCTTTGATGGACGAACATTTTGTGCCAGCTGCTCGTACTTGAAGACCTTGATGTAGCAGTCGTTCGAGGCTGTGATGATTTTGAATGTGGCGGCAAAGTCGAGCGCCGTAATTTTGAGTTTGTGCGCGACTGTCCGCAGGCAGAAGCTCTCATCGCTGAGGTCGAAAATGCAGAATTCGCCGCTCGCATAGCCCAAAACGATCAAACCGAACTTGAACTTCATAGCGGATGGGATCGAGGTGAGCCCATGCACGACTATCTTTCGGATAATGTCGAATGTTCTGTCGTTGAAGCTCCAGAGGTACGTGATGAAGTCGGACGAGGAGGCCATGTAGTTGCCGTAGCCCTCCAACAGGGAAACGGCTTCGTCGTGTGCGTACACACGATTCACTACCTTAAACTCGTCGTCGACGACCTTGAATATCCAAACAGTACCCAGGTGCGTGCCCACGCAGAGCACGTCGCCCTTGAGCGTGCAGATCCCGATGTTGTAGCCTGCAACACGATAACCCAAGCGAATATTATGCGAACTGAACTGTCGACGACGGAGCCGCCGCACTCGACCCTACTGTTCTCGTCTCCCGTTTCCTTGCATGCATGCCTGTACACCAGGTTCGACGCCTCATCGTCGTAGATGTGCAGCCCGTTGGTGGACAGCGCGACGAAGTAATATTTACCCGCCAATTCAACCCATTTCACCTGCAACGTAATTATTCACACCTTCATTATTATTGTTTATCTCTCATTAGACAACATCTGTAAAATGGGAACCTGTTTGATGGTCCCTTTCGCATCCTGCGGATCGCCCTTGAAGACCGGCACGTATTTGGCTCGACGTGCCGTCGACGTGATCGGTATCACGTTGATGTACGAGTCGTGGAAGACTGCAAGCGTATCGGAAAGAACGTCATCATCTTGCGACTCTCGCAGCGCGAGATTTCCAGGAATTGGACTCGCGCTCGTCGCTAGACTCAAGCTGCTTTTGCTCACGTACATTTCTCTCCATCAACCAATATATGTCAACAAGGAAAAGCCCACTGCGATTAATTCACCAATTTTCGAAAGTCGTCCGGTTGCCAACGTTAACAATTATTATATATTATTTATTTATCGCAGCGTTTTCTTATCACAGCACACACACACACACACACACTGAATCCGCATCCCAAAACAAACTCTTATATTGCTGAATTGCACAAGAACGTACGTATAAATAGTAATTTGTTTATCGTCCGATGCAAGTGCAAGCATTTATTCTGCAAATGAATCATAATACTATTTAATTGGATAAAAAAAAGGAATGATAATCTCTTATTTAGCAATTAATATTAGCATATTTTCGTATATTTCACTATGAATTGTTTACCTCTCTACCTTTACTTCTAATTGTCGATGTTCTATTGTTCGATCCATTCGTGCAATTTGGGTTATCTACATTATATTCAAAAAAATTTTTTTTTAAATATGTATATTGAATTTCATCTGTTATACACACTACATATATTTATACATAATAACACATTTAGGAAAAATATATTTTGTATTAAAATATATGTAATAAATGATGAATTTGTTATTGGAACGACGAGCGTAGATCGTCATCGAGGATGATGAGCAACCGCCACTCACTCGCTCGCTGCTATCTCGATATTAAATATTTATACAGATAGACAATCATCATTTTGTTTTCTCTCGCTTTGCTTTTAAGTACTGTAAGTAATAATTATGATGTTGATGAAAATTATAACATTTCATGCTGTTCAAATATAATTGCGAAATAAGTTGTCAAAAGTAACAGAAAATGAACGGAAAAAGTGAAAAGAAAAACAGATTAATATCACATACAACGACAATAATGATAATAATAATATATATATATATAACTCGACGAAAGAATAATGTAGAAAAAAAAACAATAACTATTATTTTTTGTTTGTTTTATAGTAATAGTAAAAATAATTGTAAATCTCTAAATATTTATATAAATCTAAAATGTATTTGGCACAAAAACTAATGTAAATCTGCTTATTTGATTATAGGAATGGTGTAGCACATTTCGAAGATTATATACAAGTGGATCATCGCTTCTTTGTCGTCTACTCGAAGACGCTGGTTACGAATGCCATGATTGCGATGCCTGCCAACAGAGCGGACAGCTGTTTGAACGATTCCTTCGGGTCTTCCTCTTTGAGGAGATCCGGCAGCACCGTGACGAGTGCGATGTGCAGGAAGGTACCGGCTGTGAACGGCATTATCCACGATGTTCGGGCCTCTGCATCAATATACGTTAATTGGGTGATTGATTAATTCAGTTTTCGTTCTTTCATTTACCTATGGAATTGGATGCACCGCTGAATGCGATCGCTGCGATCGATCCTAGCAGACCTCCGCCGGCGGTGATGAGCTGCAGCTTGGCCGCTTCCCAGCGGGAGAAACCCGATTTGAGGAGGATGGCGAAATCTCCGACCTCGTGCGGTATTTCGTGCACGAGTATGGCGAAGGTGGTGAGGCAGCCCAAGCGGAAGGAGACTAGGAAGGCGCCGCCCAGTGAAAGGCCGTGCGTGAAGTTGTCGATCATGTTGGCTATCAGGTTTAGGTAACCTGTAATCTGATTGCAACGCATTTTTATTATTTCTCATCTTCCTTACTAATTGCTATTTTTTTATTGTTGATCATTATTTACATGTTTCTTGCCGTTGGCGATGCCCTCATTATGCTCCGCCTTATCTTCATTCCGCCTCTTCGCGTAGCTTTCGGTGTTATTGTTGAGTTGATGGTGCTGTTCTTGCTGCTGCTGCTTGTCGTTTTCGGCTTCCGAGATCTGCGTAATCACCGAAAACACTTTCTCGGCTATCACGAAGATCAACAGGCCGGAGAGAATGAGAATGCCGCTGTACATGGAAGGCTGTCCGCCTAAAAAAAAAACGGTATAAATCATCCCCATCCTCGTTATCCGCTGTTCATTGTTTTCCCAAATTTAAATTTGCGTAATGTTTTGAGTCCTCGCGATCGGCTGCGGTGGATAACAGGCGAACGTGCGATAAAGGTATTTATAGCACATTTGCGACCGGATAACGATCTCTTCAATTCAATTGTACGTACGTTCGTTCGTTCGTTGTCCTCCGCATGTATATATCCTTGCATTCTTTTATATAAGCTCGCATTTTATTGCTTTATTGAAGCGGATTTTATATATATATATATTATTTTTTAGATTAGATTATGTGCAGAGAGAGCATTTATCAACTGACCCAAATTTCGTTTCTTACCATTTTTCGCTGCCTCGTTGCTCCAGATTTCCGGCAGCGAATGCAGGAACACGTCTCCGAGTAGTCCACCCACGGCGAAGCTGAGCAAAGTCTTCAGTCGGTTGGCGCTATCTGCAAAAAAAAAAAAAGAAGAAGTCATCAAGCAAGCAAATGTCAATAAGGAAAAACAAAACATGATAAGTTGCAGATGAGAATGTGACGACGAGTTGTTATTTGATTACGCAATGTCTGTTTATGAGATGTTAATTCGTTGGTCTGTTCGTGGATGCAAATGCATTGGCGTTATCCTAATCTCTCTCTCTCTCTGTACATACCACAAAAATATTCTTCTTATATTTTATCATAGCAGGAATCTTCTATTTTGTTTATTGATTAATTAATAAACAAAATCGATGACGATTTTTCGTTTACTTTAATTACTTTTAAGATTACAACATCTATTTCCGCAACTATTCATATGAATATATATATGTGTTTGTGTGTGTGTGGAACGTTTAATTAATTATCGAGATCAAAGGTCCTGTTCGTTTCTATGTTTGCGCATTGCTAGGAAACAATTATAAAGTGCATTTCGCCGAAACGCATCTATCGCCTGGGCAACCGTCGATCAATGGCGGCAGAGTTGCCACATGGAGCGCGTTAGTTTTCATACATAATAATAATAGTCGGTCAAGAGATTTGTTTTCTCGGTGCTGTTTTTCCTTCATAGATTAATTAGCGCGTCTTGTCCTTTATTTTATTATATACAATTGAAATAGCCTCACGTATTCGCGATTAGGAGGACGTTCTCTCTCTGCTACGTCGTCGTCATCGTCGCTATTTCATTTCAGAGCGCCCACTCGAGATTACGCTCGATTCCCAAACAATGGACAATAAATTGTTGGATGAAGGCACTCGAAATGATACATTCATATGAACTCGTCGTCAATTTAATAATATTATACAGTCGTTCAAATTCGCCATCCTCTCCTTTTCCTTCTTCGTATAATTTCATTTCATTCATTTTTCGCGTATTTCTGTTTACATCGCTCGCTCACGATGCAAGGTCGCACAGCAACGTCGTCTGTCTACAATTGCTGGCATTCGTCCGTCGCAATTAATCGAAAACACACTGTAATTGCAGCATCGATCGCTCGCATTCCAGTTATTCTGTTTAAGAACGTCAATATCGATGGATCTTCGACATTTTTATAGTTTTGTTGTTGCTGCTGCTGCACAAACAGCATCAAGAGACGTTGTTATCGGTCGAATTGTAATGCAAAGTTTCTTTTCCATTTCCCTTCGGTTGAAGCCAATTCTTCGCCATTATCATTATGTATGTTCCCATTTCTCTTATCTATTGGTGCTGAAACGATCGAACTCCACACTTGCCGAGTAATTCATACAAAGTAATTGAGAAACCGTAGTCATGAGGACTCGCTCGCAAACATCGCAATGCAGTTTTTATATTAGAATTGTTTTATTTTGCTTTGCAATCGATCGGAAATTTCGTTACGTTAAATATCGAGTAGAAATCAACTTTCATTACATCCTTTTTCTGTTCTTTCTCTGTGTGCAGATTCCGATATTGCTATTTTCAATCAAAATTACGTAAGATTTCGAGAGAAAACGAACGCGCCGTCACGTTCTGCTCGTCTGCACACATCCGTCGCACAATTTCTGCCAACCTTGACCTACAACCTCGCAAAACAAAACAAACACGTGTTGCTTTCGAAGGGAACGACGACGACGAAGGTTGCCTAGCCCTTTGTTCGTAATCTCATTGTCGTAGAACAGGTAGAAACGCAACGCAATGATAATAAGTTCGAGTTGGATCCGAAACGAGAGGAAAATTCCAAACACAAAATGTATATGTATCACGTGTACTTCGAATTTGAATTTTCTCCGAAAACGAAAGTTTCCATTGGTTACTGCACCGCCATCTTTGTTATTCTCTTTGTTCAAATGTCAAATGCGTAGTTTGTTGTTTTCGCAGCACGTGCGGTCTGCGACGAGAGACGAATAATGAGAAATGTAAATATTTTTGTGTTTACCCGCTTCTTCACATTATCATTACATTTTAATTTTTTTTGGTGAGTAACGTTTTCGGTCGCTTTGCAACGAGTAAATGATTATTATTCGTTGGATTGTTTCTCTTTCTTTTTTTTTCATCATCATCGTTAGTGCGCGACTCATTGTATCAGCGATTCTCGGAATAGACTTTGTTTCGCATTTTACTTATGATGTGTGTTTACTTACTACTACTACTATCTTTTTATGCGGGAACGTGAACTGTCACTTTTGACGTTTAGCGCATCGAGGGTGGACCAATTGGAATCGCGAATTGCTTTGTTTGTTTTGTCACAATGCATGTAAACAACAATTGCAATGTTGTTTATATTATGAGTTGTTATGGAAACTGTTGTCATGCGATGATGTATGTTGATGTCGATCTAACTTACCGCCTTGTTTCAGGTTGTCCGTTTGGTCGATGGGGATGACGAGCAGCGGTAGGATTCCGCTGAGACCGACGAGACAGGAGCCGATCGCCGCCCAAAGCCAGGGCATGCATTCGGCGCTGAGGAGGACGGCTGGCAGCAGTTCTTGCATGATGCTGTCGCTTGCCACAAAAGACGACTCAGAGCCGTTTGACAGGAAGAGATGATGATGATAGTAATGATCCACCGATGCTCCTGCAGATGATGGTGGATGAACGAAGATTCCAGCAGATTCGCCGCCTCCGCCGACACCGCTCTGACAATCGTGGTAAATATTTGCGGACACTGACATCACTGTTGACCGGACGCACGCATCTGTTTCATTCACAGAACGATTGTAGTAACAATGAACACGCTATTTATCGTAGAATAAGGAGTATATTATTTTGGCTATTGCTGTTGCTGCTGCTGCTGCTGCTGCCCCGATTGCCGACGAACGATCTAATTGCTATACGTTTATAACAATTCCAATTGCAGTCAACGGCCGTCGTCGTAGTCTCCTTTGTTGTTATCGCTGACGACGCTGACTAATCTAACGCTGAGATTGAGCCGGTTGTCAGGATAAAATGTGCCTGCTCGCTTTCTTTCCGAAGGGTTGTTGTTGCTGTTGTTTGGTTCGCTCCACCGGCGAACAATTATATACTATTGTCTGTCTATTTGTCCTCTTACGCACTCATCGTCTCCGCTCAGCTGTTGTTCGAAACCTGAAATAGCTCGGCTCGCATTCAGCCTTTTCATTGCCCCCCACAACAGGCACCTTTTCCTACTCCTCCTCCTGCTCCCCTTGCCGCACCGAAACGCACGCAGCACATGCACTGTGAACCCCTCCGACCGTCGTATTATCCGTCCATTCCACATAACAAATCTCTATTTCCATTCTTTTTACCAATTATTATTTACCATACGAACAAATACGCAAAGTGCTTCCATCTTGTATTTGACCATAGCAACGAAAACTATTTTAGGAAATATCATCCACGGTACCGTCATAGCAATCGAAGTTCCTTTGTCACTTCGTTTATGATCACCCCCTATTTTTTTTTGTTGTTGTTGTTGTAGTGTGGTGGAATTGCGGAGCGTTCACAGTCCGCGAAAACGGCTGCGCATCTTCCGTTTTGTTTTCCTTTTTCTCATGCTCCGATTCCTTTGTCAGTGCGTATGTCTGTTGCGCGCTTTCCACAGTATTCCATTATTCCCGTTTATTTTTGTACCAAAAAACAAAAAACAAATCGCAGCAATTAATGGAATTTCAACTTTTGATGATTTTTCGAACGATTTGTCGCAGAAACGATTAATCATCGCAGATGCGATAATTGCAACAACAAAACAACAAGATGGCGATGACGAATTGCTTTGTCGTCGTTGTTTGCGCATTTCCAAAGATGATTCGATTGGAACGTGAAATATACAGATTAGATCCTCTCCTCTAAAATTCTAATACAATTTCGATAAGATTGAGTAGTAGTAATAATAATAATAATAATAAGCGGAAAGTTATATATTAATAATTTCTATAATCGAGAAACACGACGACGCGCACGGATTGAGATTATTGCGGCGATTTGGTTTTTATATTGTTTTATTGCTGCGATCGATTAATTTATTATAACTACTAAAATATGAAGAATGGAATTATTTCTATTGAATTCGCTTTATCGCTGGCAAACAATAATTTACGTGCGAGATTGCGATGTGGAATTTGTAACAGATTATTATTATTATTATTAATACAATTCAATATTACTTACAATGTATATAGTCAATGGTCAAGTCGACTAGTCAACTCGCGACTTGGCATGTAGTTTTAGATTGAAGCAGGAGACGTGACGACGTTTTCATGTTAATTGCAATTGGCATTTTTTTCTGCGCCCGGGACGAGATCGTCGCGACGCAGCCTTTAATTAACTCGTCGTCGCTCTATTCGACAATAATTGTATAATAATCCGATTGAATTGAATTATATTTTTCGTTTGTTTTATTTTTGTTGCATTAAAACAGGGATGAATTCCTGGGGGCACCTGGACATTTCGTCGGCGATGGGCAGGGACGAATCAGGAGAAAATTGCAAAAATAAGAAATTGGTCAGTATCATCTCGACGAGTTCTCGTATATACTCGCACGCACACACACGCACACATCTTGAGGAGGCAGCAAATAGGAGAGCGAGGCTGGCGGTAATATATAATTTTGATTGATTGAATTTTGATGTGTGAAACGTTGAATATAAGAATAATATATTTTTAGGTGAAAAATGAGAAAGGGAGCGTCTTCGACGTGGTCGTCGTTCTTCGATGTATTTTTGGGTTATTTCGAGCGGCGGCGTTCTATTTCCGCCGACTGAGAGCAGGCTGCGCGTTTCGCTTTTATTTTTACTGCAGTACCGCGAGGTTCCGGACCGAAATCATAACGTTAAGAAGTACACATATTCTTGTAGCAGATCGATCCGATCGATCTGATTGATTCGATTGGTGGAGGTTTTTGCTTCGCGGTGGTGGTGGTGCAATGGAAGCGGATATTTGGGGTCAGATGGCCCTCGAGGCCAACCAGATGTATTTAACGGATGGAACGGCCGCCCGATCTCCCTTCGCCGGAACAGTAAACGAACATTTACAATTTTCATTCAATGCTTCTGATGGTGATTGATTTTCTTGTTTGTGTGCGTTTTTTTTTTTTTGCAGACGATCGAGAAGCTTCCCGACAAGGTGCTGCTGAAGATCTTCTGCTACATGACGCACCGCGAGATCTGTCGATTAGCAACCATCTGCAAGAAGTGGCGGATGATCGCGTACGATACTCGCTTATGGAAGAACGTTTCGCTGCGGCCAGAGATTTCCGGTCTGCACGTCGGCAGTCTCGAATCTCTTCTCGCCCTCATCTCCATCCGTTTCGGTCCTAGCTTGCGATACATCGAATTACCGATCGAGCTGATCACGCACACCGTTCTTCACGAGCTCGCCAACAAATGCCCGAATTTGACGCACATGCTCTTGGATTTTTCTACAGCTATGCAGCTGCACGATTTCAGCGAACTGCAAGCCTTCCCCACGAAGCTGCGATACCTGTGCATTTGTCTGTCGGAGGTCATCTTCATGGAGGGGTTCATGCGCAAGATCTACAACTTCATTAACGGCCTCGAGATCCTGCATCTACTCGGAACGTACGAGAAGGTCGAGGAGGAGGAGGAGGAAATCTACGAGGTGATCAACGTGCACAAATTGAAATCGGCGACGCCAAATTTGAGGGTCATCAATCTGTACGGCATCAACTTTGTCGACGACAGCCACATCGACGCATTCAGCTCGAACTGCATCCAGGTAAATAATATTGATGCTAATATTATTAATGTTAATATTTAATAATTGATGTTTGCAGCTCGAATGTCTGGCTGTAAATTACTGCTCCAAGGTGACCGGATCGACCATGAAGACGCTCTTCCAGAGGAGCCGTCGCCTAAAATGTCTCCTCATGAACGGGACGAGTCTGCAGAGCGAACATCTCATGCAGATCGAGTGGGAGAAGTGTTCGCTGCAGGAGTTCGACATCACTGCGACGGATCTGTCCACCGATTGCCTCGTCGACATGCTGACCCGTCACCCGGGTCTGCGATTTCTTAGCGCCGGCCAATTGAACGGCTTCAACGACCACGTGCTGAAGACGTGGATGGAGCAGGGCAACGTCAAGAATCTGGTCGCCTTGGACCTCGACAGCTCCGACAATCTGACGGACGACGCCCTATACAAGTTCCTCTCGAAGCACGGCAGCCAGCTGTGGGGTCTCGGCCTCTCCGGGATGTCGCACATCACCGACTCCCTCTGGCAATCAATCCTCCCCATCCTCAAGAACGCCAAGTAATTAATAACTGTCCATAGTCGTATCGATTCTTTAATTATTTGAATTGCAGGATCCTGGTGATGGGTACGCAGGAACGGTTGGGCGTCAACATACTGGTGGATCAACTGATGGAGACGATCGCCAACAACTGCCCCATTCTGGAGCGTCTCGAGCTGCGGTGGGATCCGGAAAACCTGCGCTTCTCCGACAAAAGTCAGAAAGCCATCGACACTTTGCGCGTCAAGTGCCTCAAACTCAAATCGCTGGTGCTCAGGTGAGAGAAGAATTTTCTACCAATTATGTAACCGCACAACAGCAGAGCTTCACCCCAATGCAATATTTTAAAATAGTTTTGGCCTCGAAAACTTTGGAATGATTTGAACTGTTGAATTTCAGCGACGGACGTTATTACGAGGTGGTCAAGGCGAATTTCGAGCGCGCCGATCGCATGACGGTCGTCCGGACATTGACGAACTGTCGCGTCTCCAACTATTACCTCCTTTCCAACTACAAAGATCTGGTCTTCAATTGAGAATTGCTACCTTCGAACAAACATAATATGGACGGGGGGTCGAGAAATTAAAAAGTCGACTAAATTTAACTCAAAATATAATTTATTATTCCGATACATTTTCAATAAATAAAGTCCCACAACTTTCTTCATCTCTTTCTATCTCGCGCAATCTTTCAGTTTCTCTCTCTCTCTCACACACACACACAATAATTTGCGAAAGCGCAATCAGAAAGATACTCTACTACTCTCCAACTACAAAATATTACTTGGTTATTATTTCTTTTCTTACTTTACGTTTTTTTTTTCTTCATAAACATTTACTTTCTTATTATGTTACAGTAAGTTTACGTTAAGTGTACGTGTCTTTTTTTTGTTGTTGTTGTTGGTTTGGAATGCGTGCGAGTGTCGTTTAGTGTGTTTTATTATTATTATGAACAGCGAGGAACAAAAAAAAGTACCGGATCTATTATTTTAACTGTATGCAAAGGAAATATTGAGCAAATCTAAAGCGATGATCATGATCGGTTCTACACGTAAATTATTTTTTCAGTATTCGTTCATCTCATATTTCTCTTTAATTTTATTTCTCCTTCGGACAAGTTTATAAAATTTTCAAAAATATATACGCCAAAAATCGATAGGTAAAATGGCTCTCTTGATAAGTACTTATATTCTCTTCAATCCTCAAAAAAAAGAAAAGAATAGAAAAACAATAAATAAATAATAAAAAGAAGGAAACATATTTCATTCGAATCGAATGCAATACAATGTCCGTCTGTCTGTCTTGTCTTTCTATGGTTGATTGAACACTAACAAAACAGTAGAAGAAAAACAGAAACCACGATCGAAAATGGCACTAGCTTCCCTAGTATCAACGGTTGATTTAAAGTTTCGTTTAAAAATGCGAATCGCTCCGCGAATATTCAATTGGTTTTGTTGTTGTTGTTAAATAGGAATTAATTAAAGTAAATAAACATAAACATAAAATAAAAATATTTACTTTTCTCTTTTGCGCAACAATAACAATAATAATGTTAATTTTTGGTCCGTCTTTTCAAGAAAAACAAAACAAAATAAGAACAGAAAGTCTTAAATAAATTGAGAAAACAATAATCCCATAAAATAGTCTCTTTAGTTGCGCGATTCGGAAACGCAAGAGAAGGTAGAAAAGTTTTTTTTTTAAATAGAAGATGAAGAAGAGAGAAACCATTTAAATCTAGCGTTCATCATTAAATGTACTTACTTAACTATTTATACATAGGTCGGATTCTCATACATTCGTTCTTTACACGCAGTATTTTTTCATTTACTCTCGCAACTTCTTAAATGTACTTTTACATTATTTTTTTAGTTATTTATTTCTTCAAATAATTATGATTTACCCCATAAACATAAAATCTCGCTCTCTTCCTCACAACTAAATCATATCCACCGCAATCGTCCACCCGCAACTTAAAAATTATAACAAAAATCATAGTAATTTCCTACAAATCTTATACATGTAATAATAATAATATTAAAAATCACCGCTCATAGAGCTGAAAGCATAGTAATAATAATAATATTAAATCGATTTACACGCGCTCCACCATAATTATCCAAATATACGCATTTCGAAATTGAATTGAATATGTAATAAAGAATATTAAATATATTGGAAATATTTGAGTTTATTCTGTTGATAACGACGATCCCGTTAATACCAGAGACGCTCGTCGCTCCTGAATATCATCTCATCTGGTGAGTCAATTCACGACGAATTCAATAATTGCAAATGCTTTGAGCGTCTTATTTTCAATTCGTTCAAATAAGTTGTGGTGATCGAGTAAACTCGTGCCGCGTCGCCGAACCGATACGAAGTTTTGCGTACCAACATGATCACAAACATGAGAGATGTGAAGAAAATAATAATAATTTGATAATTAGAGAAACAGAGAGAGAGAGAGAGTGATGGCAACAACCGATATTATCAATCAACACCTTAATTCTCCTCTCCTTTCGTCCAGTTTTCTCAAATTAAGATATTTTTGTGTGATTGTTTCAGAAAATGATGGAAAAAGAAAAAGTTCAAATATATTTGAATAGAGTGAATAAAATAATTCTATCGATAGGTAGTGGTAGTTGAGGATCGAGCGGAGCGCGACGTTAAATTTAAAATTATCACCTATGATTGACGACGCCTTCCTGAGGTGGTGGCAGTTGCTGCTGTTCCTCTTGCGGTACATCGGCTGCGGGCGTCGAGGTGCCGGAGGAGTTTGCGGCATGCAGGATCTCGTGACAGAGTGGACAGCGGTCCTGGACGTAGAGCCACTTGCGCAGGCAGACGCCGTGGAAGAAGTGCTTGCAGCGGGTAATCTTTGCGGTCTGCATGTCCTGGTAGCAGATGGCGCACACGTCGTCCAAGGACTTGAGCTGGTGTTCGGCCGCCTCGGGGAGGCTGTCGATCTTCTTGACTGCCGATCGTCGTTTCATGAAGACCGACCAACCGGCGCGGGCGTCGCACCAGATATTGAAGTAGGCGTGGATGCACATCATGACGGCGCGGATGGCACCGCCGCTCTCAAATGCCAGGATCCATGCGCCGTTGAAGAAGAGGAAGATGCCGAAGCAGAACTCGACGGTGTTGCCGAACGCCCGGATGTAATAGACGTAATCGTCGAGCCGCTCCCAGAAGGTCTCCTTGCGAGCGTCCAGCAGGAACAGAGAGTATATGCACAGGGAGACGGCCACCTTGACGATCACCTCCGTGCTGAAGGCGGAGACTGCGAGCAACCAGGTGGAGACGGGATGGTGAGACCATAGGTAGTAGAGGAGCAGGATGGGGAAGAGCACCAGGAAGCCGCAGACTGCGAGCGCCCTGAAGTGCTTCTCCTTGGATGGGTTGTGCGAGGCGCTCAGGCTCATCAGCAGCGGATTCACCGTATTGTGAATGAAATGGAGGAGGGCGGTGAAGAGCAGGCAAAAGTTACGGCACAGTCGGACGAATCGTTTCTCCGGTTCGAGGCTGGTGAGACCGGTCTGCAGTGCGAGAATGTAGAAGAGGATGGCCGAGACGGTGCCCAGACCCTTGTCGTTGTCGTCGTTCGTCAGCAGGATCCACTGGAAGAACTTGCCGATGTGATGACAGAGGTAAGAGACGATGCTGGTGATGCCGAGGACTGCGGTCAGAGTATCGCATCCGGTGACCATGGTGCTCTTGAGCAGACGAAATGCGGGCGTTAAATTGTTTTCCCCTTGTTGCAGTCCGCCTCCGTTCCACAGGCCCGTAATGAAGAAGATGCCTGTGTGCTCGAAGACGCGCAGAAGCCAGAAGGTTCTCAGCACCTGGGGCACTCCTAATCTGGACCATTCCGCCTCAATCAGAGCGGACATCCCGAACTGCGTGAGGTATGTCTTCGTATGCATGTAACCCGAGTAGATGATCCGCGATATGGTGATCAGTGATGCCCACACCACGAACTTGACTACTGCGAGCGGTAGCAGGGCGGAGAAGATCGGCGCCTGCTGAAGAACGGTTGCGGGCATCGGCAACATAGCGAGCAGCGACGGAGCCAGAAACGAAAGCGGGAGTAGCGTCTGCAGGATTCGATAACGCGGTCCCAGGTGGACCTTCATGAAGACGAAGGTGAGTGCCAGCTGCAACAACATGTTCTGGAATATCGGGAACGACGGTCCTTCCGGATCGATGATCCTGTTAAAGTCGAGAGAGAGGAAGTCCTCGAGCATACGTGGCACGGCAACACTCTCCTCCGGTCCGCAGTACGTCGAAATTGCCGTTTTCATCGTGCTCACGTTCGTCCAGTACGACACGAACACGATGCCCACGGACATCAGGTAAATGTACACCGGCATCAGGTGCTTGGTCTTCAGCATAAACAGGCACAATGCGATCATGCATCCTGAAACATCATAAATACACAGGACACATATATCATTTAATTAAGAACTTGGCCTCAGAAAGGTAATAATACATTATCTTCAAATTATTCAGCATGTGCAATAACAATGCCCTCAATGAATATGCATCAAAATTAACAAAAATCACTGGTGTCACAGTGACACAGTATTAATGCAATTTTCATATTATTGAATGCCGATGATACTTTGTTTTGACACTTGCCTCTCTGCGAACTTATGTATTTCACATGATGATAACCTTTGGATTTTTTTGAAAATTTTGTTTTAGTGATTAGTCATCCAACAAGATTTGAATGTGACAAAATAGTTACGGATATTTATGTATATATATATATAAAAATGTATTACCTATGCTGCTCAGCATGATCTGCATGACGTATGTGAAGAGATACCTGTACATGGTGCTGTCATATGAGCTGGTGATGGCGTCAATAGGGGATGAGGATGGGAGGGAAGCAGATGATGATGGGGATGATGAGGAGGAGACGATCGTGGAATGGTTGATGGTCGTGACGATGCCACCATCGTAACTCTTCTGATGGTTGATGATGTCGTTGTCGGAGGGAATGTCGGCGAAGCTGACCCCCGCCTTGAGGATTTCATCGATGACGAAGAGGGGTGGCACCCTCAGAAGGACGTCGACGAAGCGCGTCACTCGGCGGTTGTTCAACACCTGCCACATATGGGCGTCTCGTCGAAGATGATGATCTCCCGGGGATTCCGCAAGTTCTCTGTCTCGCAGCAGCGGCAGCAACAACTAACGAACGCACTCGATCACCACCACGCACAGTAATATTGTTGATGTTGTTGTATATAAGTATCCTGGTGATGTGAATCTCTTGCTCCCAAATATTATTTTCGGAACTGACCTGACCTGACTGATGTCCGTCTGGATTCGCGTTTCTCTTCTCACCTTTCTCTACCTCTCTCACTCTCTCTCTTTCTTTCGTTAAATCCCTTTGCACCCTGACCGAAGAAAACTCTCAAATGATGACAGATGAGTGGACGTCTGTCTGCGAGCCGTCGTCTTCAGTCCGCCGCTAAACCGAAAACAGTACAGGGATCTGCATACACGGGCTGACAGATGGCGGGCGCGTCGTTATATAAACAAGCCCTTCGGTGCGATCACATAAGTATATAAACAAAGAACTCCGTGCTCTTTAGCAAATTTTGGTATTCTGTTACCGTATTGAACATCGAAAGAATCCGTCCTCTGTTGAAGCTCCTCTGCAAGAGAGAACGAGTTTTTAGTTGCTGTCGTTATTGTTGTTACTGTTGAGAAAGCGCTCGCAAAGTAGTTTGAAAGTTCTACCTGAAGATGACGACGCCGAGAACACGCAGATCGTACACCAGGGACGAGGATTTACTTATAATTGCCTATATAATAAACAATAATGGGAGCACAAAGTTGCGAGGAAAAGTCATGTGGATTGAAATGGAGGAAAGCGATTTGTTCCAAAGAACTAGGACCTGGCAATCGCTGAAGAATCGATTCCTTAGGAAAGTTTTGAACAACATGCAGCAGCTGGGAGTCGAGCCGGAAGATTGCAGAATAATTTGGGAAGGTTTCAACGCGTCGAGGAGATCAATTTAAACAAAAGTCTCTATTATAGTTATTTAACAGTTTACATTATTGTACACTAGTATATATGGATATCCATTTTTATAACTATTATAATAATAATATAACTATTGTTTCACATTTCACATCTTTTTTTTCTTTTACACACGCAAAATGTTCCAAAAAAGTAATAACAGAATAATATATGATTAATAAATCCAGAATAACGTCCTTATTTATTTGTTTCAGATGAATTTTGCGAGAATTGCAACGATTCCGAAGAAATGTATGCAATTCATAATATCGTACATTTATTTGTGTATTTGGGGAAACAATCAACAACAGTTAAAAATAATCGTAAATATCGTTTGAATGTATTTTCATAATCCATGAAAAGTATTAGGAAAACTGCATGGCCATAAACGAATTGTAAACAGAAAGAAGAAACTAAGTGTGAAATGTTTAAGCCGATTATACTATTATATAATATATATCACTGATAAGAAATTTGTATTATTATTTTCCCCTGAAATAAAGATGTTTTTGATCGTTTTTGTTTGCGTTTAATTATTTATTTATTTTAAATCGAATTCAAAAACAAGTTGAATAGTTTTAAGTTCGTTGAACATTATATTTCATTAGAAATTGAATACATTTGAGACGGGAGAGTTACGTAGGCAGCCAAAGTCTCTTAAATCGAAACGCACGTTCATCCCATTAATTTAACGTTTATTATATTAAATACTCATGTACACTTAGATTATAAAACATCATCGATTGATTGATTGTTTGTTTGTTTAATTATATATTACTTTCAATATTCGGCAGATTTGGTGGCCGCGCAAGAGATGACGCCCGGTGTGTCACAAGTTCGAATCAATTAATAGCGTTGCGAAAATTAAATCGATTGCCTCCAAGTAATAATTTCAATGCAAATAAATTGATTTGTTCGTATCGTTTCAGAGGCTATGCAATGCACGAAGTTTGATATGGTAAAGAGTATATGGAGGAGGCCGGATGAATTTCGCATATGGAGTGAGATTTGTAATTGAAATGCGAGGAGTTGCGACCACCCTTTGCAATAGATACAAAGTGCGATAGAGACAAAGGGCCGACGATGGCGTCGACGACAATACACCGAATTCTCCCCTCGGCGTCCGCCGCCGCCGCCGCCTCCCGCACCTCCATGACACAGTGTGGCGGTGAACGCGGAATGGGGACGGCGGCGGCTGCTTTTTGTGCGGCGATAACGTCGGAGGGGTTGCCGCGCCACATAATAGTTCTATTGCATAATAGGTGGGCGTTCGAGGACAGGGGTGAAGGGGGTGGCGCGCGCGTGGATCGGCGGCGGCGGCGGCGGCGTTGTTCCTTATCAGAAAATGACTCATAACAACTGACAGACGCGAACGGGAAATTGGAATAAGAAATTTTCGGGCGTAAAATGGAAGATAGTCGAGCTGTAATTTCCTACCGTCCGCACCGGCACACTGCGATGATGCCGACGCCTCCACCACCACCGCCACCCCTCACAACGCTTCATCCTAAACCCCCTTTGTCGGCGTTCGGTACGCTTCAATGCGCGTCTCCTACTCTTCCTCTTTCACCAACAAACATCGCCACCGCCACCGCCACCACCACCAACCCATATCATCGCCATAAACAGAATAGCTCAATCAACGAATTTCATCTTCTTTGTTAATTTTAAATTACGTTTCAATTAGTTTTTGCCATTATTATCCGCCTATGCTCATTGCACATCCATTTATTTACAATGCAAATAACAGTTATTTTCGAATTACATCGCGATTTATTTGTCGCCAATGCGCACTCAATTCACTTTTACATTGATTTTTCGAATTTTAATTTACAATTATCAATGCAAATCACGAAAGTTCTCACTGTTTGTATTTCATCAACGTTTCATCGTAAATGTAGCAATAAATAAATAATAATTATATTTATTTCCGGCAGATACACACAACCAGATAACAACTAAAAGCATATTCACATAAAAACAATAACAATCGAAACAAAACAATAATATATAACTGTTACGAAAGACTGTTTGCAGAAGATCTTTCTGTCAGCTATCATTGTTGTTATCGTGTGTGTTCTGATAGCGCATATTTAGCACTAGTGCTAGCGCAAAGGGACATCTGTTTTTGTAACTGTTTTTATTGCCATTGTATATACATAAACGCACTCTAATAGGTACCATATAAGTATTGGGTAAAGTTGCTTAGCTTATTTACTTAATTCTGGGAATTTTCCATCCACATTCCGATAATTATAGAAAAGAAAATGTTTAAGTTGCTTGCGACAAAATTATCAATAATAATAATCAAATTTTCTATTTCGATAACATTTTCCTAGGGAACATTCAAAATCAATTGAAATTGAAATGTCACACGTCAAAATTGGCGCCATTTTGCACTCAATTAAATGTCACTCTGGCATTGACTTTTGGACGTAAGTAGATTTTCCTTTGAAAGTAGTATTCCGGTTTCGCTATTTCATACGTGACTCTTAATTAACTTTGGCATTTCGATTCGTGTTCATTCTCTCAATCTATTTCGGTTTGGAGCATTTTTAAATAGAGTTTCCTTCTCCAACGTTTTACTATTGCGCGTCGCGCGTGATGAATGCCGCCTCCGGTTTTTTAAAGCGTTTCGGGTTTAGAAGAGAGCAGAGAGTTGAAGATGATGCAGAATGGAGGACGAGAGTGGAATGCTCGGAGAGATGAGATGTGAGATGTTATGTGAGTTGTCTTCTCTATTTCTGTCATAAAGCAAAGTGTAGTAAATGTCTTTCGGTTAAAGAGCGAACACGAGACTCGCATGCTGATTAATTCGTTATTTTGACGTGCGGCTTGTAAAGACTATTAGCCGGAGGCCTTAATGACCCTCGGTGATGGCATATTAGTGGCTTACACATGTGTAACCAAGAACACTACACACACACACACACACACACACACTACCCTTATCCATTCACTCACTCACGTTCATAGTCTGCATAGTCTTTCTCTATTCTATTCCCGTCATCCCATCCGCCCAACAGCGACAACTTTATTTCTCACTCTCTCTATCCCATCCCAGGAAGAATAAACATAACTCATTAATAATATAACATCATCCTCGCGTGTGTACTTTCCGTTTTCTTTGCGTATCATCGTTAAAAAGACCCATAAACCCCCGTTCCACTCGAGAATTCGCGCATCCATTATTATTCCGTTTCTACTCTCAAACATTTCTTTATTTTTTTTTTGGGTAGACCACTTTTACTGCGTTTTTAAGGCCAGCAACTTTGCCAATTAAGGCGCCACCCGTTTCCCATTAGAAAACCATCTCGAATTATTTAAACGCAGATGTGTTCATTGCTCTTTTGCAGCACAACCCCTTTTTGCACTTGTCAAGTTAAAACATTCAATATCGTTGCAGGTAAATTAATTTCTATTACACTTTATTCAATTTTTGCTATTGCATAAGAAAGAGCGTTGGAATATGCAACTAATTAAATATCGAAAGTTATGAAATATAAAGTCGTTTACGAGTTATAAGCAGAAATGTAGTGGATTTTCCAAATCCAATTAACCTTCGTTTTTTAACATTTTTGCATAAAGTTTAGTACCATAGTTTACGTTTTTTTAGATTTTCAGGAAAACCGTAACACTTTATGTAATTTTCTCAACTGCTTATGAAAGAGCATTGGAATACGCAACTAATGACGTATTGATCGTTATTCAATCTTATCTGGTTCGCGAGATATAAGCGAAAATTAAGAGTTTGGCCAAATCCTATTAACTTTTTATTTTTTCGTTTTTTGCAATTTTCAGGAAAATCGTAAGACTTTATGTAATTTTCTCAACTGCTTATGAAAGAGCATTGGAATACGCAACTAATGACGTATTGATCGTTATTCAATCTTACCTGGTTCTCGAGATATAAGCCAAAAATGAAGAGTTTTAGCACCGTAGTTTTAGTTTTTTGCAATTTTCAGGAAAACCGTAAGACTTTATGTAATTTTCTCAACTGCTTATGAAAGAGCATTGGAATACGCAACTAATGACGTATTGAACGTTATTCAATCTTACCTGGTTCGCGAGATATAAACGAAAATTAAGAGTTTGGCCGAATCCTATTAACTTTTGATTTTCTGAAAAATCGCTATAAATTTTTCAAAAATCGCTATAAATTTTAGCACCGTAGTTTTAGTTTTTTGCAATTTTCAGGATAACCGTAAGACTTTATGTAATTTTCTCAACTGCTTATGAAAGAGCATTGGAATACGCAACTAATGACGTATTGATCGTTATTCAATCTTACCTGGTTCGCGAGATATAAGCGAAAATTAAGAGTTTGGCCAAATCCTATTAACTTTTTATTTTTTCGTTTTTTGCAATTTTCAGGAAAACCGTAAGACTTTATGTAATTTTCTCAACTGCTTATGAAAGAGCATTAGAATACACAACTAATTACGTATTGATCGTTATTCAATCTTACCTGGTTCTCGAGATATAAGCCAAAAATGAAGAGTTTTAGCACCGTAGTTTTAGTTTTTTGCAATTTTCAGGAAAACCGTAAGACTTTATGTAATTTTCTCAACTGCTTATGAAAGAGCATTAGAATACACAACTAATTACGTATTGATCGTTATTCAATCTTACCTGGTTCTCGAGATATAAGCCAAAAATGAAGAGTTTTAGCACCGTAGTTTTAGTTTTTTGCAATTTTCAGGAAAACCGTAAGACTTTATGTAATTTTCTCAACTGCTTATGAAAGAGCATTAGAATACGCAACTAATGACGTATTGAACGTTATTCAATCTTACCTGGTTCGCGAGATATAAGGGAAAATTAAGAGTTTGGCCGAATCCTATTAACTTTTGATTTTCTGAAAAATCGCTATAAATTTTTCAAAAATCGCTATAAATTTTAGCACCGTAGTTTTAGTTTTTTCAATTTTCAGGAAAACCGTAAGACTTTATGTAATTTTCTCAACTGCTTATGAAAGAGCATTGGAATACGCAACTAATGACGTATTGATCGTTATTCAATCTTACCTGGTTCGCGAGATATAAGCGAAAATTAAGAGTTTGGCCAAATCCTATTAACTTTTTATTTTTTCGTTTTTTGCAATTTTCAGGAAAACCGTAAGACTTTATGTAATTTTCTCTACTGCTTATGAAAGAGCATTGGAATACGCAACTAATTACGTATTGATCGTTATTCAATCTTACCTGGTTCTCGAGATATAAGCCAAAAATGAAGAGTTTTAGCACCGTAGTTTTAGTTTTTTGCAATTTCCAGGAAAACCGTAAGACTTTATATAATTTTCTCAACTGCTTATGAAAGAGCATTGGAATACGCAACTAATGACGTATTGAACGTTATTCAATCTTACCTGGTTCGCGAGATATAAGCGAAAATTAAGAGTTTGGCCGAATCCTATTAACTTTTTATTTTTTCGTTTTTTGCAATTTTCAGGAAAACCGTAAGACTTTATGTAATTTTCTCAACTGCTTATGAAAGAGCATTGGAATACGCAACTAATTACGTATTGATCGTTATTCAATCTTACCTGGTCCTCGAGATATAAGCCAAAAATGAAGAGTTTTAGCACCGTAGTTTTAGTTTTTTGCAATTTACAGGAAAACCGTAAGACTTTATGTAATTTTCTCAACTGCTTATGAAAGAGCATTAGAATACGCAACTAATTACGTATTGATCGTTATTCAATCTTACCTGGTTCTCGAGATATAAGCCAAAAATGAAGAGTTTTAGCACCGTAGTTTTCGTTTCTTGCAATTTTCAGGAAAACCGTAACACTTTATGTAATTTTCTCAACTGCTTATGAAAGAGCATTGGAATACGCAACTAATAACGTATTGAACGTTATTCAATCTTACCTGGTTCGCGAGATATAAGCGAAAATTAAGAGTTTGGCCGAATCCTATTAACTTTTGATTTTCTGAAAAATCGCTATAAATTTTAGCACCGTAGTTTTAGTTTTTTGCAATTTTCAGGAAAACCGTAAGACTTTATGTAATTTTCTCAACTGCTTATGAAAGAGCATTGGAATACGCAACTAATGACGTATTGATCGTTATTCAATCTTACCTGGTTCGCGAGATATAAGCGAAAATTAAGAGTTTGGCCGAATCCTATTAACTTTTTATTTTTTCGTTTTTTGCAATTTTCAGGAAAACCGTAAGACTTTATGTAATTTTCTCAACTGCTTATGAAAGAGCATTAGAATACGCAACTAATTACGTATTGATCGTTATTCAATCTTACCTGGTCCTCGAGATATAAGCCAAAAATGAAGAGTTTTAGCACCGTAGTTTTAGTTTTTTGCAATTTCCAGGAAAACCGTAAGACTTTATATAATTTTCTCAACTGCTTATGAAAGAGCATTGGAATACGCAACTAATGACGTATTGAACGTTATTCAATCTTACCTGGTTCGCGAGATATAAGCGAAAATTAAGAGTTTGGCCGAATCCTATTAACTTTTTATTTTTTCGTTTTTTGCAATTTTCAGGAAAACCGTAAGACTTTATGTAATTTTCTCAACTGCTTATGAAAGAGCATTGGAATACGCAACTAATTACGTATTGATCGTTATTCAATCTTACCTGGTCCTCGAGATATAAGCCAAAAATGAAGAGTTTTAGCACCGTAGTTTTAGTTTTTTGCAATTTACAGGAAAACCGTAAGACTTTATGTAATTTTCTCAACTGCTTATGAAAGAGCATTAGAATACGCAACTAATTACGTATTGATCGTTATTCAATCTTACCTGGTTCTCGAGATATAAGCCAAAAATGAAGAGTTTTAGCACCGTAGTTTTCGTTTCTTGCAATTTTCAGGAAAACCGTAACACTTTATGTAATTTTCTCAACTGCTTATGAAAGAGCATTGGAATACGCAACTAATAACGTATTGAACGTTATTCAATCTTACCTGGTTCGCGAGATATAAGCGAAAATTAAGAGTTTGGCCGAATCCTATTAACTTTTGATTTTCTGAAAAATCGCTATAAATTTTAGCACCGTAGTTTTAGTTTTTTGCAATTTTCAGGAAAACCGTAAGACTTTATGTAATTTTCTCAACTGCTTATGAAAGAGCATTGGAATACGCAACTAATGACGTATTGATCGTTATTCAATCTTACCTGGTTCGCGAGATATAAGCGAAAATTAAGAGTTTGGCCGAATCCTATTAACTTTTTATTTTTTCGTTTTTTGCAATTTTCAGGAAAACCGTAAGACTTTATGTAATTTTCTCAACTGCTTATGAAAGAGCATTGGAATACGCAACTAATGACGTATTGAACGTTATTCAATCTTACCTGGTTCGCGAGATATAAACGAAAATTAAGAGTTTGGCCGAATCCTATTAACTTTTGATTTTCTGAAAAATCGCTATAAATTTTTCAAAAATCGCTATAAATTTTAGCACCGTAGTTTTAGTTTTTTGCAATTTTCAGGATAACCGTAAGACTTTATGTAATTTTCTCAACTGCTTATGAAAGAGCATTGGAATACGCAACTAATGACGTATTGATCGTTATTCAATCTTACCTGGTTCGCGAGATATAAGCGAAAATTAAGAGTTTGGCCAAATCCTATTAACTTTTTATTTTTTCGTTTTTTGCAATTTTCAGGAAAACCGTAAGACTTTATGTAATTTTCTCAACTGCTTATGAAAGAGCATTAGAATACACAACTAATTACGTATTGATCGTTATTCAATCTTACCTGGTTCTCGAGATATAAGCCAAAAATGAAGAGTTTTAGCACCGTAGTTTTAGTTTTTTGCAATTTTCAGGAAAACCGTAAGACTTTATGTAATTTTCTCAACTGCTTATGAAAGAGCATTAGAATACACAACTAATTACGTATTGATCGTTATTCAATCTTACCTGGTTCTCGAGATATAAGCCAAAAATGAAGAGTTTTAGCACCGTAGTTTTAGTTTTTTGCAATTTTCAGGAAAACCGTAAGACTTTATGTAATTTTCTCAACTGCTTATGAAAGAGCATTGGAATACGCAACTAATGACGTATTGATCGTTATTCAATCTTACCTGGTTCGCGAGATATAAGCGAAAATTAAGAGTTTGGCCAAATCCTATTAACTTTTTATTTTTTCGTTTTTTGCAATTTTCAGGAAAACCGTAAGACTTTATGTAATTTTCTCTACTGCTTATGAAAGAGCATTGGAATACGCAACTAATTACGTATTGATCGTTATTCAATCTTACCTGGTTCTCGAGATATAAGCCAAAAATGAAGAGTTTTAGCACCGTAGTTTTAGTTTTTTGCAATTTCCAGGAAAACCGTAAGACTTTATATAATTTTCTCAACTGCTTATGAAAGAGCATTGGAATACGCAACTAATGACGTATTGAACGTTATTCAATCTTACCTGGTTCGCGAGATATAAGCGAAAATTAAGAGTTTGGCCGAATCCTATTAACTTTTTATTTTTTCGTTTTTTGCAATTTTCAGGAAAACCGTAAGACTTTATGTAATTTTCTCAACTGCTTATGAAAGAGCATTAGAATACGCAACTAATTACGTATTGATCGTTATTCAATCTTACCTGGTCCTCGAGATATAAGCCAAAAATGAAGAGTTTTAGCACCGTAGTTTTAGTTTTTTGCAATTTACAGGAAAACCGTAAGACTTTATGTAATTTTCTCAACTGCTTATGAAAGAGCATTAGAATACGCAACTAATTACGTATTGATCGTTATTCAATCGTACCTGGTTCTCGAGATATAAGCCAAAAATGAAGAGTTTTAGCACCGTAGTTTTCGTTTCTTGCAATTTTCAGGAAAACCGTAACACTTTATGTAATTTTCTCAACTGCTTATGAAAGAGCATTGGAATACGCAACTAATAACGTATTGAACGTTATTCAATCTTACCTGGTTCGCGAGATATAAGCGAAAATTAAGAGTTTGGCCGAATCCTATTAACTTTTGATTTTCTGAAAAATCGCTATAAATTTTAGCACCGTAGTTTTAGTTTTTTGCAATTTTCAGGAAAACCGTAAGACTTTATGTAATTTTCTCAACTGCTTATGAAAGAGCATTGGAATACGCAACTAATGACGTATTGATCGTTATTCAATCTTACCTGGTTCGCGAGATATAAGCGAAAATTAAGAGTTTGGCCGAATCCTATTAACTTTTTATTTTTTCGTTTTTTGCAATTTTCAGGAAAACCGTAAGACTTTATGTAATTTTCTCAACTGCTTATGAAAGAGCATTAGAATACGCAACTAATTACGTATTGATCGTTATTCAATCTTACCTGGTCCTCGAGATATAAGCCAAAAATGAAGAGTTTTAGCACCGTAGTTTTAGTTTTTTGCAATTTACAGGAAAACCGTAAGACTTTATGTAATTTTCTCAACTGCTTATGAAAGAGCATTAGAATACGCAACTAATTACGTATTGATCGTTATTCAATCTTACCTGGTTCTCGAGATATAAGCCAAAAATGAAGAGTTTTAGCACCGTAGTTTTCGTTTCTTGCAATTTTCAGGAAAACCGTAACACTTTATGTAATTTTCTCAACTGCTTATGAAAGAGCATTGGAATACGCAACTAATAACGTATTGAACGTTATTCAATCTTACCTGGTTCGCGAGATATAAGCGAAAATTAAGAGTTTGGCCGAATCCTATTAACTTTTGATTTTCTGAAAAATCGCTATAAATTTTAGCACCGTAGTTTTAGTTTTTTGCAATTTTCAGGAAAACCGTAAGACTTTATGTAATTTTCTCAACTGCTTATGAAAGAGCATTGGAATACGCAACTAATGACGTATTGATCGTTATTCAATCTTACCTGGTTCGCGAGATATAAGCGAAAATTAAGAGTTTGGCCAAATCCTATTAACTTTTTATTTTTTCGTTTTTTGCAATGTTCAGGAAAACCGTAAGACTTTATGTAATTTTCTCAACTGGTTATGAAAGAGCATTAGAATACGCAACTAATTACGTATTGATCGTTATTCAATCTTACCTGGTTCTCGAGATATAAGCCAAAAATGAAGAGTTTTAGCACCGTAGTTTTAGTTTTTTGCAATTTTCAGGAAAACCGTAACACTTTATGTAATTTTCTCAACTGCTTATGAAAGAGCATTGGAATACGCAACTAATGACGTATTGAACGTTATTCAATCTTACCTGGTTCGCGAGATATAAGCGAAAATTAAGAGTTTGGCCAAATCCTATTAACTTTTTATTTTTTCGTTTTTTGCAATTTTCAGGAAAACCGTAAGACTTTATGTAATTTTCTCAACTGCTTATGAAAGAGCATTGGAATACGCAACTAATGACGTATTGATCGTTATTCAATCTTACCTGGTTCGCGAGATATAAGCGAAAATTAAGAGTTTGGCCAAATCCTATTAACTTTTGATTTTCTGAAAAATCGCTATAAATTTTTCAAAAATCGCTATAAACGTATTGAACGTTATTCAATCTTACCTGGTTCGCGAGTTATAAGCGAAAATTAAGAGTTTGGCCAAATCCTATTAACTTTTTATTTTTTGGTTTTTTGCAATTTTCAGGAAAACCGTAAGACTTTATGTAATTTTCTCAACTGCTTATGAAAGAGCATTGGAATACGCAACTAATGACGTATTGAACGTTATTCAATCTTACCTGGTTCGCGAGATATAAGCGAAAATTAAGAGTTTGGCCAAATCCTATTAACTTTTTATTTTTTCGTTTTTTGCAATTTTCAGGAAAACCGTAAGACTTTATGTAATTTTCTCAACTGCTTATGAAAGAGCATTGGAATACGCAACTAATGACGTATTGATCGTTATTCAATCTTACCTGGTTCGCGAGATATAAGCGAAAATTAAGAGTTTGGCCAAATCCTATTAACTTTTTATTTTTTCGTTTTTTGCAATGTTCAGGAAAACCGTAAGACTTTATGTAATTTTCTCAACTGGTTATGAAAGAGCATTAGAATACGCAACTAATTACGTATTGATCGTTATTCAATCTTACCTGGTTCTCGAGATATAAGCCAAAAATGAAGAGTTTTAGCACCGTAGTTTTAGTTTTTTGCAATTTTCAGGAAAACCGTAAGACTTTATGTAATTTTCTCAACTGCTTATGAAAGAGCATTGGAATACGCAACTAATGACGTATTGAACGTTATTCAATCTTACCTGGTTCGCGAGATATAAGCGAAAATTAAGAGTTTGGCCAAATCCTATTAACTTTTTATTTTTTCGTTTTTTGCAATTTTCAGGAAAACCGTAAGACTTTATGTAATTTTCTCAACTGCTTATGAAAGAGCATTGGAATACGCAACTAATTACGTATTGATCGTTATTCAATCTTACCTGGTTCTCGAGATATAAGCCAAAAATGAAGAGTTTTAGCACCGTAGTTTTAGTTTTTTGCAATTTTCAGGAAAACCGTAAGACTTTATGTAATTTTCTCAACTGCTTATGAAAGAGCATTAGAATACGCAACTAATTACGTATTGATCGTTATTCAATCTTACCTGGTTCTCGAGATATAAGCCAAAAATGAAGAGTTTTAGCACCGTAGTTTTCGTTTCTTGCAATTTTCAGGAAAACCGTAACACTTTATGTAATTTTCTCAACTGCTTATGAAAGAGCATTGGAATACGCAACTAATAACGTATTGAACGTTATTCAATCTTACCTGGTTCGCGAGATATAAGCGAAAATTAAGAGTTTGGCCGAATCCTATTAACTTTTGATTTTCTGAAAAATCGCTATAAATTTTAGCACCGTAGTTTTAGTTTTTTGCAATTTTCAGGAAAACCGTAACACTTTATGTAATTTTCTCAACTGCTTATGAAAGAGCATTGGAATACGCAACTAATGACGTATTGAACGTTATTCAATCTTACCTGGTTCGCGAGATATAAGCGAAAATTAAGAGTTTGGCCAAATCCTATTAACTTTTTATTTTTTCGTTTTTTGCAATTTTCAGGAAAACCGTAAGACTTTATGTAATTTTCTCAACTGCTTATGAAAGAGCATTGGAATACGCAACTAATTACGTATTGATCGTTATTCAATCTTACCTGGTTCTCGAGATATAAGCCAAAAATGAAGAGTTTTAGCACCGTAGTTTTAGTTTTTTGCAATTTACAGGAAAACCGTAAGACTTTATGTAATTTTCTCAACTGCTTATGAAAGAGCATTAGAATACGCAACTAATTACGTATTGATCGTTATTCAATCTTACCTGGTTCTCGAGATATAAGCCAAAAATGAAGAGTTTTAGCACCGTAGTTTTCGTTTCTTGCAATTTTCAGGAAAACCGTAACACTTTATGTAATTTTCTCAACTGCTTATGAAAGAGCATTGGAATACGCAACTAATAACGTATTGAACGTTATTCAATCTTACCTGGTTCGCGAGATATAAGCGAAAATTAAGAGTATGGCCGAATCCTATTAACTTTTGATTTTCTGAAAAATCGCTATAAATTTTAGCACCGTAGTTTTAGTTTTTTGCAATTTTCAGGAAAACCGTAACACTTTATGTAATTTTCTCAACTGCTTATGAAAGAGCATTGGAATACGCAACTAATGACGTATTGAACGTTATTCAATCTTACCTGGTTCGCGAGATATAAGCGAAAATTAAGAGTTTGGCCGAATCCTATTAACTTTTTATTTTTTCGTTTTTTGCAATTTTCAGGAAAACCGTAAGACTTTATGTAATTTTCTCAACTGCTTATGAAAGAGCATTAGAATACGCAACTAATTACGTATTGATCGTTATTCAATCTTACCTGGTCCTCGAGATATAAGCCAAAAATGAAGAGTTTTAGCACCGTAGTTTTAGTTTTTTGCAATTTACAGGAAAACCGTAAGACTTTATGTAATTTTCTCAACTGCTTATGAAAGAGCATTAGAATACGCAACTAATTACGTATTGATCGTTATTCAATCTTACCTGGTTCTCGAGATATAAGCCAAAAATGAAGAGTTTTAGCACCGTAGTTTTCGTTTCTTGCAATTTTCAGGAAAACCGTAACACTTTATGTAATTTTCTCAACTGCTTATGAAAGAGCATTGGAATACGCAACTAATAACGTATTGAACGTTATTCAATCTTACCTGGTTCGCGAGATATAAGCGAAAATTAAGAGTTTGGCCGAATCCTATTAACTTTTGATTTTCTGAAAAATCGCTATAAATTTTAGCACCGTAGTTTTAGTTTTTTGCAATTTTCAGGAAAACCGTAAGACTTTATGTAATTTTCTCAACTGCTTATGAAAGAGCATTGGAATACGCAACTAATGACGTATTGATCGTTATTCAATCTTACCTGGTTCGCGAGATATAAGCGAAAATTAAGAGTTTGGCCAAATCCTATTAACTTTTTATTTTTTCGTTTTTTGCAATGTTCAGGAAAACCGTAAGACTTTATGTAATTTTCTCAACTGGTTATGAAAGAGCATTAGAATACGCAACTAATTACGTATTGATCGTTATTCAATCTTACCTGGTTCTCGAGATATAAGCCAAAAATGAAGAGTTTTAGCACCGTAGTTTTAGTTTTTTGCAATTTTCAGGAAAACCGTAACACTTTATGTAATTTTCTCAACTGCTTATGAAAGAGCATTGGAATACGCAACTAATGACGTATTGATCGTTATTCAATCTTACCTGGTTCGCGAGATATAAGCCAAAAATGAAGAGTTTTAGCACCGTAGTTTTAGTTTTTTGCAATTTTCAGGAAAACCGTAACACTTTATGTAATTTTCTCAACTGCTTATGAAAGAGCATTGGAATACGCAACTAATGACGTATTGATCGTTATTCAATCTTACCTGGTTCGCGAGATATAAGCGAAAATTAAGAGTTTGGCCAAATCCTATTAACTTTTTATTTTTTCGTTTTTTGCAATTTTCAGGAAAACCGTAAGACTTTATGTAATTTTCTCAACTGCTTATGAAAGAGCATTAGAATACGCAACTAATTACGTATTGATCGTTATTCAATCTTACCTGGTTCTCGAGATATAAGCCAAAAATGAAGAGTTTTAGCACCGTAGTTTTAGTTTTTTACAATTTTCAGGAAAACCGTAACACTTTATGTAATTTTCTCAACTGCTTATGAAAGAGCATTAGAATACGCAACTAATTACGTATTGATCGTTATTCAATCTTACCTGGTTCTCGAGATATAAGCCAAAAATGAAGAGTTTTAGCACCGTAGTTTTAGTTTTTTGCAATTTTCAGGAAAACCGTAAGACTTTATGTAATTTTCTCAACTGCTTATGAAAGAGCATTGGAATACGCAACTAATTACGTATTGATCGTTATTCAATCTTACCTGGTTCTCGAGATATAAGCCAAAAATGAAGAGTTTTAGCACCGTAGTTTTAGTTTTTTGCAATTTTCAGGAAAACCGTAACACTTTATGTAATTTTCTCAACTGCTTATGAAAGAGCATTGGAATACGCAACTAATGACGTATTGAACGTTATTCAATCTTACCTGGTTCGCGAGATATAAGCGAAAATTAAGAGTTTGGCCAAATCCTATTAACTTTTTATTTTTTCGTTTTTTGCAATTTTCAGGGAAACCGTAAGACTTTATGTAATTTTCTCAACTGCTTATGAAAGAGCATTGGAATACGCAACTAATTACGTATTGATCGTTATTCAATCTTACCTGGTTCTCGAGATATAAGCCAAAAATGAAGAGTTTTAGCACCGTAGTTTTAGTTTTTTGCAATTTTCAGGAAAACCGTAACACTTTATGTAATTTTCTCAACTGCTTATGAAAGAGCATTGGAATACGCAACTAATGACGTATTGAACGTTATTCAATCTTACCTGGTTCGCGAGATATAAGCGAAAATTAAGAGTTTGGCCAAATCCAATTAACTTTTTATTTTTTCGTTTTTTGCAATTTTCAGGAAAACCGTAAGACTTTATGTAATTTTCTCAACTGCTTATGAAAGAGCATTAGAATACGCAACTAATTACGTATTGATCGTTATTCAATCTTACCTGGTTCTCGAGATATAAGCCAAAAATGAAGAGTTTTAGCACCGTAGTTTTAGTTTTTTGCAATTTTCAGGAAAACCGTAAGACTTTATGTAATTTTCTCAACTGCTTATGAAAGAGCATTGGAATACGCAACTAATGACGTATTGATCGTTATTCAATCTTACCTGGTTCGCGAGATATAAGCGAAAATTAAGAGTTTGGCCAAATCCAATTAACTTTTTATTTTTTCGTTTTTTGCAATTTTCAGGAAAACCGTAAGACTTTATGTAATTTTCTCAACTGCTTATGAAAGAGCATTAGAATACGCAACTAATTACGTATTGATCGTTATTCAATCTTACCTGGTTCTCGAGATATAAGCCAAAAATTAAGAGTTTTAGCACCGTAGTTTTAGTTTTTTGCAATTTTCAGGAAAACCGTAACACTTTATGTAATTTTCTCAACTGCTTATGAAAGAGCATTGGAATACGCAACTAATGACGTATTGAACGTTATTCAATCTTACCTGGTTCGCGAGATATAAGCGAAAATTAAGAGTTTGGCCAAATCCTATTAACTTTTTATTTTTTCGTTTTTTGCAATTTTCAGGAAAACCGTAAGACTTTATGTAATTTTCTCAACTGCTTATGAAAGAGCATTGGAATACGCAACTAATTACGTATTGATCGTTATTCAATCTTACCTGGTTCGCGAGATATAAGCGAAAATTAAGAGTTTGGCCAAATCCAATTAACTTTTTATTTTTTCGTTTTTTGCAATTTTCAGGAAAACCGTAAGACTTTATGTAATTTTCTCAACTGCTTATGAAAGAGCATTAGAATACGCAACTAATTACGTATTGATCGTTATTCAATCTTACCTGGTTCTCGAGATATAAGCCAAAAATGAAGAGTTTTAGCACCGTAGTTTTAGTTTTTTGCAATTTTCAGGAAAACCGTAACACTTTATGTAATTTTCTCAACTGCTTATGAAAGAGCATTAGAATACGCAACTAATGACGTATTGAACGTTATTCAATCTTACCTGGTTCGCGAGATATAAGCGAAAATTAAGAGTTTGGCCGAATCCTATTAACTTTTGATTTTCTGAAAAATCGCTATAAATTTTTCAAAAATCGCTATAAATTTTAGCACCGTAGTTTTAGTTTTTTGCAATTTTCAGGAAAACCGTAAGACTTTATGTAATTTTCTCAACTGCTTATGAAAGAGCATTGGAATACGCAACTAATTACGTATTGATCGTTATTCAATCTTACCTGGTTCGCGAGATATAAGCGAAAATTAAGAGTTTGGCCAAATCCAATTAACTTTTTATTTTTTCGTTTTTTGCAATTTTCAGGAAAACCGTAAGACTTTATGTAATTTTCTCAACTGCTTATGAAAGAGCATTAGAATACGCAACTAATTACGTATTGATCGTTATTCAATCTTACCTGGTTCTCGAGATATAAGCCAAAAATGAAGAGTTTTAGCACCGTAGTTTTAGTTTTTTGCAATTTTCAGGAAAACCGTAACACTTTATGTAATTTTCTCAACTGCTTATGAAAGAGCATTGGAATACGCAACTAATGACGTATTGAACGTTATTCAATCTTACCTGGTTCGCGAGATATAAGCGAAAATTAAGAGTTTGGCCGAATCCTATTAACTTTTGATTTTCTGAAAAATCGCTATAAATTTTTCAAAAATCGCTATAAATTTTAGCACCGTAGTTTTAGTTTTTTGCAATTTTCAGGAAAACCGTAAGACTTTATGTAATTTTCTCAACTGCTTATGAAAGAGCATTGGAATACGCAACTAATGACGTATTGATCGTTATTCAATCTTACCTGGTTCGCGAGATATAAGCGAAAATTAAGAGTTTGGCCAAATCCAATTAACTTTTTATTTTTTCGTTTTTTGCAATTTTCAGGAAAACCGTAAGACTTTATGTAATTTTCTCAACTGCTTATGAAAGAGCATTAGAATACGCAACTAATTACGTATTGATCGTTATTCAATCTTACCTGGTTCTCGAGATATAAGCCAAAAATGAAGAGTTTTAGCACCGTAGTTTTAGTTTTTTGCAATTTTCAGGAAAACCGTAACACTTTATGTAATTTTCTCAACTGCTTATGAAAGAGCATTGGAATACGCAACTAATGACGTATTGATCGTTATTCAATCTTACCTGGTTCGCGAGATATAAGCGAAAATTAAGAGTTTGGCCAAATCCAATTAACTTTTTATTTTTTCGTTTTTTGCAATTTTCAGGAAAACCGTAAGACTTTATGTAATTTTCTCAACTGCTTATGAAAGAGCATTAGAATACGCAACTAATTACGTATTGATCGTTATTCAATCTTACCTGGTTCTCGAGATATAAGCCAAAAATGAAGAGTTTTAGCACCGTAGTTTTAGTTTTTTGCAATTTTCAGGAAAACCGTAACACTTTATGTAATTTTCTCAACTGCTTATGAAAGAGCATTGGAATACGCAACTAATGACGTATTGATCGTTATTCAATCTTACCTGGTTCGCGAGATATAAGCGAAAATTAAGAGTTTGGCCAAATCCTATTAACTTTTTATTTTTTCGTTTTTTGCAATTTTCAGGAAAACCGTAAGACTTTATGTAATTTTCTCAACTGCTTATGAAAGAGCATTAGAATACGCAACTAATTACGTATTGATCGTTATTCAATCTTACCTGGTTCGCGAGATATAAGCGAAAATTAAGAGTTTGGCCAAATCCTATTAACTTTTTATTTTTTCGTTTTTTGCAATTTTCAGGAAAACCGTAAGACTTTATGTAATTTTCTCAACTGCTTATGAAAGAGCATTAGAATACGCAACTAATTACGTATTGATCGTTATTCAATCTTACCTGGTTCTCGAGATATAAGCCAAAAATGAAGAGTTTTAGCACCGTAGTTTTAGTTTTTTGCAATTTTCAGGAAAACCGTAACACTTTATGTAATTTTCTCAACTGCTTATGAAAGAGCATTAGAATACGCAACTAATGACGTATTGAACGTTATTCAATCTTACCTGGTTCGCGAGATATAAGCGAAAATTAAGAGTTTGGCCGAATCCTATTAACTTTTGATTTTCTGAAAAATCGCTATAAATTTTTCAAAAATCGCTATAAATTTTAGCACCGTAGTTTTAGTTTTTTGCAATTTTCAGGAAAACCGTAAGACTTTATGTAATTTTCTCAACTGCTTATGAAAGAGCATTGGAATACGCAACTAATTACGTATTGATCGTTATTCAATCTTACCTGGTTCGCGAGATATAAGCGAAAATTAAGAGTTTGGCCAAATCCAATTAACTTTTTATTTTTTCGTTTTTTGCAATTTTCAGGAAAACCGTAAGACTTTATGTAATTTTCTCAACTGCTTATGAAAGAGCATTAGAATACGCAACTAATTACGTATTGATCGTTATTCAATCTTACCTGGTTCTCGAGATATAAGCCAAAAATGAAGAGTTTTAGCACCGTAGTTTTAGTTTTTTGCAATTTTCAGGAAAACCGTAACACTTTATGTAATTTTCTCAACTGCTTATGAAAGAGCATTGGAATACGCAACTAATGACGTATTGAACGTTATTCAATCTTACCTGGTTCGCGAGATATAAGCGAAAATTAAGAGTTTGGCCGAATCCTATTAACTTTTGATTTTCTGAAAAATCGCTATAAATTTTTCAAAAATCGCTATAAATTTTAGCACCGTAGTTTTAGTTTTTTGCAATTTTCAGGAAAACCGTAAGACTTTATGTAATTTTCTCAACTGCTTATGAAAGAGCATTGGAATACGCAACTAATGACGTATTGATCGTTATTCAATCTTACCTGGTTCGCGAGATATAAGCGAAAATTAAGAGTTTGGCCAAATCCAATTAACTTTTTATTTTTTCGTTTTTTGCAATTTTCAGGAAAACCGTAAGACTTTATGTAATTTTCTCAACTGCTTATGAAAGAGCATTAGAATACGCAACTAATTACGTATTGATCGTTATTCAATCTTACCTGGTTCTCGAGATATAAGCCAAAAATGAAGAGTTTTAGCACCGTAGTTTTAGTTTTTTGCAATTTTCAGGAAAACCGTAACACTTTATGTAATTTTCTCAACTGCTTATGAAAGAGCATTGGAATACGCAACTAATGACGTATTGATCGTTATTCAATCTTACCTGGTTCGCGAGATATAAGCGAAAATTAAGAGTTTGGCCAAATCCAATTAACTTTTTATTTTTTCGTTTTTTGCAATTTTCAGGAAAACCGTAAGACTTTATGTAATTTTCTCAACTGCTTATGAAAGAGCATTAGAATACGCAACTAATTACGTATTGATCGTTATTCAATCTTACCTGGTTCGCGAGATATAAGCGAAAATTAAGAGTTTGGCCAAATCCTATTAACTTTTTATTTTTTCGTTTTTTGCAATTTTCAGGAAAACCGTAAGACTTTATGTAATTTTCTCAACTGCTTATGAAAGAGCATTAGAATACGCAACTAATTACGTATTGATCGTTATTCAATCTTACCTGGTTCTCGAGATATAAGCCAAAAATGAAGAGTTTTAGCACCGTAGTTTTAGTTTTTTGCAATTTTCAGGAAAACCGTAACACTTTATGTAATTTTCTCAACTGCTTATGAAAGAGCATTGGAATACGCAACTAATGACGTATTGAACGTTATTCAATCTTACCTGGTTCGCGAGATATAAGCGAAAATTAAGAGTTTGGCCAAATCCTATTAACTTTTTATTTTTTCGTTTTTTGCAATTTTCAGGAAAACCGTAAGACTTTATGTAATTTTCTCAACTGCTTATGAAAGAGCATTGGAATACGCAACTAATTACGTATTGATCGTTATTCAATCTTACCTGGTTCTCGAGATATAAGCCAAAAATGAAGAGTTTTAGCACCGTAGTTTTAGTTTTTTGCAATTTTCAGGAAAACCGTAACACTTTATGTAATTTTCTCAACTGCTTATGAAAGAGCATTGGAATACGCAACTAATGACGTATTGAACGTTATTCAATCTTACCTGGTTCGCGAGATATAAGCGAAAATTAAGAGTTTGGCCAAATCCTATTAACTTTTTATTTTTTCGTTTTTTGCAATTTTCAGGAAAACCGTAAGACTTTATGTAATTTTCTCAACTGCTTATGAAAGAGCATTAGAATACGCAACTAATTACGTATTGATCGTTATTCAATCTTACCTGGTTCTCGAGATATAAGCCAAAAATGAAGAGTTTTAGCACCGTAGTTTTAGTTTTTTGCAATTTTCAGGAAAACCGTAACACTTTATGTAATTTTCTCAACTGCTTATGAAAGAGCATTAGAATACGCAACTAATTACGTATTGATCGTTATTCAATCTTACCTGGTTCGCGAGATATAAGCGAAAATTAAGAGTTTGGCCAAATCCTATTAACTTTTTATTTTTTCGTTTTTTGCAATTTTCAGGAAAACCGTAAGACTTTATGTAATTTTCTCAACTGCTTATGAAAGAGCATTAGAATACGCAACTAATTACGTATTGATCGTTATTCAATCTTACCTGGTTCGCGAGATATAAGCGAAAATTAAGAGTTTGGCCAAATCCTATTAACTTTTTATTTTTTCGTTTTTTGCAATTTTCAGGAAAACCGTAAGACTTTATGTAATTTTCTCAACTGCTTATGAAAGAGCATTAGAATACGCAACTAATTACGTATTGATCGTTATTCAATCTTACCTGGTTCTCGAGATATAAGCCAAAAATGAAGAGTTTTAGCACCGTAGTTTTAGTTTTTTGCAATTTTCAGGAAAACCGTAACACTTTATGTAATTTTCTCAACTGCTTATGAAAGAGCATTGGAATACGCAACTAATGACGTATTGAACGTTATTCAATCTTACCTGGTTCGCGAGATATAAGCGAAAATTAAGAGTTTGGCCAAATCCTATTAACTTTTTATTTTTTCGTTTTTTGCAATTTTCAGGAAAACCGTAAGACTTTATGTAATTTTCTCAACTGCTTATGAAAGAGCATTAGAATACGCAACTAATTACGTATTGATCGTTATTCAATCTTACCTGGTTCTCGAGATATAAGCCAAAAATGAAGAGTTTTAGCACCGTAGTTTTAGTTTTTTGCAATTTTCAGGAAAACCGTAAGACTTTATGTAATTTTCTCAACTGCTTATGAAAGAGCATTAGAATACGCAACTAATTACGTATTGATCGTTATTCAATCTTACCTGGTTCGCGAGATATAAGCGAAAATTAAGAGTTTGGCCAAATCCTATTAACTTTTTATTTTTTCGTTTTTTGCAATTTTCAGGAAAACCGTAAGACTTTATGTAATTTTCTCAACTGCTTATGAAAGAGCATTAGAATACGCAACTAATTACGTATTGATCGTTATTCAATCTTACCTGGTTCTCGAGATATAAGCCAAAAATGAAGAGTTTTAGCACCGTAGTTTTAGTTTTTTGCAATTTTCAGGAAAACCGTAACACTTTATGTAATTTTCTCAACTGCTTATGAAAGAGCATTGGAATACGCAACTAATGACGTATTGAACGTTATTCAATCTTACCTGGTTCGCGAGATATAAGCGAAAATTAAGAGTTTGGCCAAATCCTATTAACTTTTTATTTTTTCGTTTTTTGCAATTTTCAGGAAAACCGTAAGACTTTATGTAATTTTCTCAACTGCTTATGAAAGAGCATTGGAATACGCAACTAATGACGTATTGAACGTTATTCAATCTTACCTGGTTCGCGAGATATAAGCGAAAATTAAGAGTTTGGCCAAATCCTATTAACTTTTTATTTTTTCGTTTTTTGCAATTTTCAGGAAAACCGTAAGACTTTATGTAATTTTCTCAACTGCTTATGAAAGAGCATTGGAATACGCAACTAATAACGTATTGATCGTTATTCAATCTTACCTGGTTCTCGAGATATAAGCCAAAAATGAAGAGTTTTAGCACCGTAGTTTTAGTTTTTTGCAATTTTCAGGAAAACCGTAACACTTTATGTAATTTTCTCAACTGCTTATGAAAGAGCATTGGAATACGCAACTAATGACGTATTGAACGTTATTCAATCTTACCTGGTTCGCGAGATATAAGCGAAAATTAAGAGTTTGGCCAAATCCTATTAACTTTTTATTTTTTCGTTTTTTGCAATTTTCAGGAAAACCGTAAGACTTTATGTAATTTTCTCAACTGCTTATGAAAGAGCATTGGAATACGCAACTAATAACGTATTGATCGTTATTCAATCTTACCTGGTTCTCGAGATATAAGCCAAAAATGAAGAGTTTTAGCACCGTAGTTTTAGTTTTTTGCAATTTTCAGGAAAACCGTAACACTTTATGTAATTTTCTCAACTGCTTATGAAAGAGCATTGGAATACGCAACTAATGACGTATTGATCGTTATTCAATCTTACCTGGTTCGCGAGATATAAGCGAAAATTAAGAGTTTGGCCAAATCCAATTAACTTTTTATTTTTTCGTTTTTTGCAATTTTCAGGAAAACCGTAAGACTTTATGTAATTTTCTCAACTGCTTATGAAAGAGCATTAGAATACGCAACTAATTACGTATTGATCGTTATTCAATCTTACCTGGTTCTCGAGATATAAGCCAAAAATGAAGAGTTTTAGCACCGTAGTTTTAGTTTTTTGCAATTTTCAGGAAAACCGTAACACTTTATGTAATTTTCTCAACTGCTTATGAAAGAGCATTGGAATACGCAACTAATGACGTATTGATCGTTATTCAATCTTACCTGGTTCGCGAGATATAAGCGAAAATTAAGAGTTTGGCCAAATCCTATTAACTTTTTATTTTTTCGTTTTTTGCAATTTTCAGGAAAACCGTAAGACTTTATGTAATTTTCTCAACTGCTTATGAAAGAGCATTAGAATACGCAACTAATTACGTATTGATCGTTATTCAATCTTACCTGGTTCGCGAGATATAAGCGAAAATTAAGAGTTTGGCCAAATCCTATTAACTTTTTATTTTTTCGTTTTTTGCAATTTTCAGGAAAACCGTAAGACTTTATGTAATTTTCTCAACTGCTTATGAAAGAGCATTAGAATACGCAACTAATTACGTATTGATCGTTATTCAATCTTACCTGGTTCTCGAGATATAAGCCAAAAATGAAGAGTTTTAGCACCGTAGTTTTAGTTTTTTGAAATTTTCAGGAAAACCGTAACACTTTATGTAATTTTCTCAACTGCTTATGAAAGAGCATTGGAATACGCAACTAATGACGTATTGAACGTTATTCAATCTTACCTGGTTCGCGAGATATAAGCGAAAATTAAGAGTTTGGCCAAATCCTATTAACTTTTTATTTTTTCGTTTTTTGCAATTTTCAGGAAAACCGTAAGACTTTATGTAATTTTCTCAACTGCTTATGAAAGAGCATTGGAATACGCAACTAATTACGTATTGATCGTTATTCAATCTTACCTGGTTCTCGAGATATAAGCCAAAAATGAAGAGTTTTAGCACCGTAGTTTTAGTTTTTTGCAATTTTCAGGAAAACCGTAACTGTAAATGTAATTTTCTCAACTGCTTATGAAAGAGCATTGGAATACGCAACTAATTACGTATTGATCGTTATTCAATCTTACCTGGTTCTCGAGATATAAGCCAAAAATGAAGAGTTTTAGCACCGTAGTTTTAGTTTTTTGCAATTTTCAGGAAAACCGTAACACTTTATGTAATTTTCTCAACTGCTTATGAAAGAGCATTGGAATACGCAACTAATGACGTATTGAACGTTATTCAATCTTACCTGGTTCGCGAGATATAAGCGAAAATTAAGAGTTTGGCCAAATCCTATTAACTTTTTATTTTTTCGTTTTTTGCAATTTTCAGGAAAACCGTAAGACTTTATGTAATTTTCTCAACTGCTTATGAAAGAGCATTAGAATACGCAACTAATTACGTATTGATCGTTATTCAATCTTACCTGGTTCTCGAGATATAAGCCAAAAATGAAGAGTTTTAGCACCGTAGTTTTAGTTTTTTGCAATTTTCAGGAAAACCGTAACACTTTATGTAATTTTCTCAACTGCTTATGAAAGAGCATTGGAATACGCAACTAATGACGTATTGAACGTTATTCAATCTTACCTGGTTCGCGAGATATAAGCGAAAATTAAGAGTTTGGCCAAATCCTATTAACTTTTTATTTTTTCGTTTTTTGCAATTTTCAGGAAAACCGTAAGACTTTATGTAATTTTCTCAACTGCTTATGAAAGAGCATTAGAATACGCAACTAATTACGTATTGATCGTTATTCAATCTTACCTGGTTCTCGAGATATAAGCCAAAAATGAAGAGTTTTAGCACCGTAGTTTTAGTTTTTTGCAATTTTCAGGAAAACCGTAACACTTTATGTAATTTTCTCAACTGCTTATGAAAGAGCATTGGAATACGCAACTAATGACGTATTGAACGTTATTCAATCTTACCTGGTTCGCGAGATATAAGCGAAAATTAAGAGTTTGGCCAAATCCTATTAACTTTTTATTTTTTCGTTTTTTGCAATTTTCAGGAAAACCGTAAGACTTTATGTAATTTTCTCAACTGCTTATGAAAGAGCATTGGAATACGCAACTAATTACGTATTGATCGTTATTCAATCTTACCTGGTTCTCGAGATATAAGCCAAAAATGAAGAGTTTTAGCACCGTAGTTTTAGTTTTTTGCAATTTTCAGGAAAACCGTAAGACTTTATGTAATTTTCTCAACTGCTTATGAAAGAGCATTGGAATACGCAACTAATTACGTATTGATCGTTATTCAATCTTACCTGGTTCGCGAGATATAAGCGAAAATTAAGAGTTTGGCCAAATCCTATTAACTTTTTATTTTTTCGTTTTTTGCAATTTTCAGGAAAACCGTAAGACTTTATGTAATTTTCTCAACTGCTTATGAAAGAGCATTAGAATACGCAACTAATTACGTATTGATCGTTATTCAATCTTACCTGGTTCTCGAGATATAAGCCAAAAATGAAGAGTTTTAGCACCGTAGTTTTAGTTTTTTGCAATTTTCAGGAAAACCGTAACACTTTATGTAATTTTCTCAACTGCTTATGAAAGAGCATTGGAATACGCAACTAATGACGTATTGAACGTTATTCAATCTTACCTGGTTCGCGAGATATAAGCGAAAATTAAGAGTTTGGCCAAATCCTATTAACTTTTTATTTTTTCGTTTTTTGCAATTTTCAGGAAAACCGTAAGACTTTATGTAATTTTCTCAACTGCTTATGAAAGAGCATTGGAATACGCAACTAATGACGTATTGAACGTTATTCAATCTTACCTGGTTCGCGAGATATAAGCGAAAATTAAGAGTTTGGCCAAATCCTATTAACTTTTTATTTTTTCGTTTTTTGCAATTTTCAGGAAAACCGTAAGACTTTATGTAATTTTCTCAACTGCTTATGAAAGAGCATTGGAATACGCAACTAATAACGTATTGATCGTTATTCAATCTTACCTGGTTCTCGAGATATAAGCCAAAAATGAAGAGTTTTAGCACCGTAGTTTTAGTTTTTTGCAATTTTCAGGAAAACCGTAACACTTTATGTAATTTTCTCAACTGCTTATGAAAGAGCATTGGAATACGCAACTAATGACGTATTGAACGTTATTCAATCTTACCTGGTTCGCGAGATATAAGCGAAAATTAAGAGTTTGGCCAAATCCTATTAACTTTTTATTTTTTCGTTTTTTGCAATTTTCAGGAAAACCGTAAGACTTTATGTAATTTTCTCAACTGCTTATGAAAGAGCATTGGAATACGCAACTAATAACGTATTGATCGTTATTCAATCTTACCTGGTTCTCGAGATATAAGCCAAAAATGAAGAGTTTTAGCACCGTAGTTTTAGTTTTTTGCAATTTTCAGGAAAACCGTAACACTTTATGTAATTTTCTCAACTGCTTATGAAAGAGCATTGGAATACGCAACTAATGACGTATTGATCGTTATTCAATCTTACCTGGTTCGCGAGATATAAGCGAAAATTAAGAGTTTGGCCAAATCCAATTAACTTTTTATTTTTTCGTTTTTTGCAATTTTCAGGAAAACCGTAAGACTTTATGTAATTTTCTCAACTGCTTATGAAAGAGCATTAGAATACGCAACTAATTACGTATTGATCGTTATTCAATCTTACCTGGTTCTCGAGATATAAGCCAAAAATGAAGAGTTTTAGCACCGTAGTTTTAGTTTTTTGCAATTTTCAGGAAAACCGTAACACTTTATGTAATTTTCTCAACTGCTTATGAAAGAGCATTGGAATACGCAACTAATGACGTATTGATCGTTATTCAATCTTACCTGGTTCGCGAGATATAAGCGAAAATTAAGAGTTTGGCCAAATCCTATTAACTTTTTATTTTTTCGTTTTTTGCAATTTTCAGGAAAACCGTAAGACTTTATGTAATTTTCTCAACTGCTTATGAAAGAGCATTAGAATACGCAACTAATTACGTATTGATCGTTATTCAATCTTACCTGGTTCGCGAGATATAAGCGAAAATTAAGAGTTTGGCCAAATCCTATTAACTTTTTATTTTTTCGTTTTTTGCAATTTTCAGGAAAACCGTAAGACTTTATGTAATTTTCTCAACTGCTTATGAAAGAGCATTAGAATACGCAACTAATTACGTATTGATCGTTATTCAATCTTACCTGGTTCTCGAGATATAAGCCAAAAATGAAGAGTTTTAGCACCGTAGTTTTAGTTTTTTGAAATTTTCAGGAAAACCGTAACACTTTATGTAATTTTCTCAACTGCTTATGAAAGAGCATTGGAATACGCAACTAATGACGTATTGAACGTTATTCAATCTTACCTGGTTCGCGAGATATAAGCGAAAATTAAGAGTTTGGCCAAATCCTATTAACTTTTTATTTTTTCGTTTTTTGCAATTTTCAGGAAAACCGTAAGACTTTATGTAATTTTCTCAACTGCTTATGAAAGAGCATTGGAATACGCAACTAATTACGTATTGATCGTTATTCAATCTTACCTGGTTCTCGAGATATAAGCCAAAAATGAAGAGTTTTAGCACCGTAGTTTTAGTTTTTTGCAATTTTCAGGAAAACCGTAACTGTAAATGTAATTTTCTCAACTGCTTATGAAAGAGCATTGGAATACGCAACTAATTACGTATTGATCGTTATTCAATCTTACCTGGTTCTCGAGATATAAGCCAAAAATGAAGAGTTTTAGCACCGTAGTTTTAGTTTTTTGCAATTTTCAGGAAAACCGTAACACTTTATGTAATTTTCTCAACTGCTTATGAAAGAGCATTGGAATACGCAACTAATGACGTATTGAACGTTATTCAATCTTACCTGGTTCGCGAGATATAAGCGAAAATTAAGAGTTTGGCCAAATCCTATTAACTTTTTATTTTTTCGTTTTTTGCAATTTTCAGGAAAACCGTAAGACTTTATGTAATTTTCTCAACTGCTTATGAAAGAGCATTAGAATACGCAACTAATTACGTATTGATCGTTATTCAATCTTACCTGGTTCTCGAGATATAAGCCAAAAATGAAGAGTTTTAGCACCGTAGTTTTAGTTTTTTGCAATTTTCAGGAAAACCGTAACACTTTATGTAATTTTCTCAACTGCTTATGAAAGAGCATTGGAATACGCAACTAATGACGTATTGAACGTTATTCAATCTTACCTGGTTCGCGAGATATAAGCGAAAATTAAGAGTTTGGCCAAATCCTATTAACTTTTTATTTTTTCGTTTTTTGCAATTTTCAGGAAAACCGTAAGACTTTATGTAATTTTCTCAACTGCTTATGAAAGAGCATTAGAATACGCAACTAATTACGTATTGATCGTTATTCAATCTTACCTGGTTCTCGAGATATAAGCCAAAAATGAAGAGTTTTAGCACCGTAGTTTTAGTTTTTTGCAATTTTCAGGAAAACCGTAACACTTTATGTAATTTTCTCAACTGCTTATGAAAGAGCATTGGAATACGCAACTAATGACGTATTGAACGTTATTCAATCTTACCTGGTTCGCGAGATATAAGCGAAAATTAAGAGTTTGGCCAAATCCTATTAACTTTTTATTTTTTCGTTTTTTGCAATTTTCAGGAAAACCGTAAGACTTTATGTAATTTTCTCAACTGCTTATGAAAGAGCATTGGAATACGCAACTAATTACGTATTGATCGTTATTCAATCTTACCTGGTTCTCGAGATATAAGCCAAAAATGAAGAGTTTTAGCACCGTAGTTTTAGTTTTTTGCAATTTTCAGGAAAACCGTAAGACTTTATGTAATTTTCTCAACTGCTTATGAAAGAGCATTGGAATACGCAACTAATTACGTATTGATCGTTATTCAATCTTACCTGGTTCGCGAGATATAAGCGAAAATTAAGAGTTTGGCCAAATCCAATTAACTTTTTATTTTTTCGTTTTTTGCAATTTTCAGGAAAACCGTAAGACTTTATGTAATTTTCTCAACTGCTTATGAAAGAGCATTAGAATACGCAACTAATTACGTATTGATCGTTATTCAATCTTACCTGGTTCTCGAGATATAAGCCAAAAATGAAGAGTTTTAGCACCGTAGTTTTAGTTTTTTGCAATTTTCAGGAAAACCGTAAGACTTTATGTAATTTTCTCAACTGCTTATGAAAGAGCATTGGAATACGCAACTAATGACGTATTGATCGTTATTCAATCTTACCTGGTTCGCGAGATATAAGCGAAAATTAAGAGTTTGGCCAAATCCTATTAACTTTTTATTTTTTCGTTTTTTGCAATTTTCAGGAAAACCGTAAGACTTTATGTAATTTTCTCAACTGCTTATGAAAGAGCATTAGAATACGCAACTAATTACGTATTGATCGTTATTCAATCTTACCTGGTTCTCGAGATATAAGCCAAAAATGAAGAGTTTTAGCACCGTAGTTTTAGTTTTTTGCAATTTTCAGGAAAACCGTAACACTTTATGTAATTTTCTCAACTGCTTATGAAAGAGCATTGGAATACGCAACTAATGACGTATTGAACGTTATTCAATCTTACCTGGTTCGCGAGATATAAGCGAAAATTAAGAGTTTGGCCAAATCCTATTAACTTTTTATTTTTTCGTTTTTTGCAATTTTCAGGAAAACCGTAAGACTTTATGTAATTTTCTCAACTGCTTATGAAAGAGCATTGGAATACGCAACTAATTACGTATTGATCGTTATTCAATCTTACCTGGTTCTCGAGATATAAGCCAAAAATGAAGAGTTTTAGCACCGTAGTTTTAGTTTTTTGCAATTTTCAGGAAAACCGTAACACTTTATGTAATTTTCTCAACTGCTTATGAAAGAGCATTGGAATACGCAACTAATGACGTATTGAACGTTATTCAATCTTACCTGGTTCGCGAGATATAAGCGAAAATTAAGAGTTTGGCCAAATCCTATTAACTTTTTATTTTTTCGTTTTTTGCAATTTTCAGGAAAACCGTAAGACTTTATGTAATTTTCTCAACTGCTTATGAAAGAGCATTGGAATACGCAACTAATTACGTATTGATCGTTATTCAATCTTACCTGGTTCTCGAGATATAAGCCAAAAATGAAGAGTTTTAGCACCGTAGTTTTAGTTTTTTGCAATTTTCAGGAAAACCGTAACACTTTATGTAATTTTCTCAACTGCTTATGAAAGAGCATTGGAATACGCAACTAATGACGTATTGAACGTTATTCAATCTTACCTGGTTCGCGAGATATAAGCGAAAATTAAGAGTTTGGCCAAATCCTATTAACTTTTTATTTTTTCGTTTTTTGCAATTTTCAGGAAAACCGTAAGACTTTATGTAATTTTCTCAACTGCTTATGAAAGAGCATTGGAATACGCAACTAATTACGTATTGATCGTTATTCAATCTTACCTGGTTCTCGAGATATAAGCCAAAAATGAAGAGTTTTAGCACCGTAGTTTTAGTTTTTTGCAATTTTCAGGAAAACCGTAACACTTTATGTAATTTTCTCAACTGCTTATGAAAGAGCATTGGAATACGCAACTAATGACGTATTGAACGTTATTCAATCTTACCTGGTTCGCGAGATATAAGCGAAAATTAAGAGTTTGGCCAAATCCAATTAACTTTTTATTTTTTCGTTTTTTGCAATTTTCAGGAAAACCGTAAGACTTTATGTAATTTTCTCAACTGATTATGAAAGAGCATTAGAATACGCAACTAATTACGTATTGATCGTTATTCAATCTTACCTGGTTCTCGAGATATAAGCCAAAAATGAAGAGTTTTAGCACCGTAGTTTTAGTTTTTTGCAATTTTCAGGAAAACCGTAACACTTTATGTAATTTTCTCAACTGCTTATGAAAGAGCATTGGAATACGCAACTAATGACGTATTGAACGTTATTCAATCTTACCTGGTTCGCGAGATATAAGCGAAAATTAAGAGTTTGGCCGAATCCTATTAACTTTTGATTTTCTGAAAAATCGCTATAAATTTTTCAAAAATCGCTATAAATTTTAGCACCGTAGTTTTAGTTTTTTGCAATTTTCAGGAAAACCGTAAGACTTTATGTAATTTTCTCAACTGCTTATGAAAGAGCATTGGAATACGCAACTAATGACGTATTGATCGTTATTCAATCTTACCTGGTTCGCGAGATATAAGCGAAAATTAAGAGTTTGGCCAAATCCAATTAACTTTTTATTTTTTCGTTTTTTGCAATTTTCAGGAAAACCGTAAGACTTTATGTAATTTTCTCAACTGCTTATGAAAGAGCATTGGAATACGCAACTAATTACGTATTGATCGTTATTCAATCTTACCTGGTTCTCGAGATATAAGCCAAAAATGAAGAGTTTTAGCACCGTAGTTTTAGTTTTTTGCAATTTTCAGGAAAACCGTAAGACTTTATGTAATTTTCTCAACTGCTTATGAAAGAGCATTGGAATACGCAACTAATGACGTATTGAACGTTATTCAATCTTACCTGGTTCGCGAGATATAAGCCAAAAATGAAGAGTTTTAGCACCGTAGTTTTAGTTTTTTGCAATTTTCAGGAAAACCGTAACACTTTATGTAATTTTCTCAACTGCTTATGAAAGAGCATTGGAATACGCAACTAATGACGTATTGAACGTTATTCAATCTTACCTGGTTCGCGAGATATAAGCGAAAATTAAGAGTTTGGCCGAATCCTATTAACTTTTGATTTTCTGAAAAATCGCTATAAATTTTTCAAAAATCGCTATAAATTTTAGCACCGTAGTTTTAGTTTTTTGCAATTTTCAGGAAAACCGTAAGACTTTATGTAATTTTCTCAACTGCTTATGAAAGAGCATTGGAATACGCAACTAATGACGTATTGATCGTTATTCAATCTTACCTGGTTCGCGAGATATAAGCGAAAATTAAGAGTTTGGCCAAATCCAATTAACTTTTTATTTTTTCGTTTTTTGCAATTTTCAGGAAAACCGTAAGACTTTATGTAATTTTCTCAACTGCTTATGAAAGAGCATTAGAATACGCAACTAATTACGTATTGATCGTTATTCAATCTTACCTGGTTCTCGAGATATAAGCCAAAAATGAAGAGTTTTAGCACCGTAGTTTTAGTTTTTTGCAATTTTCAGGAAAACCGTAACACTTTATGTAATTTTCTCAACTGCTTATGAAAGAGCATTGGAATACGCAACTAATGACGTATTGAACGTTATTCAATCTTACCTGGTTCGCGAGATATAAGCGAAAATTAAGAGTTTGGCCAAATCCAATTAACTTTTTATTTTTTCGTTTTTTGCAATTTTCAGGAAAACCGTAAGACTTTATGTAATTTTCTCAACTGCTTATGAAAGAGCATTGGAATACGCAACTAATGACGTATTGAACGTTATTCAATCTTACCTGGTTCGCGAGATATAAGCGAAAATTAAGAGTTTGGCCAAATCCAATTAACTTTTTATTTTTTCGTTTTTTGCAATTTTCAGGAAAACCGTAAGACTTTATGTAATTTTCTCAACTGCTTATGAAAGAGCATTAGAATACGCAACTAATTACGTATTGATCGTTATTCAATCTTACCTGGTTCTCGAGATATAAGCCAAAAATGAAGAGTTTTAGCACCGTAGTTTTAGTTTTTTGCAATTTTCAGGAAAACCGTAACACTTTATGTAATTTTCTCAACTGCTTATGAAAGAGCATTGGAATACGCAACTAATTACGTATTGATCGTTATTCAATCTTACCTGGTTCGCGAGATATAAGCGAAAATTAAGAGTTTGGCCGAATCCTATTAACTTTTGATTTTCTGAAAAATCGCTATAAATTTTTCAAAAATCGCTATAAATTTTAGCACCGTAGTTTTAGTTTTTTGCAATTTTCAGGAAAACCGTAAGACTTTATGTAATTTTCTCAACTGCTTATGAAAGAGCATTGGAATACGCAACTAATGACGTATTGATCGTTATTCAATCTTACCTGGTTCGCGAGATATAAGCGAAAATTAAGAGTTTGGCCAAATCCAATTAACTTTTTATTTTTTCGTTTTTTGCAATTTTCAGGAAAACCGTAAGACTTTATGTAATTTTCTCAACTGCTTATGAAAGAGCATTAGAATACGCAACTAATTACGTATTGATCGTTATTCAATCTTACCTGGTTCTCGAGATATAAGCCAAAAATGAAGAGTTTTAGCACCGTAGTTTTAGTTTTTTGCAATTTTCAGGAAAACCGTAACACTTTATGTAATTTTCTCAACTGCTTATGAAAGAGCATTGGAATACGCAACTAATGACGTATTGATCGTTATTCAATCTTACCTGGTTCGCGAGATATAAGCGAAAATTAAGAGTTTGGCCAAATCCTATTAACTTTTTATTTTTTCGTTTTTTGCAATTTTCAGGAAAACCGTAAGACTTTATGTAATTTTCTCAACTGCTTATGAAAGAGCATTAGAATACGCAACTAATTACGTATTGATCGTTATTCAATCTTACCTGGTTCGCGAGATATAAGCGAAAATTAAGAGTTTGGCCAAATCCTATTAACTTTTTATTTTTTCGTTTTTTGCAATTTTCAGGAAAACCGTAAGACTTTATGTAATTTTCTCAACTGCTTATGAAAGAGCATTAGAATACGCAACTAATTACGTATTGATCGTTATTCAATCTTACCTGGTTCTCGAGATATAAGCCAAAAATGAAGAGTTTTAGCACCGTAGTTTTAGTTTTTTACAATTTTCAGGAAAACCGTAACACTTTATGTAATTTTCTCAACTGCTTATGAAAGAGCATTGGAATACGCAGCTAATGACGTATTGAACGTTATTCAATCTTACCTGGTTCGCGAGATATAAGCGAAAATTAAGAGTTTGGCCAAATCCTATTAACTTTTTATTTTTTCGTTTTTTGCAATTTTCAGGAAAACCGTAAGACTTTATGTAATTTTCTCAACTGCTTATGAAAGAGCATTAGAATACGCAACTAATTACGTATTGATCGTTATTCAATCTTACCTGGTTCTCGAGATATAAGCCAAAAATGAAGAGTTTTAGCACCGTAGTTTTAGTTTTTTACAATTTTCAGGAAAACCGTAACACTTTATGTAATTTTCTCAACTGCTTATGAAAGAGCATTGGAATACGCAGCTAATGACGTATTGAACGTTATTCAATCTTACCTGGTTCGCGAGATATAAGCGAAAATTAAGAGTTTGGCCAAATCCTATTAACTTTTTATTTTTTCGTTTTTTGCAATTTTCAGGAAAACCGTAAGACTTTATGTAATTTTCTCAACTGCTTATGAAAGATCATTAGAATACGCAACTAATTACGTATTGATCGTTATTCAATCTTACCTGGTTCTCGAGATATAAGCCAAAAATGAAGAGTTTTAGCACCGTAGTTTTAGTTTTTTGCAATTTTCAGGAAAACCGTAACACTTTATGTAATTTTCTCAACTGCTTATGAAAGAGCATTGGAATACGCAACTAATGACGTATTGAACGTTATTCAATCTTACCTGGTTCGCGAGATATAAGCGAAAATTAAGAGTTTGGCCAAATCCTATTAACTTTTTATTTTTTCGTTTTTTGCAATTTTCAGGAAAACCGTAAGACTTTATGTAATTTTCTCAACTGCTTATGAAAGAGCATTGGAATACGCAACTAATTACGTATTGATCGTTATTCAATCTTACCTGGTTCTCGAGATATAAGCCAAAAATGAAGAGTTTTAGCACCGTAGTTTTAGTTTTTTGCAATTTTCAGGAAAACCGTAACACTTTATGTAATTTTCTCAACTGCTTATGAAAGAGCATTGGAATACGCAACTAATGACGTATTGAACGTTACTCAATCTTACCTGGTTCGCGAGATATAAGCGAAAATTAAGAGTTTGGCCGAATCCTATTAACTTTTGATTTTCTGAAAAATCGCTATAAATTTTTCAAAAATCGCTATAAATTTTAGCACCGTAGTTTTAGTTTTTTGCAATTTTCAGGAAAACCGTAACACTTTATGTAATTTTCTCAACTGCTTATGAAAGAGCATTGGAATACGCAACTAATGACGTATTGAACGTTATTCAATCTTACCTGGTTCGCGAGATATAAGCGAAAATTAAGAGTTTGGCCAAATCCTATTAACTTTTTATTTTTTCGTTTTTTGCAATTTTCAGGAAAACCGTAAGACTTTATGTAATTTTCTCAACTGCTTATGAAAGAGCATTGGAATACGCAACTAATTACGTATTGATCGTTATTCAATCTTACCTGGTTCTCGAGATATAAGCCAAAAATGAAGAGTTTTAGCACCGTAGTTTTAGTTTTTTGCAATTTTCAGGAAAACCGTAACACTTTATGTAATTTTCTCAACTGCTTATGAAAGAGCATTGGAATACGCAAGTAATGACGTATTGAACGTTATTCAATCTTACCTGGTTCGCGAGATATAAGCGAAAATTAAGAGTTTGGCCGAATCCTATTAACTTTTGATTTTCTGAAAAATCGCTATAAATTTTTCAAAAATCGCTATAAATTTTAGCACCGTAGTTTTAGTTTTTTGCAATTTTCAGGAAAACCGTAAGACTTTATGTAATTTTCTCAACTGCTTATGAAAGAGCATTGGAATACGCAACTAATGACGTATTGATCGTTATTCAATCTTACCTGGTTCGCGAGATATAAGCGAAAATTAAGAGTTTGGCCAAATCCAATTAACTTTTTATTTTTTCGTTTTTTGCAATTTTCAGGAAAACCGTAAGACTTTATGTAATTTTCTCAACTGCTTATGAAAGAGCATTAGAATACGCAACTAATTACGTATTGATCGTTATTCAATCTTACCTGGTTCTCGAGATATAAGCCAAAAATGAAGAGTTTTAGCACCGTAGTTTTAGTTTTTTGCAATTTTCAGGAAAACCGTAAGACTTTATGTAATTTTCTCAACTGCTTATGAAAGAGCATTGGAATACGCAACTAATGACGTATTGATCGTTATTCAATCTTACCTGGTTCGCGAGATATAAGCGAAAATTAAGAGTTTGGCCAAATCCTATTAACTTTTTATTTTTTCGTTTTTTGCAATTTTCAGGAAAACCGTAAGACTTTATGTAATTTTCTCAACTGCTTATGAAAGAGCATTGGAATACGCAACTAATTACGTATTGATCGTTATTCAATCTTACCTGGTTCTCGAGATATAAGCCAAAAATGAAGAGTTTTAGCACCGTAGTTTTAGTTTTTTGCAATTTTCAGGAAAACCGTAACACTTTATGTAATTTTCTCAACTGCTTATGAAAGAGCATTGGAATACGCAACTAATGACGTATTGAACGTTATTCAATCTTACCTGGTTCGCGAGATATAAGCGAAAATTAAGAGTTTGGCCAAATCCTATTAACTTTTTATTTTTTCGTTTTTTGCAATTTTCAGGAAAACCGTAAGACTTTATGTAATTTTCTCAACTGCTTATGAAAGAGCATTGGAATACGCAACTAATTACGTATTGATCGTTATTCAATCTTACCTGGTTCTCGAGATATAAGCCAAAAATGAAGAGTTTTAGCACCGTAGTTTTAGTTTTTTGCAATTTTCAGGAAAACCGTAACACTTTATGTAATTTTCTCAACTGCTTATGAAAGAGCATTGGAATACGCAACTAATGACGTATTGAACGTTACTCAATCTTACCTGGTTCGCGAGATATAAGCGAAAATTAAGAGTTTGGCCGAATCCTATTAACTTTTGATTTTCTGAAAAATCGCTATAAATTTTTCAAAAATCGCTATAAATTTTAGCACCGTAGTTTTAGTTTTTTGCAATTTTCAGGAAAACCGTAAGACTTTATGTAATTTTCTCAACTGCTTATGAAAGAGCATTGGAATACGCAACTAATGACGTATTGATCGTTATTCAATCTTACCTGGTTCGCGAGATATAAGCGAAAATTAAGAGTTTGGCCAAATCCAATTAACTTTTTATTTTTTCGTTTTTTGCAATTTTCAGGAAAACCGTAAGACTTTATGTAATTTTCTCAACTGCTTATGAAAGAGCATTAGAATACGCAACTAATTACGTATTGATCGTTATTCAATCTTACCTGGTTCTCGAGATATAAGCCAAAAATGAAGAGTTTTAGCACCGTAGTTTTAGTTTTTTGCAATTTTCAGGAAAACCGTAACACTTTATGTAATTTTCTCAACTGCTTATGAAAGAGCATTGGAATACGCAACTAATGACGTATTGAACGTTACTCAATCTTACCTGGTTCGCGAGATATAAGCGAAAATTAAGAGTTTGGCCGAATCCTATTAACTTTTGATTTTCTGAAAAATCGCTATAAATTTTTCAAAAATCGCTATAAATTTTAGCACCGTAGTTTTAGTTTTTTGCAATTTTCAGGAAAACCGTAAGACTTTATGTAATTTTCTCAACTGCTTATGAAAGAGCATTGGAATACGCAACTAATGACGTATTGAACGTTATTCAATCTTACCTGGTTCGCGAGATATAAGCGAAAATTAAGTTTGGCCAAATCCTATTAACTTTTTATTTTTTCGTTTTTTGCAATTTTCAGGAAAACCGTAAGACTTTATGTAATTTTCTCAACTGCTTATGAAAGAGCATTGGAATACGCAACTAATTACGTATTGATCGTTATTCAATCTTACCTGGTTCTCGAGATATAAGCCAAAAATGAAGAGTTTTAGCACCGTAGTTTTAGTTTTTTGCAATTTTCAGGAAAACCGTAACACTTTATGTAATTTTCTCAACTGCTTATGAAAGAGCATTGGAATACGCAACTAATGACGTATTGAACGTTATTCAATCTTACCTGGTTCGCGAGATATAAGCGAAAATTAAGAGTTTGGCCAAATCCTATTAACTTTTTATTTTTTCGTTTTTTGCAATTTTCAGGAAAACCGTAAGACTTTATGTAATTTTCTCTACTGCTTATGAAAGAGCATTGGAATACGCAACTAATTACGTATTGATCGTTATTCAATCTTACCTGGTTCTCGAGATATAAGCCAAAAATGAAGAGTTTTAGCACCGTAGTTTTAGTTTTTTGCAATTTCCAGGAAAACCGTAAGACTTTATATAATTTTCTCAACTGCTTATGAAAGAGCATTGGAATACGCAACTAATGACGTATTGAACGTTATTCAATCTTACCTGGTTCGCGAGATATAAGCGAAAATTAAGAGTTTGGCCGAATCCTATTAACTTTTTATTTTTTCGTTTTTTGCAATTTTCAGGAAAACCGTAAGACTTTATGTAATTTTCTCAACTGCTTATGAAAGAGCATTAGAATACGCAACTAATTACGTATTGATCGTTATTCAATCTTACCTGGTCCTCGAGATATAAGCCAAAAATGAAGAGTTTTAGCACCGTAGTTTTAGTTTTTTGCAATTTACAGGAAAACCGTAAGACTTTATGTAATTTTCTCAACTGCTTATGAAAGAGCATTAGAATACGCAACTAATTACGTATTGATCGTTATTCAATCTTACCTGGTTCTCGAGATATAAGCCAAAAATGAAGAGTTTTAGCACCGTAGTTTTCGTTTCTTGCAATTTTCAGGAAAACCGTAACACTTTATGTAATTTTCTCAACTGCTTATGAAAGAGCATTGGAATACGCAACTAATAACGTATTGAACGTTATTCAATCTTACCTGGTTCGCGAGATATAAGCGAAAATTAAGAGTTTGGCCGAATCCTATTAACTTTTGATTTTCTGAAAAATCGCTATAAATTTTAGCACCGTAGTTTTAGTTTTTTGCAATTTTCAGGAAAACCGTAAGACTTTATGTAATTTTCTCAACTGCTTATGAAAGAGCATTGGAATACGCAACTAATGACGTATTGATCGTTATTCAATCTTACCTGGTTCGCGAGATATAAGCGAAAATTAAGAGTTTGGCCAAATCCTATTAACTTTTTATTTTTTCGTTTTTTGCAATGTTCAGGAAAACCGTAAGACTTTATGTAATTTTCTCAACTGGTTATGAAAGAGCATTAGAATACGCAACTAATTACGTATTGATCGTTATTCAATCTTACCTGGTTCTCGAGATATAAGCCAAAAATGAAGAGTTTTAGCACCGTAGTTTTAGTTTTTTGCAATTTTCAGGAAAACCGTAAGACTTTATGTAATTTTCTCAACTGCTTATGAAAGAGCATTGGAATACGCAACTAATGACGTATTGATCGTTATTCAATCTTACCTGGTTCGCGAGATATAAGCGAAAATTAAGAGTTTGGCCAAATCCTATTAACTTTTTATTTTTTCGTTTTTTGCAATTTTCAGGAAAACCGTAAGACTTTATGTAATTTTCTCAACTGCTTATGAAAGAGCATTGGAATACGCAACTAATTACGTATTGATCGTTATTCAATCTTACCTGGTTCTCGAGATATAAGCCAAAAATGAAGAGTTTTAGCACCGTAGTTTTAGTTTTTTGCAATTTTCAGGAAAACCGTAACACTTTATGTAATTTTCTCAACTGCTTATGAAAGAGCATTGGAATACGCAACTAATGACGTATTGAACGTTATACAATCTTACCTGGTTCGCGAGATATAAGCGAAAATTAAGAGTTTGGCCGAATCCTATTAACTTTTGATTTTCTGAAAAATCGCTATAAATTTTTCAAAAATCGCTATAAATTTTAGCACCGTAGTTTTAGTTTTTTGCAATTTTCAGGAAAACCGTAAGACTTTATGTAATTTTCTCAACTGCTTATGAAAGAGCATTGGAATACGCAACTAATGACGTATTGATCGTTATTCAATCTTACCTGGTTCGCGAGATATAAGCGAAAATTAAGAGTTTGGCCAAATCCTATTAACTTTTTATTTTTTCGTTTTTTGCAATTTTCAGGAAAACCGTAAGACTTTATGTAATTTTCTCAACTGCTTATGAAAGAGCATTGGAATACGCAACTAATTACGTATTGATCGTTATTCAATCTTACCTGGTTCTCGAGATATAAGCCAAAAATGAAGAGTTTTAGCACCGTAGTTTTAGTTTTTTGCAATTTTCAGGAAAACCGTAACACTTTATGTAATTTTCTCAACTGCTTATGAAAGAGCATTGGAATACGCAACTAATGACGTATTGAACGTTATACAATCTTACCTGGTTCGCGAGATATAAGCGAAAATTAAGAGTTTGGCCGAATCCTATTAACTTTTGATTTTCTGAAAAATCGCTATAAATTTTTCAAAAATCGCTATAAATTTTAGCACCGTAGTTTTAGTTTTTTGCAATTTTCAGGAAAACCGTAAGACTTTATGTAATTTTCTCAACTGCTTATGAAAGAGCATTGGAATACGCAACTAATGACGTATTGATCGTTATTCAATCTTACCTGGTTCGCGAGATATAAGCGAAAATTAAGAGTTTGGCCAAATCCTATTAACTTTTTATTTTTTCGTTTTTTGCAATTTTCAGGAAAACCGTAAGACTTTATGTAATTTTCTCAACTGCTTATGAAAGAGCATTGGAATACGCAACTAATTACGTATTGATCGTTATTCAATCTTACCTGGTTCTCGAGATATAAGCCAAAAATGAAGAGTTTTAGCACCGTAGTTTTAGTTTTTTGCAATTTTCAGGAAAACCGTAACACTTTATGTAATTTTCTCAACTGCTTATGAAAGAGCATTGGAATACGCAACTAATGACGTATTGAACGTTATTCAATCTTACCTGGTTCGCGAGATATAAGCGAAAATTAAGAGTTTGGCCAAATCCTATTAACTTTTTATTTTTTCGTTTTTTGCAATTTTCAGGAAAACCGTAAGACTTTATGTAATTTTCTCAACTGCTTATGAAAGAGCATTGGAATACGCAACTAATTACGTATTGATCGTTATTCAATCTTACCTGGTTCTCGAGATATAAGCCAAAAATGAAGAGTTTTAGCACCGTAGTTTTAGTTTTTTGCAATTTTCAGGAAAACCGTAACACTTTATGTAATTTTCTCAACTGCTTATGAAAGAGCATTGGAATACGCAACTAATGACGTATTGAACGTTATTCAATCTTACCTGGTTCGCGAGATATAAGCGAAAATTAAGAGTTTGGCCGAATCCTATTAACTTTTGATTTTCTGAAAAATCGCTATAAATTTTTCAAAAATCGCTATAAATTTTAGCACCGTAGTTTTAGTTTTTTGCAATTTTCAGGAAAACCGTAACACTTTATGTAATTTTCTCAACTGCTTATGAAAGAGCATTGGAATACGCAACTAATGACGTATTGATCGTTATTCAATCTTACCTGGTTCGCGAGATATAAGCGAAAATTAAGAGTTTGGCCAAATCCAATTAACTTTTTATTTTTTCGTTTTTTGCAATTTTCAGGAAAACCGTAAGACTTTATGTAATTTTCTCAACTGCTTATGAAAGAGCATTAGAATACGCAACTAATTACGTATTGATCGTTATTCAATCTTACCTGGTTCTCGAGATATAAGCCAAAAATGAAGAGTTTTAGCACCGTAGTTTTAGTTTTTTGCAATTTTCAGGAAAACCGTAACACTTTATGTAATTTTCTCAACTGCTTATGAAAGAGCATTGGAATACGCAACTAATGACGTATTGAATGTTATTCAATCTTACCTGGTTCGCGAGATATAAGCGAAAATTAAGAGTTTGGCCGAATCCTATTAACTTTTGATTTTCTGAAAAATCGCTATAAATTTTTCAAAAATCGCTATAAATTTTAGCACCGTAGTTTTAGTTTTTTGCAATTTTCAGGAAAACCGTAAGACTTTATGTAATTTTCTCAACTGCTTATGAAAGAGCATTGGAATACGCAACTAATGACGTATTGATCGTTATTCAATCTTACCTGGTTCGCGAGATATAAGCGAAAATTAAGAGTTTGGCCAAATCCAATTAACTTTTTATTTTTTCGTTTTTTGCAATTTTCAGGAAAACCGTAAGACTTTATGTAATTTTCTCAACTGCTTATGAAAGAGCATTAGAATACGCAACTAATTACGTATTGATCGTTATTCAATCTTACCTGGTTCTCGAGATATAAGCCAAAAATGAAGAGTTTTAGCACCGTAGTTTTAGTTTTTTGCAATTTTCAGGAAAACCGTAACACTTTATGTAATTTTCTCAACTGCTTATGAAAGAGCATTGGAATACGCAACTAATGACGTATTGAATGTTATTCAATCTTACCTGGTTCGCGAGATATAAGCGAAAATTAAGAGTTTGGCCGAATCCTATTAACTTTTGATTTTCTGAAAAATCGCTATAAATTTTTCAAAAATCGCTATAAATTTTAGCACCGTAGTTTTAGTTTTTTGCAATTTTCAGGAAAACCGTAAGACTTTATGTAATTTTCTCAACTGCTTATGAAAGAGCATTGGAATACGCAACTAATGACGTATTGATCGTTATTCAATCTTACCTGGTTCGCGAGATATAAGCGAAAATTAAGAGTTTGGCCAAATCCAATTAACTTTTTATTTTTTCGTTTTTTGCAATTTTCAGGAAAACCGTAAGACTTTATGTAATTTTCTCAACTGCTTATGAAAGAGCATTAGAATACGCAACTAATTACGTATTGATCGTTATTCAATCTTACCTGGTTCTCGAGATATAAGCCAAAAATGAAGAGTTTTAGCACCGTAGTTTTAGTTTTTTGCAATTTTCAGGAAAACCGTAACACTTTATGTAATTTTCTCAACTGCTTATGAAAGAGCATTGGAATACGCAACTAATGACGTATTGAACGTTACTCAATCTTACCTGGTTCGCGAGATATAAGCGAAAATTAAGAGTTTGGCCGAATCCTATTAACTTTTGATTTTCTGAAAAATCGCTATAAATTTTTCAAAAATCGCTATAAATTTTAGCACCGTAGTTTTAGTTTTTTGCAATTTTCAGGAAAACCGTAAGACTTTATGTAATTTTCTCAACTGCTTATGAAAGAGCATTGGAATACGCAACTAATGACGTATTGATCGTTATTCAATCTTACCTGGTTCGCGAGATATAAGCGAAAATTAAGAGTTTGGCCGAATCCTATTAACTTTTGATTTTCTGAAAAATCGCTATAAATTTTTCAAAAATCGCTATAAATTTTAGCACCGTAGTTTTAGTTTTTTGCAATTTTCAGGAAAACCGTAAGACTTTATGTAATTTTCTCAACTGCTTATGAAAGAGCATTGGAATACGCAACTAACGACGTATTGATCGTTATTCAATCTTACCTGGTTCGCGAGATATAAGCGAAAATTAAGAGTTTGGCCAAATCCAATTAACTTTTTATTTTTTCGTTTTTTGCAATTTTCAGGAAAACCGTAAGACTTTATGTAATTTTCTCAACTGCTTATGAAAGAGCATTGGAATACGCAACTAATTACGTATTGATCGTTATTCAATCTTACCTGGTTCTCGAGATATAAGCCAAAAATGAAGAGTTTTAGCACCGTAGTTTTAGTTTTTTGCAATTTTCAGGAAAACCGTAACACTTTATGTAATTTTCTCAACTGCTTATGAAAGAGCATTGGAATACGCAACTAATGACGTATTGAACGTTATTCAATCTTACCTGGTTCGCGAGATATAAGCGAAAATTAAGAGTTTGGCCGAATCCTATTAACTTTTGATTTTCTGAAAAATCGCTATAAATTTTTCAAAAATCGCTATAAATTTTAGCACCGTAGTTTTAGTTTTTTGCAATTTTCAGGAAAACCGTAAGACTTTATGTAATTTTCTCAACTGCTTATGAAAGAGCATTGGAATACGCAACTAACGACGTATTGATCGTTATTCAATCTTACCTGGTTCGCGAGATATAAGCGAAAATTAAGAGTTTGGCCAAATCCAATTAACTTTTTATTTTTTCGTTTTTTGCAATTTTCAGGAAAACCGTAAGACTTTATGTAATTTTCTCAACTGCTTATGAAAGAGCATTGGAATACGCAACTAATTACGTATTGATCGTTATTCAATCTTACCTGGTTCTCGAGATATAAGCCAAAAATGAAGAGTTTTAGCACCGTAGTTTTAGTTTTTTGCAATTTTCAGGAAAACCGTAACACTTTATGTAATTTTCTCAACTGCTTATGAAAGAGCATTGGAATACGCAACTAATGACGTATTGAACGTTATTCAATCTTACCTGGTTCGCGAGATATAAGCGAAAATTAAGAGTTTGGCCGAATCCTATTAACTTTTGATTTTCTGAAAAATCGCTATAAATTTTTCAAAAATCGCTATAAATTTTAGCACCGTAGTTTTAGTTTTTTGCAATTTTCAGGAAAACCGTAAGACTTTATGTAATTTTCTCAACTGCTTATGAAAGAGCATTGGAATACGCAACTAACGACGTATTGATCGTTATTCAATCTTACCTGGTTCTCGAGATATAAGCCAAAAATGAAGAGTTTTAGCACCGTAGTTTTAGTTTTTTGCAATTTTCAGGAAAACCGTAACACTTTATGTAATTTTCTCAACTGCTTATGAAAGAGCATTGGAATACGCAACTAATGACGTATTGAACGTTATTCAATCTTACCTGGTTCGCGAGATATAAGCGAAAATTAAGAGTTTGGCCGAATCCTATTAACTTTTGATTTTCTGAAAAATCGCTATAAATTTTTCAAAAATCGCTATAAATTTTAGCACCGTAGTTTTAGTTTTTTGCAATTTTCAGGAAAACCGTAAGACTTTATGTAATTTTCTCAACTGCTTATGAAAGAGCATTGGAATACGCAACTAACGACGTATTGATCGTTATTCAATCTTACCTGGTTCGCGAGATATAAGCGAAAATTAAGAGTTTGGCCAAATCCAATTAACTTTTTATTTTTTCGTTTTTTGCAATTTTCAGGAAAACCGTAAGACTTTATGTAATTTTCTCAACTGCTTATGAAAGAGCATTGGAATACGCAACTAATTACGTATTGATCGTTATTCAATCTTACCTGGTTCTCGAGATATAAGCCAAAAATGAAGAGTTTTAGCACCGTAGTTTTAGTTTTTTGCAATTTTCAGGAAAACCGTAACACTTTATGTAATTTTCTCAACTGCTTATGAAAGAGCATTGGAATACGCAACTAATGACGTATTGAACGTTATTCAATCTTACCTGGTTCGCGAGATATAAGCGAAAATTAAGAGTTTGGCCGAATCCTATTAACTTTTGATTTGTGGAATTTTGGTAAAAATGTGTGGAATTTCGTGAAAAATGTGCGGAATTTTAATAAAAAAGTTTGAGATATGAAATATGAAAAATGTATGTTTTCGGAATGTTAAAAATTGCTTCTTGGAATGTTTGGATTATCAGGGACCGGAAGTAGATATGGCAGAAGATTTTGTTTTTTTTCCTTTGCCTTGTGGTTTCACCCTAATTTGGGGCTCATCAGTGCAGTGCATTCGCCAAAAATGACGACAAACTGCAGACCAACAAAGATCTATAATACTTTACATTCAATCTCCATCCAACTTGTGAAGAGTTGCTTTTGCATAACGGAAACTTAGAGCTTACATAGTGTCCATGTAGGTCTAATTTTGGAAAAGATGATAATTGTGTTAAATCAGATGATTCCAAATGATGCGGACGATTTGCACAAACAACTATAGATGATGATTATGATGATGATGAAGCTGATGCATCAACGACGATTCAATTGTTTTTAAACGATCGTCCGGACGCATAAACTGCGATCTCTCCTAAATTGACAGCAGCAGCAGTAACAGCAGGATAGCAGCTGTCACGCACGCAACGAACTGTCGCGTAAATCGATCTGCTGCGGATCGAACTTTTAACCATCCTCTTCTTTCTTCTCTTTTCCATGCAATCGGACCGACCGAAAACTTTGCAGGAAACCGCATTCCAATCGCGAAGTCTCAGGAAAGCTTCAATTGCGACATCTATCGGAGCTACACATTAATGTGAAATTAAAAATCACTTGCTACCAACCTCTTAAAATTAATGAGGAAGCACATGACAATTGATATAAACGATCTCGAACGAAATCGTGCGCTCGTCGCAATATGCAACAATGATAATAAATGAAACAACAGTAAGAAAGGAACAAAATAAATTGATTGAATTGTTTGAGCGTAATTGGAGTTGCATAACTTTGCTGTGCAGGACGTTTATTTGTTCCGCTGTTGGTATCGTTTCGTTATTCGGTGGTGGGGTATGGTGGCAGTAAAAAACGCGTCCTCGCGTGGAGACCGGTTATTTTAACAAGCTGCCGGTCGCTCCCGAAGAAGGAAGGAAGCGAAAGGCGAGAGAGAGAATGAGTGAGAGAAGTAGAGGTTCGGTGGCAGCATTGGCTTTTCAGAACACGTATTTTCACCATTTGGCTAATTGGAACAATAAATTGTACCTACAGTGTGTCCGATTTTAATAGGCTGATTGTCTTTTGTTTCATGGCATCTGTTTGGAAACGGGTGTAGCGGCGGCGCGGTGCAAGGGGATGAAGAAGGATGTCGACCTCACTCCCTTCATCCCTTCCACCCTCGCACATCACTTCTCTTCTCTCATCTTCCTTTCTGGTACCTCGTCGTACCTCGACCACAAAGAAAGAAACTCACCTCCAGATAAAAACAAATTGTGCCACTTTATTAATTCATCTTTGTCCTATCGCCTCATCTCGATACGCGCGAAACGACGATTATCACTATTGACGACCGAGACGACGCCTTTTATTTGTTTGTAACCGAGAGCAACACACGCGTACTGACGCCGACGTCTCAAACCGAAACTCGATCTATTTTTTTTTTTTTTGTTACGGTTCCGTTTATCACGATTTCATTTTATTTTTTTTTTTTTTAATTATACTTTCGTTCCAAGAAACGAATGAGAGAAAGGAGGAGGAAGAGGAGGAGGACTCAATTAGTGAGAGAAGATGTGTCCGTAATTAATCGCTCGTTACCTAAACCAGAAGCCGCTTCTGGAACCCTCAGAAAACAAGAACGGGTGATGGCGAAGTGAAGGGATCGTCTTTTTTTTATACTTCATTTGTTTCATCTTCTTCAGTCTTTACCTGAGGACGCATTTAAAAATCCTTTTTTTTTTACTCGCGCAAACCTTATTTATACGAGGATCCCAGCAAGTCCGTTTTAATCGGGGCTACCGAATCTCTCTATCCAAGAGGAGAAAAAAAAACGAAACAAAAAAATTCCAACAACTTCTGGGCTTGTTTCATCGAATTTAATTACGACCCAAAATGAAAAAAAAGAAAAGAAACAAATCCCTCGTAAAAAAGGAGCACCGATTTCCTTATCTGCGTTTCATAAACAACGTAATAAACGGATGTGTGTGTGAGTAAAACAATTGCGAAAACAAAAGTTAATTAGCAGGAGGGGGTCGATGATGGGCGTAACGCAACGCTCGGCACGGAAACGTATAGAATTGCGGCGATTCTCCGAAAACAAACATGAACGCGTTTTGTTTCATCTCCGTTTTTTTTTTTGTGCTGTAATCGGATCTAACCGCAAATTAAAATAATTGGCGACGCTCCGAGAGAGTTGTTGCATCCAGTAATATTTTTTCGTTAAAGAAAACTTTCATATTTTCAGAATGTCTCTATTCGGACACGTTTTCATTCTGTATTTTTGTTTGTTTGTTTGCTTGGGTACTCTGAATTGAATGAACGTCAAAAGAAGTTAAAACTCATTGAGGAGGTGAAAAAGTTTAGTAATTTCAAGAAATAGTTTTCAAGTGCAAACAGACACACACAAAAGAAATAGAAAAACTAGTCGCGTTTCGTGTTTCGACCACAATTACCGACACTTGCATTCGTTTGTTTGTTTGTTTGTTTGCCATGGCATTTCCTCTTTTGTTCGACCCTCCATTTTGTTTACGTTCATTGTATGCAAAGCGCGTCGACTCTTGACACATTCATCGTCGCAGTCGCAACAAAAAAAAAAACCAAAGAAAAAAGAAGGAAAGGAAACAAAACAGGAAATGCATGAATATTCGTAACACAGTAGTATTGTTATCGATAATGATAATGAGAAAGAGAAACGATATATCATCATAGTCAAGGACAACGACAAAAGATGATGATTACGCGTCATTCGAAATATGCAATTGTTTTCTTTTCTTCTTCTTCTTCGAAACAATCGAATTCGGGTTACATTTGTTTCCGTAGAAAGTTGAAAATAAAAATTCGTTTTTGGCAAGAGAAAAATTAAAACAATAAAAATAAAACAGAACTAGTTTTGTTAAATAAAGTTGAAATTTGTTGTAGGAAACTTTTTTCCATAACGTAATGTTACGTAACATTAAAGTGAAATTGTGTTGGTGTGAGCGGTGCAGCTCGCACGTAAAATTCGTGAGTGTGATAAAGCTAATTAATTGAATTCTGGGAAGAACTGGGACTGCTGAAAACGCGACGAAAAAAGAGGAAAGACGACGAAAGGATTCTCAAAGAAGGAGTGACAGAGAGAGATTTTGAGATGGGAGTGAGGTTAGGAACAATGGCTGCTCTCCACCTCTTTGCTCTGCTACTCCTGATTCGAGATGGTCTCGGAAAGAGAGAGAGAGAGAGGGAGAGGCGAATGATGAGAATTTGAGAGAGAGAGAGAAAAATAGTGAGAGGATTCAGTCCTGAGGAGAATTTTAATTGATATCAACTCAAACTCGCACACACTCAATTCCAAGAAGTAATTTCACAAATTGGTGTTGGCCTCTCTTTCTCTCTTTGTTTCTTTGTATCTCTCACTCTCTCTTTCTCTTGCATTCGCATTGCTCCTAAGATCGATCGAATCGTTTGTGAGTGAGAGAAAGGACAAGGATGGAATCGAGCGTTCGAAAGCCCGGTAGCTGCGGACGTTGCCGTGCAACGGCTTGTAATTATTATTCAATAGACATTGCGTCTTTTTAATTGGTTGTTATCGTATAATTGTCTTCTCTCTCTCTCTCTCTTTCTCACTCTCGAGCACGCACGCTCGTACGCACGCACGCACACATAAACTCCCTCTACGAATGAAACGAACGAAACCAGTCCGCGAGAAGTCATCTGTTTCACGGCCTACTGCTACCCTATCTGCAATATCTCTCTCTCTCTCTCGCACACACTCACGTTTCTCCTCTTCAGGTGGATTAATTAATTTTATTGGTGGTAGTAATTGCCGATCGCCAAAAGAAAACGCGCGCGATAAAAGTGGGAAAAGGCGATCGACTCGACTCACGTTCATCATTATCATCATCATCATCATCAAGAAACATCGTCCCTCTCTCTTCGTCTGCACTTTATTCCCATCATCCCCTCTTCTTCGAAACAAAAAAGCAAAAGCCGATTGTGGAAATTGTTGCTAATGCGTCGGGATTTTTGAGATTACTACGCTTCGTTACTCCCCGACGCAAACCAAAAAAAAAATAAAATAAAAAAACAAAAACAAGGGACGAGTCGATAAAAAGGCGCGCAGCGCATCGCTAATTTTCTACAAGGAAACCAAAACTGTTATTCGATGCAAGATATTTTTATCGTTTTCAACTTCTTTCTTCGCGTTCTCTCTTCGCATCTTTCTTTCTGTGTCTTAAGAGATGATTTTATTGCGCCGCGGTTAATTAACACGTTTCGGCGATTAAATATAAATCCGTCTCTCCGTTCTGATGACAAATAAAAATACCTACTTCTTCTGGCTTTCGAAATCTCTCTCCTTTTCTCTGTCTTTTCCCGTCTTGGATCGATCTTTTCGAAAGAGACGGTTGAACAACCCGAACATACACAATTTTAACACGATTTTCCAGAGTGAAGGATTTTTTCCCAAGTTTGAAAACTGACACTAATTTTTATTCAAATTTTTTCAAGAGTATTCGATGCTGAAATTAGTTAAGAGACGTAAAGCGGAATTCTCTCCGTTTATCATCGACAACAGTTTATAACAGTTAAAATTAGTGAAATTCGAGATGGGATGAGGAATGTAAATCAAACGAAAACTAATCGCTTTTCGGGTTCGTCCGTCGTGTTAATTGGATCTCTCGGAAATTTTAATTAGAATTAGAGAGATGGAAAAAAAAGTGGTTGAAAAAAAAGGAAAAGGAGGGTGAAGGAGGGAAAAGTTTCGGTTTCTAATTAGTTTTTTGTTCTCGAGCCGCCCGAAGATGAAATGAAAGAGTGGAAAAAAGAAAAGGAAGGAATCAGTGGAGAAACAAAGAGATGATATTAATTTATATAAAAGGTTCCGTTTAAGATTTCGTGGTAATTAGTTTTCGGAGGAGTCCCATCTGTTTCGCTTCGTGCGACGATCGAAGAAGCGAAAGAAAGAATGAGTGAGAATGAGAGTGTGCATGCGAAGGAGTAGAAGAGAGAGAGAGAGAGAGAGAGGTGAACGCGCGAGATCCGAGATCGAGAGATGGAGCTACCGGTTTTTTTTTTCTTTCACCGTAAATTTATATATCGGAATGCCGCCCATTTAATAATTTAAATGTTAATTTGTTAATTAATGATACAAATTGCTTTCGTGAAATGCTGCACGGCTACAGCAACATCCGAATGATTTCGATGCAACAGATGTCGCTGCTGCTGCTACCGCTGCAACAGCAAATGCGAAACGTAGCAACCGCCCCGTCGTTCTCATTAAAACAACAAAAACCGCACATCGCGAGAGCATCGAAGAAAGAAAGAAAGGGATGAACAGATACCGATGCTGAAGTGTGCGAGTGAATGAGGAGGCTGAGCCTGTATTCCGTAATTGGGGATGGTTTGGTTGGTCGCGTCGCATGATGATGCCCTTTTTCGTAATCCATCGCCGCAGTTCGAGATCGAAGGCGGCGGCGGCCGTCGTCGTTCTCGGAACGCATCGCGACTCTTTTGGCAGCGAAAAACAAACGAGAAACGCGAAAAAGAAACAAAGGAGCAGTGCCAGAGAACAACAACAACAACAACAAAAAAGAGCTGGAGGAGGAGGAGGAGAAGGATAGGAAGGAAGGTGCAATGCGGGCAAAGTGCGAGGAGAGTCAATCATCGAAGCTATTCGACACTTCTTTTCCATATTAACGGAATACCCGAGATGCCAGCACCTTGCACCCATAAATTCTTAACTTTATAAGTCATTCACTCTACAAAAAGGCGCGCACACGGACACACACACACACACACACAAAGAAGAAACCCTTAAAAAGAGGACATAGAAAAAATAGATAATAGAGACAGAGTGAGAATTATAAATTACGACCAATTTTGAGGCTAATTTTCTGTGCTTTCTTCCAAGAAACTAATTCCCCTGATCCACTCTCAGAAATTCCATTAAAAGAGGAATTACGTTACAATGTTGGTAACCGAATTGCATAATTTTTTATCTTATCAATTAGAGGGGGGTGAAACACTACGCTAATCTAATTTATGTTATACGAATTATGTAAAACATGAATGCGTGATTGAAAGGAGAGCGTCGATCGATGAACGCAATGTTCCTCTTAGTCTGATCTTTAATTATTGAACTCTGCAACTAATAAATGAGAAGCGTGTAATCTCACGATTAAAAAATGTTGATCGAGTTCAAGAAGTAAAGATGCGCAAGCTCCTCCACTACGGCAAAGTGGGAACATCATCGGAGGAGATAATCGTATATAATCATTTCAATCTAATCTAATCTTTATTTTCGAAAAATTCAATCATCCGAAAATCATCAGATTAAATTTTAATTTAATGTTTTTATTATTCGGCGGTAACCTATTGAGAGGGGGATATGTAAAATAAGAGAGATCATTTTTCGGTTTCGTAAATATTAATTTCATTCATAATTTCTGTCCGTTTTTTGTTGCATTTTTTTTTTTTTTTCAAATTGTTATATATATATAATATATATATAATATTATTTACAATCAATATACAATATAAATAAAATTTGTCCTATGTACAAAATAAAAATAATAATAATAATATTTATATATATATATATATAATATGTATATAGGTATGTATTAATTGATAACATTTGATGAAAAGAAGATTAAGAAAAGGAAATGGTGGAATTGTTGGGGGATTTGTGGGTTGTGCGAAGGGGGGGTGTTGTATATGTACATGGAAACAATTGAATTGAATTTGAAACGACGGTAGACGCTGCTTTTCGATCCTCTCTTTTAGAAAGAGACGGAAAGAAATAACAAAAGGTGGAAAAGAAATAAACTAAATGTTACATCAGTCTTATGAAACTTTGTCGAGTTTGACTACCAGCTGCAGAATGCACGATACTTGCCAAGTACATGATAATAATAATAATAATATGAATCACTCGAAAAAGTCACTTTGAAATGAAATCACGTATGCAAGAGTAAGTTACACACTTACAACATATTTCACTTGATCGAAGAAGTAAGTAGTCGTACTTGCGACAAGTATCGTTGTAGCAGTCTTTTGGTACTCGTATGTTTGTTTGCATATGTGCGCGAAAATTAAATAGGAATTCGATCGGTGAGATTCGCCGGTTGCCCGCATCAGTGTGGCATGTTGAGCAGCGCCTCCTGCTGGTTCGCGGCGGCGGCGGCCGCTGCTGCGAAACTGTGGGCGGCGGCGGCTGCCGCCGCAAAGTGCGGATGATGATGGGGGTGGTGAGGGGGTGGTCGATGCGCGATAGCCGCCAGGAAGGGGGATATCACGTGTCCGGAGGCGGCGCCTGCAGCTGCCGACGGGAAGAGGCCGAAGGTGGGCGGCAGCAGGGGGCGCGCGGATAGACGAAGCTTTTCCAGTTCCGCTTCCTGCAGCCTCTTCGCCTTCGCCCTTCGATTTTGAAACCATATCTTCACTTGCGTCTCGGTCAATCGTAGGGAACTGGAGAATTCCGCCCTCTCGGCGATGCTCAGGTACTGCTTATCCCGAAACTTCTTCTCCAGCGCCAGAAGCTGTTGAGTGGTGAAGGGGGTGCGAGGTTTCCTATTGGGTTTGTGCTTTCTCAAGGCGCATCTCACCATCGGCTGTCCCGGATTCTGACCGATATTCGGAAGATTTGCTGCAATTAAGAATAAAGCAATTAGCCTATGCAGGGAGGAATCGATGGTAACGCTAACAAAAAAAACAAAAACGAAAGCTGATGCTTACTTTGCGGGGATGTCGATCTGAGCATTGGATTGTGTCCGCCGATCCAAGGACCAAATGGCCAATGGGATGCGGCGGCTGCTGCAGCTGCTGCGGCCGCCGACTGTGCGGCCATCATCCTCATCGAGGGATGCAGCGGTTGCGGCACGACGACGTGGTGCGATCCCGTCGATGAGTTCGGACTCAAACTGCCGCGACTCTCAAGATCATCGGTATCTACATCGTCGACGGTGATGTCCGCATCCTCGTCCTCCTCCTCCGCATCCGGTTCATCGTCATCGTTACCCACGATAACATCATCGTGGTGACCAAGGTGATGATGGAAGTGCTGGTGAAGCCGTCGCCTCGCCTCGACCTCATCCTCCACGTCGACGTCCTCCCTCTTCACGATGCTAATATTGTTGTTGTTGTTGTTGTTGCTGCTGCTGATGGGCGTCTTCGACAGAAGCGATTCGACGCTGAACGAGATCTTCGACGATTTCAAACTCAACTCTGATTTGGTGTCCTCCATCGCACCAACAACGAAAACAAAATAATGTAACGAAAACGGACGCGCACCGATCAAGAATCCAGTTATTTTCGATTGCGTATATTTGCAGCAAATTATTTATAAAAAAAAAATAATATAATAATTAATATTAATGGTTTGCACGGCGCACTTTTAAATTAATCACTCGATTGTGTTGCCTATTTCTTCTTTCTAGCCTTCAACTTTTTTGTGCGTGCTCACGTTTCGGGCGGCTGAAGCGAACTGAAGACTTTTCCATTCGTGGGGGTCGTCGCTGCCGCTGCTTTCCGATCTTCGATTGTCATATTTCTGCTGGCGGCTGTAGTGGTGGGGGGGTTCGTGTTTTTTGGTGGTGGTGGGGTTTCTACCGCTGAATAACAAGCGAAACGCGCGTCGACTCCGCCCATCTTCGTATCGCACAAGGCGTGTCTCATTCGCTTGACCACGCCTTTATTTATTACCGCTAATTTCGCCGTCGCCCCCTCGAAAATTTCTTAATTATTTTCCTCGCGCTTTATTACATATATACACTATATACATATATATTAAGCAAATAATCGTTTCTGGCGCGCCGAACGTAATTGATGCTCTCTCTCTCTCGCTCTTTCTCTTCACATCTATCTATCTATGTGTATATATATATATACACACATATATGCATTCCGGATTGGGGGGCGGCGAATTCGAACCACGCCCACCTCTCGCCGCCCCCGGATAGTTCATGCACATCTCTCACTCGCACCCATTCCAGCATCTATCTCTTCTTTATTCGCGATTTATGCAAGTGTATAATAAAATCAATTTAATGGCTATCGTTCAACCGGCTCAGCTCACTCATGAAATCGAATAAATCTCCAAACGAAAATAAAAACTAAACTGCAAACAAACGCCATTTTCATATGTTTCCAGCCAGCAGCCAGCCAGAACCCACCATCGCCCGCCGCCCCATCCACACACAAAAAAAAAAAGAATAAAAACAAACGTTTTTAATTGTCAAAACCCTTATCGTCATCATTGTTTTCCTGTTCGTAAAAAGTAAATAAATCGCGTTTGCTTTCAGTTATTTCATTAAATTATTGCTTTCATGTAACGATTGAGAGGAACAAATGAAAATAATCATATAGAAACGAAATACTTTTTTACAAAATACTTTTAAATTAATTCGAAATGATTTGTTTATTGTAAATTATGATAATGATAATTGATGACAATGACATCACATCATCATCATCAAGTGTGCGTGTGTTAATAGAAAAGTTGGAAATTATAAACAACTGAAGACAAAAGAATATTCATAATGCAAATGCGGAGCATTTACACATTGTTTTTCACGCTTTTTCCGCATTCGACAAAATCTGATTACAGTGACGACGACGAAACGAGCTAGCGAGCGAGGGTTTCACATTTTCAGTTTGAATTAAAGTAAGAAATTGCGCAATTTGCAATTGCAAATTCGTCTGTAATAGAAACGACGTTGGGTGGTGAGTGATTCTGGATTCCAGGGATTTTGTTTTCCTTTTTCTCTCTTTTTTAATTTTTTTTTTTTTTTTTTTGAAGGAAATGTTTTGGTCTTGGAAGTTAATCATTCGAGAAGGAGGAGCAAAACGGATAATCCGCATTAGTAAACAAGGGATTACGGGAGCGCGCGCGATGCCAACCGGTTGCCATGAGTAACACGACATTATTGAAGGGGTGGCGGCGACAAAAGAAGGAAGACCGCCCGGTGCGAGGATGAGCGAAAGACGTTTACCGGATTAAAGGAGAGAAAGACCCGAAACTATCGTCGGTCGTTTGATTGACATGACTTGACGGGACGGACACGACCATCGGCAGAAAGAAAGAATTGAGAGAGGAACGAGGGATTAGGTAAACCGCACGCGTAAAAAGTCAAGAACAGATAATGGAGATTATGGGGAGCTGAAAAACGACGGTAACAAGATTACACGAGGATTATGCGGTTGTTTTTGCACACCGCGCCGCTTCCAGGATTTGCAGCAACTGGATCTACCTCTCCAATCCAAGGTAGTCCAAGCAAGTAAATAAATATGGTTGCTATGGGGAGGAGGATGATGTTAATGATGAGAAATGATTACCATGGAAATAAAATTAATTTGTGCTTGCCGTTTAGCGCGCTCGTTAGTCGATCAGAAAGTTGAATTTGTTCGAAAAGGGACGAAGAAGGGCTTCTGTGTTTGGGTACCGGCCGTGACCGAATAACATAGAGGGGACGAAGACGACGACTATATACTTGCTTCTCATATATATGTATGTATACCATATATGTTTGTAAAGGTCGTGCATCTGCCTGCTCCCATCCAAATGCACAGCATCGCATCACCCTCCCTCTTCCTTTTTCCAACCCCAAAATAATGAGCTCCTAAACGATCGCTAAATGCCTTTTACATACACTCCACTCCACTCCACCCGGGTCTATATTATATTATAGTCTACTGCCATTTCCGAGAGACCGTGAAATGGCACAAACACACACACACATATATATTCATCTACCACCATCTATCCAAGACCGAAGAACAACGAATAACATACAACAATACGGCGCTGCACAATGATTAATCACATTACAGACTCATTCACTGGATCACTTCTTTATTTTTTATTTTTTAATGTGGATTCATTCAACGGAAACGCAACAGCAAATGTCGAAACATAATTTTCCATCATACGATTTTTAATTGTATCGTCTTATTTCAATCGCATTCATCGAAACAAAACACCAAAACAACAAAAAAAAAAGCAAAATCAAGTCGAAACTTCCTGCCGACCGCGCTTCTGTCGACTCACCTCGCCCGGACGCGAAATTTCCATATAGAACCACCGAAATAACAATCATTTCTATCAATCACCATGACAACAGTTTGTTATCACCAAGGTGATTTAAAAGTGTGCGTGCAGTCATATAATTAAGAAAGACGTCGGAAAGATGATGACGCGAGAAAATTAAAAAACTTCTCTCGATTAACGCTACATTAAATTCCATTAATTTCGCGTTAACTCACCGTTATTACTTTTTTTCTATTTATTTTTGATGCGAAAAAAGTAAAGATTTGCGCTCCATTTAATCTGTGGAAATGGTCGTAATGCTTTTAAAGATGATCTCGTAAGAATTATGTTTTTTTTTTTTTTTTAATTTACTAAGAAAAAATAGGAGAGTATATATACTTTCTGATGAAATATTATTTGATGATTTTATAAAATTTAATTTAGAGTATTTCGTAAAATTTAAATTAATTATCGCAAATTGGTAAAAAGTGTGCAAGTGATTTACTACTTAAAAACTAATCAATTTTAACTAGAGAAAACGGTATTGATTGAAAATAATTCAAAATCAGTTGAGAATCTGTTTTCAGTTTGAGTGTAAATCTGTTCGTTTCGAATTCATTGGAAATGTGATATTATATATGTTTTTAGTCGAGATGTCTGGAGAAGCGCCACATAATTAGGAAGCATTTATTTAATGAGACGAGATGAGACGTTATTAAAAACACATGTTCGGACGAAGATGACGATGATGATGGATGATGGATATGAGATGAGAATAAGAGATGAAATTAGCCGCAAATGGGGAAAGGAAACTTTGGCCGAAAATTGTCGACTAACGATCTCTTTAGCAGTTATTTCTTTTGCACCCAATAAGACAGGGAGGAGGAGGAGGTGGGGCAGGAATTAGAAAATAATTGCTGCATAAGGAACAAATGATTTATGGAGGGTGGATGGATTTTCGTCGAAAAGGATGATTTATTCTGCTGGACCATTTCTATTATTTATTTATTATTTATTTATTTTTTTTCGAAAGAGAAAGATAAAGATAGAATTGGGGCAAAGAAGAGATGGGGTATCGTACAATTCAATAATCTCGTGTTTTGAAAATGTGAAATAGAAATTAGTCATTAACAATTAATCATATTTATTAATTAGGAGTGAGAGTGTGCGAGAAAGAGAGAGAAAGAGTGAAAAGAAGAGATAACGATGACCCCACCATCTCGTGACCGGTCACATCAACTCCTCGATTAGATTACGCCAACGATGATGTTTACATCTACGATCTTTTTTTGTTTTCAGAGGGTGGTTAAAGTGAACTTTTGTTTCGGCGTTTTTCTTTTTCAAAGGAGATTTCAACCCTCCACTTTCTCTCTCTCTCTCTCTCTTTTCCCGATCCCTCCTCACACAAGTCTAATGACTTGGAGGCAACCGAGGTACGAAATAATAATAATACATAATAACCTTCGTCTTATTTGTTTCTCTTCTCTCAAATCGCATTACATAAATATATATACATATACCTGTCGATTGTAAATCTTGTGTCTTTTCCACCCTCTCTATCTTATGTTTACGTTGCTAGGTTACTTAACTCGATATTTATGTTTTCCTCTCATCATCGTCATTAGACCCCATCAATTCCCCAAACATCTCTCTCCTTGGTTACCAAACAAAATGAAAAGCCGACGTCGCCGCTAACGCAGACTCATATTGCCTATTTCCACTCTTTTTTTTTACTCTCTCTCTCTCTCTCTCACACACACACACACCTCCACCACTCGAACTAATGCGAAAAAAAAAGGGCATTATTAGAATATTATTAATGCGTCCATTCAAATACGCACTCTATTATTAACCTAACACGTTTCAACAGAAAAAAAAAACCCTCCCCCCTATTTAAAACGTCAACTCGAAAAATGATATTGTATTTAGTCCATTCAAAATTGACTTTGCAGAAGGGAATTATTGCGTTTTTACGAGATCGCATATTAATAATAAACGAGAGCTTAATTAATTCTGACCTGTCGAAATGTCGTCGTCTTTTCATCGATTTTTTTTTCTTCTACTTCTTCAGTTGTTGTTGTTGTCGTTGCTGTGAAAAGCTCATAGACCTTAATGGGACCGCGAGAAGAATAAAGTGGAAAAGGTAAGAAAAGGTCTATAAAATTTTTATTAGCGTGACATTTCTTACGAGTGTTAACAAAGAGTGAAGTGAAGCAGAGAGAGTGGAAGAAAAGAGGGACCCAAAAATGGGACAAATTTTTAATACGTTTTCTTTGCTTCTCTCTCTCTCTCTCTCTCTCTCTCTCTTTGCACATATTCAAAAAGAAGAAGAAGAAGAAGAATAAGAAGCGAAAGATGCAGAGAAAGAACGAAACGTAAACCAAAGAAAAGGTGATTCGAAGCGATGCACAAACACACTCGACTCGACCTTCTTTATCTTCGTCATTCGCATTCTCAAGTACTTAAAACTACTTAAAACCTATCTTAAGTCACGTTTCAACGCCTGCGAATCGAACGGGAAATCTACAAAGAGATTATATCGTTCAGGTGGAAAATAAACTGAGATACCTTTTTGGTCAATCAATTCGAAAATCGATTAAACTTAAGTAATAATAGTAATCAGCGTTCACTTCAAATGCAAATAGACAAAAACAATTATCCAACACAATTGAAGATTATTAGAAAAAGAAAAAAATATAAAATTGTAGTATAATTCGAATGTTTCAAAATTACCTATAGAAAAATTAAGTTTTAAAATTAATTATTTTACGCAGCTTTAATAAAAACGTATTTGCATGAAAATGCAATAATAATTCAATGAATGGCGATGTAATGTACATGTTTTTTGTGTGTGTGTGTGTGTGTGTGTGAGTTTACGTAACGCGCTTCTATTTATATCAATTACTCGAGTCGATTTATATTTTGTGTTGATTCACGGGAACGAAAGCAAAAGCTGAATCGAAAAGATAGACGATAGTCAACGAACAACAAAACAAAACAGAACAAAAATGAAGAATAAACAAAGTTGATAAAGTCGCTTCATTCATGAAGTGTGAAGTACAGGCGATAATTAATAAAATTGAGACGATAATTAAATTAGGAGCAAAATGGAAAATAGAGAAGAAGACGTAGTCGAAGACGATGAAAAAGTAAGCATCTGCTTTAAAGGGATATAATAATTATAATAATAAATAATAATAATAATAATAGAGGGAGAGAGTCAGTCGCCCATGGAAAAAAAGTAGTGAAAACATCTGCTTGTTTTAAATTGATTATTCAATTAAATCGGGGCAACACAGACACTTTGATTCATTTACAAAGTTCGAACGCACGAATTACAGGCGATAATAGTGTAATAATCAATTAAATTATGTGCGTGTATATTTATATATATATATAATGTAGGGGGGGAGCAGAAAGAAGTGTGGTTCTTTATGAGGGTCAAATTGTACATTACGCAGATAACATTCGAACGCTATCGCCTTTGACACAGTTCCTCCTCGGGCGTGTTGCGTAACCATGGCGAAGCACACCAAACTATAATAATAGTAATATGGTAATAGCTGAGGCAGCGGGATTTGTTTAGTAACCATGGATATGTGCGTGGTATTTGAGTTTCTCTCTTTTTGGGATTATTTATTTATTCATTTATCGAGATAGAGATAGTGAGAGAGAGAGAGCGAGAGAGAGCGAGAGAGAGCGAGAGTTTCCATAGCGCGATTTGGTTATAATCCGTGTTTAATGATCAATTGGTAAATTGTGTCGGATGGTGCCACAATGGGCCATTCATCCGATTAAGGAGAGCCGCCGTAAATCTTGGCTCTTTCTCTTCTTCTGCTGCATCGACCTTTCCTTCGTTTCTTTCTGTTTGAGGCACAGAGCAAGGGAAGTCGTGAAGAGGAGGATGAGGAGGAGGATGGAAGAAGAAGTGCGTTCCGCGCGGCGAGAGGCGACAGGGCATTAAGTCAGACCACCGCGGGACCCGTAAACAACTGAAATATGCGGCGGAATTCTCCAGCCAACTTCGCTGCTGCTCCTCGTCGAACGGCTAATTTTCTGGCCTTCGCGATTTATACATATACGCAATCAATTAGCGACACCTCTCGACTCTTATTCACACTTACCGCCAGCCGTCTCTTTCTCACCTGCTCATCTATGCACTAAACTTCTTGGTACGATCGAAAGAGATGAAAAAGGACGACGGCGCAGAGCGGAGGAGAGAGGATCGTCGTAGATCATGAAATGTGTGTGTGTGTGCAGCAACTGCATGCAACAGCAACAACAAATCCTCTCAAATCCGATATATTTATTCCGTGTCCCCCCATTATAAATAAATTATTCAGCGTGTCGCCCCCTATTAGGATCCCATTCGTTGCACAATTAGGAAGTTCCGAATGGGACCCTAATGAACTATAAATATGCCCAGGTCAACTTGACCCTCCTCATCTCTATCCATACCTCACTCTCTCTCTCTCTCTCTCTCTCTTTCTCTTTTGCACTCTCACTCGCTCGAAATACAACAACAACAACAACGACAACTACTACACCAAATCATTCATCTTCTCCCATTTCAAATCGTTCCCTTCAAATAACTAAAACTTATACGCACAATCAATTTACTAATTAGTTGAGCTATTAAATAACGTATTAAACCTGATCGGTTTGCAAGTTACAAACGATAACCTAGGTGTCGGTGTCGTCATCATTTTGTGAGTTCAATTAAAAAAAAAAAGAAATCTTCGTATCTCGCAAACGCGCCAACGTCTCCTACGAATTATCGTTTGATTGTTACGATGATCACAATATATTGAAGATGAATTCCAAGTTGAAGTTGAAGTGGAGATGGTGGAGAGAGAGAGAGGATGATGTTGCAATTAGCATAGTGTTTCCTCTTCGGATTTGGATATATCTGTTGTTGTTGTCGTCGGAGAGGGGAGACGATGATCATGATGACGATGGTAAGAGAGAGAGAGAGACAGAACAGACGATGCGATTGTTGGGCAATTAGGGCTCATTTCACGGCACCAACGACAATGGAAGCATTCATTAACCGACGACGCAATGCAACGCAACGCAACGCAACAGAACGAACGCTTAACTAAAATTCGAAAACTGGTGATTAAAGATAAAACCTTTCCAGATCAACTAAATTTGCGTTGTCACAATGTTAGACTGAAATTTTTTTCTTCGATTCAAATTTCATTTCTTCAAAAACATCAAATCTGCTAAACTTTTTTTTAAATATTTCAACTACCCAACTGCTTTGCATTTCGGATGGTGGAGTTGGAGGAGGCGGATCGTGGCCATCCGAGAAGCGTTTCCGGTTTTCTCGTTACGCTTTTGTCGGCCGAGTAAGAAAAAAAAGAAAGAAAGAGAATCACCGCGCCGTCGTCGCCGCCGCCGCTTGCGTTTCACGTTGCATGTTCGATGTGGGGTGGAGCGGTCGGGCGCCGGGGGCTCAACCGCCGAACTCTCTCTCTCTCTGCACGGTCTGCCGATTTTAACGAAACGAAACGAAACTTCGGGTGTAACATTATATGCATAAACAAACAGAAAATTAAATAGAAAAGGAAAAAGGAAAAGAGCGAAGAGGGAAGATTGAGAGAAGAGAACTCCGGTAATTGGCTTTTAGCTCGGAATGGAATCCAATTAAGCGGATGACGAATCCCAATTTGTATTAATTATACGCGAAGAGGATGAGAAAACAAAAGAAAAGAAAAAGAAGAATGAAAGAAGACAAACGGTGAGGAAGAAAGAGGTGAGGATGAAGAAGACCGGTAGCGTCGTCAACTCAATTCACGAAACAAACGAAAAAAAAGAAATGAAGAAACAAAACAAAAGACGAGTTTTGATTTCTTTCTCCCTTTTCTTTTCCTCGGTTAAACAATTGATATTTCGTCCCTGACGAAATAACGCTTAATTAGATGGGACGAAAACGAGACTGAACGAGAAGCCAGCAAGCAAGCCAGCAAGCAAGCAGGTAAAAGGTTGATGGGATACAGTTTCGAAAATTTACAAAATCCCAATTTACATCCTATTGAACGCGCGCCGGAATTAAATCAATTTAACGTTATTATTCGTCCCCCGTGATTCTGTAAAAAAAAAAAAAACATCGTTCGTTCCTTTCTCTCTTTCTTCAATTTCGTAGCGAGAAAAGGTCTCGAAACGTTGAAGTAGAAGGAGCAGTGTAGAGGAGAGAGAGGAGTGGAGAGAAGAGAGACCCGATGAATGGGCCCATAAATTAAATAATCTATTAATCTTCCTTATAAACATCAAGCAACAGCGTACGGAGATAAATTCTCGGCTCTCTCTCGAAATAATCAGAAAAGAAATAATAAAAAATAACAACAATAATATTTCGTAAAAGAGCTTTTCAAAATTCGCGCCATCTGTTGCCCGACGACGCCCTTAATAATTTTAAATAAATAAAACGTAAGTCGCGAATATTTCAAATTTCAAACATTAATAAATTGATAATATGTATGAAATATATAAGATAATAATATTTCATTAATTATTTCGAATTTGCCATCGCTCAAAACACGAAAACAGCTGACGACAATGCAAACGTTAAATTATAGATGTACCGAAAGGATTGGAAGCGCCGTCGCTGCCTGCCTGCAGTCAGTAATTTCTCAATTATTCCCGCCGCGCCGTAATTTGAAGGCTCGCGCGTGTTCTTGTAAATTACCACCGATTACACCTCCTAACCTAACTTAACGACGAACCGTTTTTCTCTTTCTTTACCTACCGCTCCACTCAAACTAAAACATCTTTTGTTTCGTCGGTGCGCTTTTGTTAATTGGAGCCGTACCCTGATTCGTCACGTGACCGTTAAATCGCACCCCTTTTGTTGGTTCGGTTTCTGTTTGTTATTTGAGCCACGAGAAAACGCAAACCATTCAGTCCAAATTATATTCATTCTAATTAAAATTCTAATTATATATTGTTATTATAAATTACCGCTTAAAAACATAATCGTAATGATTTAATTGCTCTTCAATTATATTAGAAATAAGTTCAATTATCTAATACGAATCGGTTACTGTTATTACTACCATGGATACTGTTTCCAGGGTGTTAATTGTAATCGGATCTCTAAGGATGTTGTTTTCGCTCACTCGAGATGATGATGATCTCGTTGTTATCGATAGAGTGCGTCAGCTGTTAATTTTAGGTATGTTGAGAAGAAATAAAGAAACCCTTCATCTTTACCTGCGCGCTAAAGTGCGTGCGTTTTTCTGTATGTGTGTGTCGGATGCCGAAATAGATTGAAATCTCAAGTACGTTCTGCACTCGAAATCGTTATTTAATGCAGAAGAGAAGAGAAGAGGATGGTTCGATATCATTGTGCGAAGGGCATGTGCCCTTCAGTTCATATAGGTGTGCACGATGATTTGAAGGAGGAGGAGGAGGAGGAGTAGGAGAAGAATGAAGAGGACGCACGTACCTACAGCATCGTTGAATGCGTAATTTCCGTGAAAGCGACAATGAATGAGAATGGAAAAGGAGAAGATGAATCTGTTTTTGACTTTGACCAAAAAAAATTCAATGGGAATTGCCTGGGTGGTTTTTCCCCAAACGAAATCTAATTGTCGCTTAAAGAGAGGCTCTCGAGTCGAGAATAATATGCTTGCTTGGATGTATGTGTGTGTGTGTGTGTGTGTGTGTCTTTTTCTCTAACTGTAACAAATTTATTTCAGCTGCTTCGTCGTTGCCAAAGGAGATAGACGTGCACCGAGGAGGATGAACCGACCACCGCTAAACGGCGCGAAGAGACAATGGAAGGACGAAAAAAGTGAAGAGGAACGAAATTTGTCTTTTGTGGTCGTCTCCTCCCTTCGCAGATTTATCTCTCGTTAAACGACGATTGTTGTTTGTTTGCTTGTTTTGTTTGTTTGTTTGTTGGTTGGTTGGTGGTGAACATTTGGGAAGAAGTGGATATGGGAAGAAAATTCCATTGCGAGTAGTTGTGGAATTTCAAGTGAACAACGACTGCTCGCACCAAAATAGGGAGAAAGAGATAAAGATAGAGAGAAAGAGCGAACGTGAAGAGATGGGAAAACGTCGTTCTAATTAAGAAACATTGATTAATATTTCGGAGACACATGTCACGTTTAGCGGCGCGCATTCCTCCTAATGAGCCACTGCCGGTATCCGACGATAGGAGATACGAGTGAGAGAGAGAGAGAGAGACGAAGAAATACAAGAAGAAGGTGTGTGTGCTGTTGTTTCCACGGTAACCCCCAAGAAGAGGAATCGCATCCGGTCGCGCACTCGCCAGACGCGACGGCTCCTTTCACACACGCAAACTAGATTAAATACATGTTGCCATGGCAAAACTATTATTACAAAATAAAAAAAAAAGAAGAAGCAGATTAACGCCATTTGTTTATTCCCCATTGGAAATATTGAAATTTCTAAATTTCGAAAGAGTTCGCGGAATCTGATAGATGTTGGAAGAGGGAGTTGGGGTGGCTGCAGAAAATCAAAATCGTTTCCGAAAATTGCATTCGTTAACATTCCGATGGACCCCGGCGATATTTTAATGAGAGAGCGCATTCCCGACCGACAATGCGCAGAAATCAAAGTCGTATCCTTGACAACAATAACACACAAAAAAATGATACAATGAGAAGAGAAACGAATAGGTTAAGTGTCATCATCAATGAATGGATTGATGTCACAAAACTGAAAAAAATCAATGTGGGAAAATGAGTGATGATTGCGAATATATGTTTAATTAACATCGAAAAACAATTGTTAGATTTTGGATCGATTGTTTTCAATGTCTCTAAGAGTGGGAGAGATTCGAATTAAGGTAGCTAACCATCGAGTGGACGGACTAGTAGGACCTTTCACCGTTTTAACAAGGGAACAACGAAACAAAATCAAAGAACAAGAATTGGGAAGAATGGATGGAAGAGGAGCAGGAGGATTAATCTCCCAAATTTAATTTAATTGGGTCACTACCATTATATATATATATATATATATTTTATTTTTTTTTTTGTTATCCACGTTTGTGCCTGTCTGTGCTTTAATTCCGAGTTTACGCTCGTTAGTCGTGATCCGATTTTCACGGAACGAACAACTTCAACGGTTTTAAACTCGAAAACCCACCTCCTACCTCCCCCGACGTCGTCATCATCTGTCTTTTTGTCCCCATCCGAATTTGCATGTGTGAACCGCCCTCGTGACAATCGAACATAAAAAAAAACAAAAGAAAAAAAAATAGAAAGAGTGAGATTTATCTTGTTAACTGAATAAAGAAACTCACCCGCTTCCAAAAAAAAAAATATTCTTAAACGAAGATCTGATTTGCGCTCTTCTAACCATCTCGATGTTGATAATGATGATGATGATAATATCAACATCGGTATCGACGGTTCGGATCGCATCCACATTGGAATAAACGAAAATAAAATTTAATAAGGATATCGTCGTTTATGCAACAAAAAAAAAATGAGGTTAAGGGATTTCGTTTCGTTATGTTGTCGTCGTTGCCGTTGGAGACGTTTAAGAGACTGGAATGGTGCGGAGTCGCCTTTATTTTTTAATATTTTTGTTTTCGTTTCCTTTGGATGCGTGTCTTAATTGCGGAACAACACATGTTCGGTCGGCCGCCGGCAGCTCTCTAAATTTAAACATCACATGCATACGCACACAATTCATTAGCGTGCAGCTCAACCCCGTTATACGTCGTTGTCGTCGTCGTCGTCTTCATCATTCCGCTTCCCATTCAAGTCGAGTTGAACTGACGACGAATATCGAGGCGGAGCTGGAAAGAGGGCTCTCGTCAATAACGCTAATTGGCTATTAAATTGCCCCCCGAAACAAAAGAATCCACGGCGACGGCACGAAACAATATCGAGAACGCCATTAGGAAAACGGTAGACGATCGAAGCACGAGCAAAAAAAATAACAAAACAAAAGACTCAAAATAATAATAATAGTAATATAACATCAAGAACGAAACGAAAAATGTCTAAATTAATTTTTGTTAAATAAAAAAATCTCCTAATTTAAGAAAACGAAATAAAATTATCCAATGAAAAACAAATAAACTCGAAAATGTGTCAGTTGAGCAGTGAAAATAACTCGGAACTCGTTAATTATTTTATTTTTTTTTGTGAAGAATGAAAATTATCCAATGAAGAGCAGACGAAATAAAACGTAAACATAACCACCCGAAAAGGTGTCACTTGGACATTTCATTGTCGATAAAAAACAGAGTAGAAAAATAAAAATAACCGACGTAAACTTGTCAAAAGAGAAAGGAACAAAAATAATGAAAAAAAAAACAATTAAAAATTTAAAGAAGCCCTTTTCGGATCGGACATAAAACAAAATGAACGTGTAAACAAAATAGGTTAATATAAAAAGAAAGAAAAAAAGTGAGGAGAACCTAGCCGCACTAATTGGCTATTAAGTGGTAGGAATTTTATGAAATTCGTGATTGCGTTTGTATTTTGAATGGAAGCGGAGAGAGAGAGATCTCCTCCCTACGGTTCCTTAATTAGATTGGCCATAAATCGAGTCGCATTATAATCGGTTTTTGTGTTGGTGCGAGTGCGAGTATATAGAGAAGATATAATAATGGAAATGGTGTGAGTATATGCTGGAGCAGGAGGGTGATACATTTCTATATAAATCATTGGGTTTTCGGTAGTTACGACAACAACACAAGTCGTATGTAAACGATCCTTCTCTATTAGGAAATCATGAGCCGGAACTACTCACCCTCTCTCTCTCTCTCTCTCTTTTTCACACACTTCATAAACATAAATTCGTGTAGATTCAAAGTACGTTCGTCTCTGTCTCTTTACAATTTGCGGGTCGATTTTGGCACTTCATCGTTTATTAAATAGAGGGATGGTTCTCTGCTCTCCTCTCTCTCTCTCTCTTATATATAATACATTCATTCTCTCATCTCCTTTCAACTCACGGCCCTCCCTTTTGTCTGCAATCTGGGGGAAATGTAATACGTATTCTACGGACACTTTATTATAAGCGCATTTCACTTTATTATAGTCGGTTAAGTTTCAGATGCGGAGGGTAAATATTACACACACAGAGAGAGAGTGTGTATTTAACTTTGGCGCACAAAAGCCAATTCAATTCAATTCTCGACCTTTTTTTTATGTGTGTTTCATCCACTCACTCACGCTCTCTCTCTCTCTCTCTCTCTTCCATTCGATCCATTCACGCGAAGCCAACTAACGTTTCGACCCTCAAATTTGTACCAGGCAATTTGATAATCAGATAATCATTTATATATATATATATACAGATGCATTTTATATATAAATATAGATTCATCCGTGCAAATCGAAGCTACCTCTTAACAAAGGAGCAAAAATAATACAAGAGAATCGATGCTAACCTAGGAGGGGTGCAATTAGGTTTATTTGTTTTTTAATTTTCGTGGCCCACCAATATAAGATGCAATTCATTAGCGAATACCATTGCTCGTATTTCATTTCGCATTTTTTTTCTCTTTTTCATTTCCCCGGACAAGCAGCAGCGAAATGTTTCAATTACGCTAATTACCCTCTTCTTTTTTTTTTTTTTGTCTTTCTACAGTTGTCCTATTGTTTTCGGATTCGTTTTTCGTCTTCCTCCTTTCTCGGGTCCCCAAGAATCTAAAACGAAACCGAAACAAAAGCAAAAAGAACGTACAAGTAGAAGAAGTAAAATCGCTCCGGCGAGTTAACAACTCCAATAACTCACAATTAAGTGATCATTAGGTGTAATTGCGTCGCGTCGCATAAAAATCGATGCGGACGCGGTCCGAGGGAGGGCGCTGAGCTCGACTCGACCCTCGTCCACCCGAAATCGTACATTCTCTCCTTCTTTCACTCATTGGGCCCCTAATCCCGTTCTCTCTCTTTCGTACAGAAGCTACCGTTAACAGGCAATTTGCAGACGCATCTCGTTAAATGTGTCTTCTCTTCGAGGACCAAAAGAAAAGATACTCTCATACACACACACACACACACACACACACATATAAAAAGAAGAGGAACGAGCAGAGACGAGAAAGGAGGAGAGGAAGAACTCGCGGAATCCGAAAATCGAGGCCTCATTACCGCAAAAATAATAACGAAAACAGAAACATCGAATTGAAACATTTCGCGAATTTCCTTAAGTTGACTTAAGTACGAATATAACTTGAGGAATTTGAGCCGCTCTTCGTTTGTTCCTCGCGCGACGCGTTTCCAATTTAATTTAAAATCGGACAAAATTTGCAAAATAAATATCGCGTGCTTCTCGATTTGTTCAAATCAGTATTGATGTTTTGCTTTCTCATTTGTTTCGTAAATAAGCGAGACGTTATCGTTTTTCAATTAAAATCCGTTAATTAAACGACGCAATTAATTATTTATTTATTTTCGTTTTTTGTTTTGAATGAGAATTAAAAGCAGAACACAGCGGTCGTTGTTTTTGTTTCCTCCGTCGCCTAAGTAAATTGGAATTAATAATAAAATCCCATTAAATCGGTCGATAAGGCGTCGTAATGGAATATTGCGGCAATAATTATATATGTATTAAAAAAAAAAAATGTAGGAGATTATGAAGGAGGATTGAAAACGGGAGGGCAAAGTTTAACGCGTCCGTGTATTGTGTGTGCGTGCGTGCGTGCGTGCGTACGAGAGAAAGACGGAAAGAGAAAAAAAATATGATGATAATGCGAATGAGCGAGTGAGCGAGCGATATGTAGATAAATGAGAATGGATGGAGATATTGACAAATTTCCAATTATCACAGTCCGTCCGTACTGGGAATTAATTATTTGCCGATTACGATTTTAATTAGCCGCTAATTGGCGATGCGAAGAGAAGCGCTCCACGAATCGCGAAGAAAGAGGGAAGCTTAATTTCAACAGCAAAACAATTTAAAAAAAAAACAGATGAAGAGATGATGATGATGATGGAGTAAAAACAAATGCCAAACAAGGCGTTCCTGGCCCAATCTTAAAAAGCATGATTTAGTAATTAACCCGTCTTATTATGGCGAAACAAAAGAAATCGTTGCGTAACCGTGGAGACGTTTTTCTCGATGGATGCGTTTGCGAAAGTTTTTCATTTGTTACGAAACGATCGAACGATCTCAACAATCGACAAATGCGAACATGTTAATGCAAAAAAAAAATAAGAACGAGATTGATAAAATATGTTGATTGAATCAATCGATTTTTTTTTTGAGATCAAAACTGAAGAATAAGAATGAAAATTAAGATGAAAATTATTTGTGAAGCAAAATCACATAAATGAAGATTGAAAATTGAGATGAAGATAATTGTTGAATGTTGATGAGGCGATTTGCGTTGATGAAGCGAAAAGAAAAAACAACAACAAATGAATAGAATTGTGTAAATTGCAAACAAACACAAAAAAAAACGATGAAAGGTAAAAATAAAATAAAGAAGGGGCATTCGAAAAGACAAAAGAGGAGTAGAGAGGTTGCAAAATTTTAATGGCATCGCATAGTACAAATTTCCAATTAGTCTGTGCAACATTTTAATTGAAGAGAGAAAGAGAGATACTGCTTTTAATGGATTTCTTCTCTCTGGAAAAGGAGAGATGTTGCCTAGACTCTATCTCCACCTCTCTGTCTCTCTCCTGATGCCACCGCCAATTCTTTTCTGTTTTGTGTGTTTGGGAAAGGAGAGAGGAGGAATTGAGACGCGTCCCTCGTGCGCTCTTTTAAAAAAGGCAATAAAGGATAAAGATAACAAGCAAATAACACGATGGTAGGTAATTATAGTTTGGTCAAGTTTAATGCGTGCCATAAACGAGTGCTACAAGCACTTAAAGCGGACGAAATGTGATTGTGTGTTTGCGTGTGTGTGTGTGTGTGTCCCTCTTTCATTCTCGCTCTCGCACTTTTCATCTTTCGCAGTTGGACGCGTTACGGGAAGGTGGGAGAAGGAAGAAGCGCGATTGGCGGTCGCATCAAAACAAGAGATAGTCTATGGGGGCGTGGTTTGAGTGAAGCGGGAGGAGTTGAGGTGCGGCGACGCCCGTTTCGATCGCATCGTAGAGTGAATGGTAGAGTGCGATGAGCGAAGAGAGAGAGAGAGAGAGCGAGTGAGCGAGTTGAAGTGAAGAGAACGTGAGGGAAAGAGAAGGAGAGAGAGAGAGCGGCGAATGGCCCAGCGATCGTTCTCGCTCAGTGTACCACAGTTACCCATGCTAAATGGACGCAAATGCGCCGCGAAATCCCATATCATTATCGCCGCAATTCTTATTAATCGAAGAAGAGAATAGCGCCGCGCGCGCGACGGATCAATCGAATTTAACAACAATTAAACAACAACAATTATAAAATAAAAGAAGAATATGATGAATTCGCAAAGTTCGTGACCTTTTTTTTGTTGTTGTTGTTGTTTTCAATCGATTTCTGATCATGTGCGACGATTATTGTTGTTATTGCGAGAGGAGTGCGGTTTGAATGAAATTTGGGTCCTGCCTGGCGTTTCGAGTTGGATTTCGAGTGGAAGCGGCGCTTCATGCTGAAGAATCAGATAACGGAGAGTATGACTATCCAAGAGGGCCTCCTGGACTCGAGAAACGCGGAAGGGATGAGCAGCGAAAAGAAACAACAACAGCAGCAGCAGCAGCAGACCACGACGACGACGGTTTCAGCTGCCGCTGCGGCTACGGCGACGACGGCCACCGCGACTGGAGGACAAAAGAACGGACACATAAGCTTCAGCGTGGCATCGCTTCTGGCAGACACTAGGCCGAGTCGAGCGCCATCACCGACGGCGACTGCCGCCTCATCCAGCCCCCAGCACCACCACCTCAATCTGCACCTTCACCATCATCATCATCACAACCAATCGAGCGACGAAGAGTACGATGATAGCAACGCCGAAGATTCGATCGTGGACGTGGAGGATCTGAATCCCGATCAGAAGCGACGGCAGCAACAGCAGGACGACGATGACGAGGAGATGGTGGTGGTGCGTTCCAAAGGAACCGAAGACTTTCAAGCAAGAGGTGGAGGAGGAATCGGAAGTGATCTGAGCGGCGGTGGCGGTGGAGGAGGAGGAGGAGGAGTAGGCGGCTTAGGAGCAGGACCGATTCGACCGACGCCGTTCTCAGCTTTAGCGGCAGCCGTCTATCAAGCGAATTGGCCGCCCCAGGGGTTGGTCGGACCTTTCGCCGCCGGTCCCGGCGCCCACCTCTTCCAGGGTCCCGGCGGCGCACCGTTCGGAGTTCCCAACATCAATACAGGTAACAAAAACACAACTGCAAAACAACAAACTACAAACAAAAAAAAATCCCTCTCGCTCGCTCATTAATCATCATCCGTCGCGCACGCTCTTCTTTCTTGTATACCGAAAAACCGATGCTACCTAGCAACAGCCAACTCACAGAAAGAAGAAGAACAAAACGAAACAAAAGAAAAGGTCCTTCCTCACTCTGTTAATCGCCCATCGGGGATCTCTTTGCGTTCAAGAAGAAACGAAAAGAAACATAAATTACACCGAAAACCGAAAATTAACGCAATAATTAAATGGGCGGCGAAAACCTTCTTTTTCTTTTGTGTTACGAAAAACTCCCAATTAGACGACAAAAAAAAACACGCTCACTTTTCACAAGATAAATTCGATGGGACGAGATAAACCTTCTCTTTGCTAAAGCATTTACCGATTCTACAAAAAAAAAAAAAAATGTAAATATAAAGAATGAACGAGGAAATTTAATGAAAAGAAGATAATTTTTGCAAAAATAATGAAATACCAAATAAAAAGCTTTTTACCTATAATAAATATTAATTATTAAAAAAAAAAACAAATAAAAAAAAAGTGATGAAACAACAAACAAACGCATTTCTTAATTATTCAAAACAATTATCGTAAATTGAAAACGAAAGAAACTTTATGACTTCTATCAAAACTAAATTGGCAGATAATAATCAATAAATAGGAAACATTTATTTGCGAATTACGGAAAGGCAAGTAAAAAAGAAACACTTTTACTTATATGTTTATTTCTTAGATAATGCCGCCAAGTAAATAAATGTTTTGAGCGAAACAGATGACGTCAAATGATGGATCGATAATATTGATTGGATGCAAATCAAAACAAAAATATAACTGTTGTAACCTACATTGTTTTCTGGGTTACTTGATCATTATTATTATTGTTATTACTTGAGGACAAATATGTTTAAATTTTTACCAAATTGATAAATAACTTTATGTTATGATTATATAATATTTAAAATAGTTGCCTTACGAAATGTGTGTGCGTAAATTTGTAGAAATAAATAAGAATTGAATGATTGGACAGTCAAAGTGCGAAGTAAATTGATTGAAGGAGTAGGAAATTAAATGAACGTATTTTTAATTGTTATAATTGAAAACGAAAACAAATTAAGATTAATTACGTTATGAAATAAAAGAAGAAAAAAAAAAGCAGAAAAATGAAGTGAAATAAAAAATAAATGAATGGATTGAATACATTGGCGATTGTTTCCAATGCGACAAAAATGTTATAATAGTTTTGTAAAGGTGAGGTTGAAAATAACGAATGGGAAGAGACAAAAGCAAATAAAAGACAAACACAGAGGAATGCTGCGTTAAAAATAAGATTTATACGAAATTAAAAAATAAAAACATGAGTAAATCACCGTTAATTGCGTCAAACAGCGCTCGTTAATAAATAATAATAAAATAAGGAGGAAACACATTCAAACGTCAAATTAAGGAGAAGAAATATGCGAGTTTGTCATGGCAACAAATAAATGAAAATGTCAGAGGCGGCGGCGGTGGCGGCGGCCACGATGATGTTTGTAACGTCAATGTCACGGCCGCCTTCTCGATTGCGTTATGTTATTAAAAAGCAAACGTCAAATTTCTGGGAATTCTCGTTCCGGCTTATCAATAAATAAACAATAATTATAATTATTAATTATCGCGTTTCAAGATTATTTATGTTTTGCCTTTTTTAATATCATCAACTATTCAACCGAGCTAATATGTATATACTTTATATAAGCACAATTAATTATCCGATAATCGTGGATGGAATTAGAACGCGGATGCATTTAAATTTAAATTTTTTATTTCATCTTGCTCTCGAAGTTGAAAACGACGATCATCGTATCATCGTCATCATCATTGTCGTCGTCGTCGTCGTCGTTTTCATAGTTACCACTGTCATTGCAGCGTTTGCCGTCGCTGTTGGAATTACGATGATGATTATTATTATTAATCCGTAACCTCGGCGGATAAGAGGCGCTATGTTGATAACCCGAGCGACCACAGCTCTCTCATTTGGAGCGAAAATTGCAATATCAATTAATACGGATTAATTTAAATTTAGCGATTGCGGCAATAAAACGGCGATACGTTTATTTATAAACCGAATAGGAATATCAAGCATAACTAAGTAAGCGTTTTCGATTCAAATGAGTTTACATACTCATGTCAACTTGTTGACAGGTGGATGGTTCGAGCAAAGAATTGATATATTGAAAGTGACGAAACTAAACCTTGTTTTTCAAAACAGAAGCTGCTTCAGTGACTGGTCATTTTTGGTAATATTCAAAATTGGGAAACAATATATTATATTTTTGTTCCACACTGGAAGTAATCAAAATATACAATTAATTTCAAAACGTCAAATTGACGTCTGTCATGATGATGTAATTGGAACGTGACGGCAAACTTGATAACCTGCAATTAATGACGAAAGCGGAGAGGAGAGGAGACGTCAAATTGACAGTGAGTATGTGTGTTTGAACGTCACTTTTGCTGTTTCTTAGTACAAACAAACAATCAAACAAAAAAGCAAGCATGAGGATGAAGAAGATGGCGCGCAGAGAGAGGGTGAACGAAGTGCGAAAGTGATTCGTTTAACGAGCGGCAAAGTGAATTTATAAGGGGGAAGAAATAATAGATGGGAGGAAGAAAACATCGCGCGCGCACACACACACACACATTTCCTCTCCACGAGTATAGAAATGGGATGAAGAAGGGAAAAAAAAAAGGCAGGGAGAGAAGATGAGGGGATGCAGTAACTTGATAGGCCATTATCTCTCATTTAGGCGTATTTCTGGCCGCAGTTTATCTTCGCTCCACTGAAATGTGTGTATGTGTGTGTGTGTGCGCGTGTATATTTATATGTTTGAACTGTGTAAGTTATACGGAAAATGAGCGTGCGGGAGAAGAAGAAGAAGAAGAGTGTGAGCGAAAAATATTTTTCTTCCCGTCTGGAATGTTAAACGTCACGACCCGCCTCCAGACTGTCACCGATCCGTTATATATATATATACATGCACACATACACACTACGTGTGATAGATGATGTCTTCTGAGGCAATAAATATTTAGTAATGATCGTTTAGCGCCCGAAACTTCCGACACCGCCATATCATATCGCAACCTAATACAACCCATTAAACTTGAAAAACGAAACGCTAATAATAACAACACAATTGATCTGCCTAAATTTAAAGTGACAATCATCAAAGAACTTTATAATTTAATTATCGCACGGTTACCATGGTGACAGAAACGGCTGATCGTTTGCAGGTAGAGTACCGCGTTCGACCGAACGGTGCTTCTTCTCTTCTGTAACCATGGCAGTCTCCGAAATACAAATGAATAAATAAATGCGGAACGAATCGGAATGGATGCAAATATGCTTCGCTCTTCTTGTTCCATTCTTTCTTTCATACTTTTAAAAGAGGACGACGACGACGACGAGGTCGACTGGAGGAGATCCATCAATTCTCTCTCGGAATGTCCCGTCGTTCGCGCAGGATTAATGGGCGCCGTCCCGTGTTTTACTCCAAACCACCATTCTTTTGTCATCGCGATGAATTCGAGAATCGGCTTTACGGAGGAGAAACACGAGGTCGCGGAAGAGAAGGAAAGCGAAGAAAGAAATGTAGGAATTAATATTAATGATTGCGGGTCAATAAGAAATGCAGATGTCCGTCCACTTTGTCAATAAATTAATCAAACGCCACGGGGGGCGGCGACCGCAGCAGAAGAAGAGGCAGCAGCGCCGTCTTTCTTCCCAACCAAATATTACCATGACGATAAACAAATGTTTGTTTTCTTGGATATCCTTCTCATGCATGAGCGAGAGATGAAATAGCAAAAGATCCCACTGAGAGAGAGAGAGAGAGAGAGAGACGGAGAAGAAAAACTTAAACAAATTTAACGAATCAAATATTTAAATTTAATTACACTTTTGTGTTTGTCAAATAACGCACGCCTCGTACATCCAGCAGACTAATTAGTCTAGTAGTTGTTTAGTGGTCTCAGTTTTTTTTTTTGTATATATATATATATATAATTTCATAATTAATTAATTTACCAAAAAAAATCCCATTTTCCTCTTACCTCACACATTTCTGTGTGTTTTGTATATATAGAGAATGCATTAATTAAACCTTAATTTATTTGTTTGTTATGAATTTCGAGAAAAGCAAATATTTGCGAAAAACTTTCAATTACTTGCATTTAAGTAACATCAAATTAAGATTGACGTTTGTTTTTGGAAAATAATGAAAGAATCGAGTGGCCGTCGGAAAAGAACGAAAGGGACGCGACGCGAGTCGAGGAATGAACGTTAATTAATTGGCGTCGACTCTACAAAAAATAAATTAAATTAAATTAAAAGGTAAAAATTAGATGATCAAAAGATTAGTTAGTTAAAAGTTAAATGAATTTTCTGGGAAACCGAAAGGCCGATTAAATTAAACGAACCCGACTAAAAAAAAAAATAAAATAATAAAATGTTCCTTCTTTTCGATGCTTCCCCGAACGAATAATCGTTATCATTTACTGCCGATATGTGTATACATAAAATGATATTCTTTCTACTCGTCAATTTACGAAGAAGAATTTTCGTAAAATTTTCGAGATTCGTTAAAATGAATGAATTAACACGGTCCACGGCTCTCTCTCTCTCTCTGTACAAGAGCCGTCGGTCGCTTAATTAAACCGTTATTCGAAATTCTTTAATATCTCGCCTTTTCTCATTACGTTTTCGCTTCTACAAGAAAAAAAAATGTTACCACATCGACCGATCAATTAATTAATTAATTAATTAGGCGTTTCGAAAACTCGCGCGCGATCGTAAAAATTAATTATTGTTCTACATCTTGTCAATTCACCTGGTGACAAAATCATTTTTCTATAGTCGAGGAGGAAATTGAGAAACAAACGACGGTTTGTCCACATCCACAGCAACCAAAACGTGTATATTATGTTTGGTAACCATGGAAATGAGGACACGTAAATGTAGGAAACAAAATCTCTTGGAAATTAGTTTCCTTCTGGGTCGTGCGGCGAGGGCGGCGGTTTTCGAAATGGAGGGTGGTAGTAAAAACGGTAGCAGAGGAGGCAGCAGCGGCAATAGCAGGAGCAGAAGCAGCAGAAGGGTAGGCGGCAGTAATTGCAGGAGACATAAATAACGAACCGGGGCCGAGATAACGTCAGAAAACAAATGAAATTTTACATTGGCGCGACCAACTTTATATATATATACACACACACACACACACACATACACACAATATATACACATATATATATATATATATTGTGAGTGCGAACGAGCCATAAAATAGATCCACGTTTAGATAAATTAACATTATTTGCAATTAGCAGCGCTGCCAGTAAATTATCTATAACGCTGCATGCGCTTTCGAAACAAAAAGCAAAAAAGGCACAAATCGCGCTCGCTCCCTCTGTCCGCGAAACCGAAACTAAAATCAAGTCGATCATCGGCATCATTACCGTAGCGACGATTTACCTGCATTTGTTCGAACAAATGAACTTTGCGCCTCCCAAATCCCGGGCAACACGAAATTTATTCGCGCGGATCGCGTTCCGATCCCGAAAGGCTTTGCTCCTCGATTGTTTCGGGGATTTGCCGAGAGCGTCAATCAAATCTCCCGAGGATCACGTTACCACGACGACGACGACGACGACGACAACGGCAATAACAGGTGTCATCGTCGTCGCCTCGACGATGATACGCTTTCCGTGTATCCATTACTGCTCCCTCATTTCTTAATTGCGGCGGAAAGGATGATGGAATAAACACGCGCGGTGGTGCAAGAGGGAAAAAGAGAGAGAGAGAAAGGAAGAGAAGAGAAAGGAAGAGAAGAAAACGTAATAGAGGAGACGTATATTTAACCGGTCGTGACAGGTGAATCTGTTAAAGTCATACGGCTTTATGTATCGCCGATAATCTTTCAAAATAAACACACAATCTGACACACTTATCTTTTGGCTCTTTCTCTACCTCCCTTCCTCCCTCCCTCAACAATCTTTTCACTTAAACTTTATTTCTTCTTTTCGTTCGAATGAAAATGAGAATAGAGATAGAAAGATACGTTTATTTTTAACCTCTTCGGGCCGCTCGCGCACGCAAATAGAGATATTAGTTATACCGCCTTCCGGATCCGACGTTCATCTGTCATAACAGAAATAAACGCAGGAGGAGGCCACGAAACAAAAAAAAGAAGAAAAGAAATGCATTCGTTACTTTTATTTAGTTTCGACCATCGTTTCATCAATCGAATCGTTTAAAACCCGTTCGTCAATAATTTAATTGCCTACTAAAATACGAGTAATTTGATATAAAGAAAAGCAATTAATGCAGCATCGATTGTTGCTATCAAATGGCCGTCGTCGTTTGTTTTCTCGATCCCTCTGTTACGCAACGGAATGCGAGGCGCTCTCGATTCGAACGTGTTGTCGTCCGTTTTTTTTGTTTGTTTTCATTTGTTTCTCTCGTTTAAATGGTGGGATGGATGGAAATACCGGAGATGAGAAGAACGAAGAGAGCGACAGAGAGGATGGAAAGAGATTGCGCGCCGTCCATTAAATACAGGGAGCAACAGTAATTAGCCTCGGAACAGATTAAATAAATTAAATTAAATCCGTCTTTTCGTCATCATCATCATCATCATCATCGCCACCACCACCACCACCATTCAATCCGTTTATCTCTCTCTCTCTCTTTCTCTGTTTCTCCCATTCAATTCTAATAGTAAAATCCACAGCCGTTCTCGTCTTACTCGTTTGTTTTCCTCGTGGGCTCTTTTTATTTTTTTTTTTTTTTTGGGTCGATAAGGAGCGAATTAAAAATTCGTTATCCGAATCAAACGAGGCAGTAAATCAATTTTAATTAGAACATTAATTATAAACGGAGAGTGCGTGCGCTCCACTCTCTTTCTCTCCGACTGCTGACTTCTGTGACTTGTGTGTGCATGTGTTTATTTGAATAATTACAAAATGCCCCAAATTGGAAAAGAAACGATGCGAGAGAAGACTTGAGTAAGAGAGAATGAAAGAATATGAAAGAAATACCGAGAATCGAATCTTTCTCTCGCTTACCCACCCATACTTGATGCGTTGACTCTTCGTTTCATTATCTAATCTATCGGGTATTTCGGAAGCGGGAGGAGATCGAGCCTTTCATTGAGCGACCAAATTTATTTCTTTGTTTTTGTTACATGTAAACAACACATTTGTTTCTGTGACGCGTCTTTTGCTCAGAAACACAAACGACACGATAATCAAATCGAAGTGAATTAAGAAGTTTGGTAATGTTAATTTCTGGAATGGAGAAATCCAATAGAATTTGATGGGACGAAGGATAATTTCGGTCGTTCTCTTAACGCCGTTTCTCTGAATCATTAAAATATATATATATAAAAAAAGGAACGGTATTTGATTCAAGAAAAAAAATAAAAAAAATTAAAGAGACTAACGTAGGTGGACGTAACTTTTGGTGGAATTTGGTTTTAATCGGAGGTGGTTTTGGAAACAGAAGAAATAAAAATAAATGAAGGCGAGACAGAACACGAAAGAGAGGAAACGAATGATATATAAAGAGGAGAGAGAAAAGGCGCTGAAAACGAGTCGAGAGTTGCCCAATTAATTTCCTCTCGCTCGCTACTCGTATTTAGTCCACTTTGTATAATTGGCGACATTAATTTTATTGCTCAGAAATTATAAAATTATACACACACACACATACACACATACCGAAACGCAAACTAATAAGGAATTTTTAAAACAAAAAAAAAAAGGAAGAAAAATATAGTCCACGTAATTTCTCTCTTTCGCAACTTCCACTGATCCACATGATCGACATGATATTTAAAACGATTGTCGTAACCAGGCGATAACGAACAATTGTTTATCGGGTTCAGTGTTATTTTGGGGGCAAACTTGCATAATCATATTCGTGCAAGAAACAACAAACAAATAAAAACTAAATGATTAAATGAGAATTACGAGACAATAATGCGTGGAGAATTGGTGATAATTAACGGAAATAAAGTAATTATGCCGGGATTTTATTGGCAACGCTTCGTCCCATTTAGCGGCAATACCATAAATCATCTGATTGCCGCTGTAATGTCTATAATTATTTTTTTTATTTCTTATTAAAAGCAATTATTATAATAATATCCGCGCGATTCAATTATGTCACAAACACACTTTATTATGTCGTCGCCGTTATGGAAATAAAACGCGCTCGTGTTTCCATGGTGACAATTTATTAATAATCATCTTGACTTTTATGGGTGCATAGGAGATATTTGTGTGATTGATTGACTGGGGGGCGGGGGCGGCCAGCGACTTCGGGTAATAATTGGATATTAGAACTGAACGAGATGATGATTATTTCTCTTTTTCGATGGTATTTTTTGCTCTCTAGATTTCTCCTCTCGTCCGTCCTGATCGAATGAATATTCATAAGGAGGCAGCAAAGCAAACCGGTGTGTTACACGCATGGTGTTATGTGTTTGGTGGACGGAGAGGGAAAGATACATAAAGAAATTATGGTGATAAGAGAGACGAGAGGGAAGAAGTTAATCTCTCTTAATAGCGCCATAAAAACGAAGCCGCTACTTTTCATTTGGTAGTCGACTTTTGGAAACGACTAAATTAGACGATAGCATTTGTTTCTTATGTTTTTTTTTGATTTGTTATTCCTGGTCGAGACGAGAAGGACCCTCTCTCGTTCGAGCATCTCGAGCGGTCTCGTATGACGTGAGAAGGGCGCGCTCCCTGATTATCTCTACGAAAGTGTTATTTTATTTCGGAAATGAAAGTCGAAGTGGAGATACGAAGATTCCGATTCAATTTTGAGACGTGTTGTGGTCGACCTGAATGGAAGAAGATTAGTAGGAGAGACCCTTCAAAAGGGGTCCCCCATATCTAAAGCAATTACCACACAATTACCACAATACAAAGCAATCGATTGTTTATATAACTAATTATTAACGAGAAATGAAATATAATTTCGAATTTGTATTAAAAATACAAGAAAAAACCCATTTATAATTATGTACACAGATATATGCATATATTTCAAGAGCGTGTAATTTATTTCGAGAGTCATCCGACGTTCATTAAACGAGAAAAGAAAAGCGAAACAGCGAAAAGAGAGGAAAGAATCGGCGGAGTAGAGAAGAAAAAACGTAATTCGCCTCTTCAGAACTTAATTACGCATTCGTATAATTAATATACAAATATTAAAAGGCTATACATTTAAAATGAAAGATAATATGTGAAATGACTGTGAAACAATGTTAATTTGAAAAGTAAAACTAAGTTATATTGTATGAAAACAGAATACAGAACGAGTAATTGTCGTTAAATGTTGCTCAACTCAAAAGTGACGGACAGAATTACGTGAAAAAATGGTCTCGTTTCGCGTTTCGCACCGGACGACGGGTCGAGACCAAAAGCGGCGCGTGTTAATTGCACGTGCGCCCTAATTAGTCGTCTTCGTCGTCGTCGTCGTCAATTAGTTTAATTAGATTTAGCATCTTCACAATCTGCACTGTTTCCACACACACACACACACACACACTTATCGCAAAGATTGCGCAAATTCTTGCCTGCAACTCTCTTTGGTCAATAGAGAGAGGTGGATATGACTAAATTGGCTTTGATTTCGTTGCAGTTTAGTTCAGCAACAACAGCAACAACAACAACAAAAAACGCTATTCGAATTACAACAATTCACATCTAATTAATCTCGATCGCAGAAAACGCGAAACGCGAGACCTCTCTTGTAGCGTGGGAAATTAAGTAATTACTTGGATGACGATCCAGAAAACGAAAAACGAAATTGAATGAGGAGGAGAAGGAGGAGGTGGTGGCGGCGATTTCGACGTTTCATTTCTGCATTTAATAAATTAACGGACGTAATTGAATTGTCATCGGGTGTGAAAGACGGGAGGCGGAAACACACACAAAACAAACGAACGAAAACAAACGACGGCTAAAAGAAACGCCTGCATCGTACGTGTATGTGTGTGTGTGTGTGTGTGTGTGTATATGAATGTTTTTATTATTAACGGTTAATTAAGGTTTACGGACCTGCCAACGTTTAATTAATAAATTAAAAAAGGGATAAACGAAGCAACAAAATAAATAAATATGTACACGTATAAACGTGGAAGGGGCGAAGGAGAAGAAGGAGGAGGAGGAGGGAAGATGATGATGATGTTGATGATGATGATGATGATGATGAAGAAGGGTCGGGGCCGTAATTAAAAGCGACGAAGCACAAAGGCGGCTTATTAAATACATGTCCATGTAATTTTCGAGCAGAGGTTGTTATGGAAACAGTTTACTCGACGAATTAATCAATTAAAACTGGAAGGGGGGTTGCTAGAGAGGGAGCGGGAGAAATAAACAATAATTATAATAAAAGTATTGGCAAATTTCGTAATGGTTAAATAAACGAAAGCTATATAGAATTAATTGGTAATTAAAGCAAAACAACAACAACAACAACAAAAAATAAGCTAAAAAAGTCAATCAAGTATTATTAAGAAACTTAATTAATTAATTAATTTGAAGGATCGAACGAGAGAGAAAAAAAGCTAATGGAAATTCCTGGTGTAAATTAGTGTTTAGTAAATGAGATGTGGAAACGTCTACGCGGAGAGAGACAAATTAGTGACTTAAATCAGTTTCGGACGTTAAAATCAATTAGAAATGCTTCGATCCAATTACGAAGCAAATTACGTATCGAACGGACGGACGATCAATTACGTAATATAGTTTCAATATAGGTATAGAAAAGGAAAAAAAAAAAAAGTACGAATACGAAATCAAAATTGGGATTAGAATAGAGACTAAGCGAGAAAAAAATGAAAAAAAATGACAAATTAGTCCTTTGCTAAATACGGAATCAAAAGATAATTGCGGTGAAGTAACGGGTAGAATTTTGAGAGTGGAGAAAATAAGCGAGTTAATTGTTAGTGTTAGATTGATAAATGATTTAAAAGTTTTGAAAAATTGAAATTGAAAATATAATTGAACGGATGATTAAAGAGAATCCAATAAATCTAAACTATTTTGCTTTCTTTTTCTTTGTTTGCCAAATAGACGGAGCCGTGGAGGGACCGAAACTGAAGTGCAATTTGAGAAAGCACAAACCCAATAGGAAACCGCGGACGCCGTTCACCACTCAACAGCTTCTGGCGCTGGAGAAGAAGTTTCGGGATAAGCAGTACCTGAGCATCGCCGAGAGGGCGGAATTCTCCAGTTCCCTACGATTGACCGAGACGCAAGTGAAGATATGGTTTCAAAATCGAAGGGCGAAGGCGAAGAGGCTGCAGGAAGCGGAAATCGAGAAGCTGAAGATGGCGTCACTTTCTCGCCATCCCCATCATCCGCTGTACCCGCACCCCGCGCTTCACGGATACTTTCAACCGGGTGCGCCGCATCCTCTCGCCTCTCTGCTGGGGGCGGGAAGACCGGTGCCGCCGCCGCCTTCAATGAGCGCCCTCGGGCCCCTCATGTCACAGCAGCAGCAGCAGCAACAGCCGCCGCCCCCGCATCTCACCTCGCCACAAGGAAGCATACGTTCGTCGCCGAGTCCGCACATGTCTTGATCGGAGTAAACCGAAAGAAGAAATGGAAGGAGGAACGGACGCGCGACGGAAGAAATTGTGATAAATTGAATATGGAACAGAGAAAAATAGAGGCGCAAGAAAGATGTGGATGAGGATGAGGGGGAGTGCGCCAAAAATAACCCCACTATATAGAACACAAAAAACAGTTTTGAGAGAGAGAGAGAGTGAAATGATGATGATGATGATGATGATGTAGTGCGTTTTAAACGCGCCGCTTAATGGGCAATCTCGGGTTTAATTACGCCGCCACCCATAGCCAACTCGACTTTTGCACGAGTCTCTCTGCATCCTCTCTTTCTCACTCCATTCATTTGTTTCCTTCTATTTATCAAATTGCCACCGCACTACTCCATATAACATACATGTCACATATCATTTTCTCGCACAATTTCCAACGAATGAGATAATTCAATTTTTGGCGAACGATAATAAGAAGCCAAACGATTGTAGCGATGATTTCACGCAAATTTAAACAAAACAAAAAGAAAATAACACATTTTTCTTCTTCCGCCTTCGCAACCGACACCATCATAAACAACAACAACTGCGTAATCATGGCAATTCGTTAAGCAAAGCAAGTGAAGCGCATCAATGAAAATAAACAATTAATAATGACACAAAGTGTATATGTTTGCGTGTGTATGTGTGTACGTTGTACGTGTGTGATTATTGTGTCATCGTTTTCCATCTTGTACAAAAAAGATTCGGAGTGAAAGAAGAAAACAATTAAACTTCCACGTGTACATAATAAATCCGAGCAGCAGTAGAGTTTCTGAAACTAACGTCTAATTTTCAATTAATCATATTATCTTCTTTCCCTTAATTCTAAATTGATTAATTAATTAATTATTATTATTATTATTTATGTAAAGATGCGAATATATTGTTGAAACAAAAAAAAAATCACGACTTGTACATATATAAATATATATATATAACATAATATAAAGAGAAGCATTGAAACAACAAAATGACGTCAGAGGAGCGAGAGAGTAGAAAAATTTTAGTTTTTAGTTGACATTAAGGAAGAGAATAAACAGAAAGAAAATGATACGAAGAACTGCGATTGGATTATTTCTTTTTTCAATTCACATTTTCAATAGGAAAACGCAAAAATTGAGGTAAGTCTGATTTTTTATGTTGTTGTTGTTGAATAAGGTAAGTGAAAAATGATTTTCTTATAACAATTATGCAAGAATCTTTCATGAAAAGTCAGAAAATTAAATCCAAGGAGAATCATGAATTTCTATCGAATCATTTAATGCGACTTCTATAAAACGATTTCCTGCCTTTTCTTTTATATACTCTTTTTTTTTTTTTGACGAATTCTGACCTCGCCGATCGTCACCTTTGACACCGGCCCAATCCCCGATTAATAATGCATGGAATGCAAAGTACACACATATTATTTCGTTATTGTCGTGATAATAATAATAACGAATCCATTGTTCGTGTTGTAAAATACGAGCAAAAAATAAAAAATAACGAAGTGAACGAAGAGACAAAGACGAAGTCGCATCGATTATATTACAATTACGTGGGACAATGGAAAAGCAGCATAGTGTTGGTGTGTAGTGTTAATCGATGATATCGATGAAATTAAATGAATCGTGTTTTTCATTCCCTTCGTAATTCTTTCCACCAATAAATATTGTGGCGCCATTTCGCGCCGGAAACGAAGACAAAGGAAGGATAAAACGTCGATTAAATTATTGCACGACTCAAACGATTATGAATTGCTGATGGTGGTGAAAAATGGTAATCGCGGAAATGCGTTAATAAATTTGAATTCGCAGCAACAAATATCTGATCGAATGCGCAACTCTGAAAACATAACCGTGCATCGAATATGTATACTTAACTTTATTGTTGAGAATGCAATTGACGTAATTGTTTTGACGGAAAGAAAAGTGCGATCGTCGGACGCGTTGTTAATTATCATATATGTTGCAGTTAAATTGCAAGCTATAAATGGTGATGGTGGTGGTTGAGAGAGAAGAGGACATAAATCACGCAAACCTACCATCCCTCAACCCCCGCATCGTTTGACGGGGGGCCGCGGTATTTACACGTCGACCAATGTGTAAAATTAATAATGGCCCGATAAATGGGCGGCCAATAAACACGCGCAGATATCGTAAATAATGGGGGGATGTTGCATGCATCGCTGCAGTGGGCGTCGGAATGGTGAAAGGAAACAACAAACAAATGAAACGAAAGAGAAAAAAAAAACATGCTTAAATGGACGCCGCGAACAATTGCCATCGTTTGAAACAATATTTGAATAATTTAAAAGAAATATCGAATATGAAATATGAAATGCTTTTGGGTCGATGGGTGACGTGGAAGAAAGAAGGGGGGAAACTTTATTAGTTGTTGTTTCCTTTCCATTTTTTTTTTTTTTTTAATTAGCCAAGAGTATTTTATTATTTTTAGTTTTTATTTCTTTTTAGTGTCTGCCGGTCCAAGAGGGAAGTTATGGTTTATTGCGCGAGATGGCGATAAGAGGGGGCCCGGCCGGCCCCGACGCGCGATAAGTTTTAATTAATGTTACGAGATTTTACTAATTTAGATCGAGATAAGAGCGGACCGAGAGAGAGAGAGACAGACAGAGGAGGCAAAGACGAAGAGCAAGCGAGAGAGAGAGGAAGAGAAGCATTGGGCCGAGAGCAAACAGTAGCCTCCTTTATGTATGCATGCATGCAAGCATTCATACACACACAACCATCGAACACGTTGTTTCCATCGCTCTCCAGCGCATGTATTCAAATCGTTCTGCATCCCTCTTTCACCTTTGTCTTCGCTTATCTCCTCCCTTAGCATACACACACACACACACACACTTTCCGTAGCAGCAGACACGAAAGCCTCTTTTAAAATTACAATTAGCAGTATAATTAGAACAAACTAAAGAAAAAATAACAACAACTTATTTCAAACGCAAAGAATGCGTCTGCAACGCGCGGAAAGAAGCGCATGATGATCGCGTGTATCTGTAACGTATTTCATAAACTAACTAACGATTAGATGAAATTGCAAGCAAAAGGGGAGAAACGTGCGTCGTAGAAACAATTGGTATCGGGGGGGCGCCATCTTAGATAAAAGAGTCGCGTGGAGTGAGCATATAATAATTGTAGTTTACGTCGACGCGCGGTCAATTAATCCCCATTTATTTGTAAATATTTAACTTTACTAATTAGTCCGACCACGCACCACACTCCAACTCATTCACTTACTCACTTCTTCCCGCATGCTTTACGATCGCCCAGAACAAAACACGGAAAGTATGCAATGCTTTATACCCTCTTTATACCTACTACCACTATTACTACTACTACTATTCCACTTCATACGTAACACATAACTCACAACAGCGAAAGCCATTCGCATGAACAACGCTTTATTATCGTTGAATTATAATCGCGAAACCCCCCAACTCACCGCTACTAAACGCGATTACCTCTACTACTAATTAGTATTTCGCGTGCATTTACGATTAGACGTTGTTGCTTATTTTTATGCATATGCATATAGAAATATGTACAAAAAAAGAAAACGCATCCACATCAACAACCGCGACAACAAGAAACAATCACTTCTTCCCTCCTCCTTTCTCAACCGGGCTTGGGACCGGCTACGGCGGAGTTACAGAAATTTAGCAATCGACCTACAAACGAACTCAATAGGATAATGAAACCCATAGGATAATCTTTGGTTGCATTTTAAAGTATCGATGTCAATATGCGGGGAGAGTGGCAGTGGTTTTAAGGTAATTGGACAATACTCTCTCACTGCTACGTTTTATTTCAATAAAGACTGACTGGACAAGTGAGTGAAAGGGCGAAAGAAGGAGAGAGGGTGTCGAAGGCGGAAATGATATGGGCGAACAATAATAATCCATAAGTGTTAAGTCGAAAATAATAGGATATTGAGTGGCGTGCGGGATTTGTGGACTTTCAACTAAACACATCTGCCTGCGTCCAGCGCACAATAATAAAGAGAATGAGAGAGAACAACAAAAGGAGGAAGAACGTGGAGAGGAAAGGATGGAGGATGTATAGTGTGCATAGCAGCGAGCGAGGTGGATGGTGAGGAGAGAGAAGAGGAGAGATCGACCACCGTCGGGTTTCCACTATCCCGCCGCTAAGAATGGGTCCTTAATTGGACCCCTGGGGCACTCCGGGCGACCCCCCGATGCCCACCCAAACCGCACAACAACAGCGACAACAACCGTACATACCATTCGCTTCGAGGAGCCGAAAAAAGACCTGAAGAAAAATGAAAGAGAAGATAGCTGTAACACAGATTCGAGTGTAAATTATCTTTCCTCTCGCTCAGTCAGCATCACCACCGACAACAACGCTCGCTCAAATTGAATTAAAAATTAATTTCATCGTCGACAATAAAACTTCTCTCCGTTTTATAATATAATATTTTACAACGGAGCCCTCCTCGTTACATCCGTCGTCGCCAATCGTAAATCTCCGGTTGCGGTCTGAAAAGCGGATTGGGAACGAAAATAGTGGAGAGGAGAGATGAGAAGAGAAGAGAGTTCGTTACGCACAAAATGTTGACATTAATTGTGATGCATCGATCCTCATCGATACACACGTATTTTGATGGAAATAAAAGTTAATTCGATTATTGTGTATTAGCTTTCGTATCGAAAATTGATAAATTATGCACCGAATAAGAAATAATATGTATAGTAAGTATGATTGATGATGGTTACACATTGTGCGGTATGATGATATTGTTATACCAATCATGTTTGTTAGGTGTCCATTTAATGGAATATAAAAGCATACTTAACAAGACTGAAAAAAACATAATTGAAGGCCTATCGTACGTTGAACATCAAATATTTGCAATTTACATTTACAAAATTATTACGTAAGAAGACTTTCGGACATTTTCTATTCGAAATATTGGTTGTTGTTCATACTATATCAATTTTGTTGTACATGTGCTATGGGTATTCTATTTTAGATAAAGTGGCAGCAGATATGTCAGGACAGGGAGTCTATTTAAAGAGAGGAATTTAGTGGAGTGAATCGTTTTTGTTTGCTTTATGCATCCGAAAAGACTCACCAAATTAATAACCGGCATCATTTTCTTGTCCTCCCTCAGTTTTCACCCATCCATTCCCACACCCTTCCGATTTCCAAAGTAATTAATGAACAAGAGGAGAGAGATGAAACGTCCGACGTCTCAAATTTCTTCTCCTTTTCTTTTCTATTCTTTTCAGGAATTGAAACATATTACATGTTTAAAAGTCAATCATTCACGCGCGATTATTAAACATTAGCTCTGGCGCCGTGATTGATGTGGAAATTAGCCAATTAACTGAGAATAATTAAGAATGGAATGATTGATCATCTCGTCCTCTCTTCTCCTCATCTATCTCATTCACTAAATTGGTTGGCATGTGTGTATGGTTTTAATCGTGTGCGCGCGAGAAGAAAGGAAAAAGGAATCGGTAATTTGCAATTTGAACGTGAAAAGAAGCCGAATGTGTGTGTAATGAAGAAAGACGAAGATGACATGAAGGAGAAGTTTTCTAAATTTAAGTGGCTTCCATTAGGAGCGAAGAGGAAGCAAGGAAGAGAAAAAGAGAAAGAGAGAGAGAGGATAAGGTTTCCAGGAGCAAAGCGAGCGTGAAAAGCTAGAAACGGCTGAAACGTTCACGACAATTAAGCCGGGAACCGCCGCAATTTTATCGCCGGTTTAATTTCAACTCAAAAATAGCTCCGCAGTCGGCAAAACAAAATGACAAGCACAAAACGAAAACAAAAATTAAACGAAGATGAAAAAGGGAACGCGACAAGAGGGAAGAAGTGGGACAAACATGTGGAAGGAAGCTGTCAGATTAATGCGTATTTGTATTTGTGAGTGAGTGTGTACGTGTAAATGCACTGCTTGTGGTGGCTTATTTCTTCTTCTCGCGCGAAACAAACGAGCAACAATTGCACCTTCATTTATCTTCCACTTGAAATTGTAAAACAATGGCTAATCTACGCCTGCTGCCATCTAGCAATTACAGGGATAATTACGGGGGGTGGCACAGTCGCTATCTCTTCTCTCTCACCCTTTCTCACCAACTCGCACACTAATGCAGCACGTACACTCTACTCCTCTATCTCTACCGCCAACCAAACTTTCGGAAACTCTCGAAAACAACGTTGGCCACGTTCGCAGCAATTCACTCGAAACAAACGAACGTTTAAAGATTATATCAACTGAAAGATTCATTTGCGCAGATTAATCATATTCTAAGTTAATCATATTCTGAGTTAATCTGTTAACTAATTAGGTTATTTTTTTTTAAGAACAATTCAAGAATATACAAAGCTTGCTGTACATTCAAAAAATATTAATTGATTTAGTAGAATGTTGTTGAAATTTGATAGAAATTTATATTTCGATTAACGTAATTTTAGAGAAGTAAGAAATAATTTGATAATATGTTGAGCTGTACAGTAAATTCGAGGTAGTTGTGAAGCTGTAATTCGGATGGGAGATAGTAGAAGATCCCCCCGATCCCCCCAAGTACCGTTTTTGTTGCCATTTGCGTGGGCGTGGAGGAAGGAGGGGAAGTGGGATGGTTTGGCAGGATGGTAGCCAGGCGTGCTGTAACAATTTAATTTGCACATTAGCGCCCGACGGGAGAAAGGGAGAATTAATTAACGCCATTATCGCCTATCATCTGTTTTAATTGCCCGAGAGCGGGCGGCAGGAAAACCGGGGGGATGCGGGCAACGACGGTTGGGGGCGATCCTGTGCGCTGACCCCCCATCATCCAAACACCGCCACCGCCGCCACCCGCTGAAATGAAATGCGCGCCGTGTTACCGTTGGGGGCGGCGGCGGTGTCGGTGTGGTGCGGTGCGGTGCGGTGTGATGCCACCGTAGCCACGCAACGAGCTGGGGAGAGTCGCGAGGGTTGCGACTGCAATGGATTGCGTGTTTATATGAGAGGGAAAGAGTGAGAGGGCAACAGAGGAAGTGGCCCGTTGTCGCCATGTTGTTTTTGCCCGTCGCATTAAAATGGCCGCCGACAATGGGCACTCATTACGCAACACAGCATACATACACGTACACAGAGGAGAGGAGACATGAAACGAGCGCCGAGAGCGAATAATCCTCTCCCGGCTGCCACCAACTACTACTATCTCTCACTCACTCGCATTTAGATATGCATGAAACAGTGTGTAAGAGAGAGAGAGAGAAAGAGAAAAGTGGTGAGCGGGGGGAGCGTCGAAAATGGTAAATTGCGCGCGAGGAACGGAGATAAACCGCCCTTAACAACAAACAACTTTAATTTCATGACACTCGCATGTACGTAATGCAATACACATTCATAAGAGGGTGGCACAGCGCGCGTTGTTTAGCAACGGAATTGCTTGGCGTTTGTTTGAGCACAGCCAACCCCACCGATGTGTATATATATATATATGTATAGAGACATCGGGCGCGTAGGAGAGAGCGATTATGTGCGATGATTTTAAACGAGGGGTGGAAAAGGCGATTATATTCCGAACGGATATTATCGCAAACGATCCTCCGCTAACTGGGTTCAGATGAGCGAACGAGCGAGGGAGTCAAGGGGGTTGGAGGTCGTTGAGAGCATAGGAGAAGGAGGAGAAGGAGGAAGAGAAGAGGTTGGGAGCTGCTAATTCAATGTGCGCCGCCAATTTAACCCCCTTCGTCATCCTATAATAGTCATCATCATCATCATCTCAGTCGACACGAACGAACCCTTGGGTAAAAACAACCCCAATCATCGTTTTTATTTATTGACCGATAAGCGATGAACGACAGAGGAAAAAAAATAAAATACAACATACAACCTTATCGCAGCATTCGAAATTCGTAATCATTATTACGTAAAACCGAATCTCTCCCTACAATTTAGCTAGAAAAAAAACACACATACGCACACACACACACACGCATAATCCCATAACAAAGGACCGAATTATTATCGTAATCTCGAATTTTCATATTCGATTAAGCCGAATGGAAAAACCATTCATTACGAGACGGATCCGTTCACAATCGAGATTCTAATCGACTGTGAACGTAAAACAGGAATTAAAATATTAAACCCCATATTTACAACATACAAAAGTAAAGATTACCAACTCGACCCTTAAATTCATATACGCAATTACGTGTAAATTGTCTTGTACGATTATTTAAGAATAGCCCAAAAAAAAAAAGAGGGAAAACTAACCGAATAATAACAGCGAACGTTCGATGCATCCCAGAATTTTAACTAAAAAGGAAAATAAGCTTTTCGTTTTCGATTTTAATTGGACTAGTGCATAGGTTGTGCATTTTCGAAACGAAATTTCCGAAATGAGATTACATAGACGCGAACAAAAAGGGAGCGATGTCGGATAAAGGGATGAAAACGCGAAAAATGAAAATTTAAAAAAAAAGTACATACGAAAAACAGAGGAGTGCTAATGGACATATGGTTTTTTGGATAGAAAAACTAGGCGGCGGTGGCAGCCTATTTGAATCAGATATCTGTAGTGAGGATTGAATGCAAAAGCGCGTGCACATAGAGTGGGTGGATTGAGAGGGAATGATAGAGTAACAACGAACAAAAAAAAAAACAAGAATGGGGATGAAACACAGAAAACATACCGGCAAAAAAAAAGACACAAAATGATAGAAGAGAGAAACACGTGTTAACATGACAGCGCGTCATATCGACGGAGGAGGGCGGCGACATTTTGTTTTTATTTTGTTTTATGTTTCGTTTGTGTATGTGTGGTGTGTGTGTGTTTCAGTTAGTTGTTTTCAGAGGCGGCAACAAAAAAGAGCATTGGAGGCGGCGGTGCGGTGAGAGAAAGAGAGAGAGAGAGTTATAACCCCGTGGAAATTACACCAGAGTGAAACCAAACACCAAACAAAAGATAGGCAATTTAGCTGATATGTTTTGCCGCCCCCAAAGTGTAAAGGGTGTTTCGGAGAACGCAACCCACCGCCACCCATGACTCTTGCCTGAACAAACACACACACACACCATCACATAATTTTCCCTTCGCACATATCTATATCTATATACATATTAATAATAGATGGCGCATAAATCTGGACGGGAGATACGATCACGGCGGGCGTCGATGGGACACGTGCTCGCTTTATCTTTTCCGTGGGACGGGGAGCGGCGATTACGCAACAACGCACTTTTGTTTGTTTAAACAAATGATTGATGGATGTGCGAGTGATTTCCTTGGTGGAAGAGAGAGAGAGAGAGAGAGAGAGAGAGAGAGAGAAAAGGAAATAAAGGAAAACAAGGTAGGCGACGACGAATCCACGGCTAATTTAGACGTCGCTTGGTAACGAGCGTCGCGAACAAATGACACCGGCGAAACGTCAACAACAATGAGCGACGGCGGAGGAGGAGGTGGAGGCGACTGTTGCAGTAAATCTATTCCCGAATTAGATCTAACCCACAAATCTTAATTACACCCGGACGACGGAATTATGACGTACCGAATGACGAGGTGTCGTGAATATCAGTTTGTTTTTCGTTTGAATTTGGATTTAGCAGAGAACGTAAACGTGAAAGGGCCGTACGCAAAACGTGCGTCCAATTAAAAACAGGAAACGCGGGATTTGCGATGTACAAAGGCACCGATCCATCTCTCCTGCAGGACGACTCCGCCGAGCGTCGTCCTCCTTTAATCGATTATTTTTAATCGCCGAAAAGGGGGATTTATTCCTCTCCCATAGAGATCGAGAGAACGGGCGACGGGAAGCGAAGCTTATCAGAGGAAAGGAGGTAGGGCGAGAGAGGGTGGAGGTGGAATGAGGCAGAGTAATCCGAGCAGATTATAACTCACCAATTGTTAAGCTACAACAAACGGGATTGATCTAAATGTGCGATCTAAACATGATTCAAACGCGGCGCACACACACACGTGCATATATATATAAATACACAGATTGCAGAGAGAGAGAGAGAGAGTGAGAGAAAATCACCGACCCCTTGTTGTTCAATTATTGCCATCCGCCGAAGCCCGTATCCCACATGAAGAGCGAGCGAGGAAGGTCGGTGAGGATAGAAGTGCGGGAGGGAGGGAGGGTTTAGATATAAATGAGAGGAAAAGAGAAAGGAAGAGAAAGGAAGAGAGAATGAAGGGATGAGGGTGGTTGGCTTTATCTGGCCACCCCAACGTATAATAACGCGATTTAAGTGAATAACGCTTAATAACGTGTCAAAAAATCTGACACCCCGCAAACACGCGCCCGGCGACTCCGCCACCTCCGTCCGACAATATCAAATATCACACACACACACACACACACACAGCCCGAGAACCGCAATAAAAATAAGAGACGCATAATTGAGTCGGTGTTGGGAACAATCGAAACGCGATGACTGTAATTGTTCCCGACTACATGAATCAGTGTACGAAAAAAATAATTGTAGGACTCGGCAGCTGCATATACATTCATTGAAATCACCGCCGCATCAATTGGTGATCAATTCAATAATAGCCAAAGGTTAAACATGTAAAAAGGTAAAATAATTGATGACAATAAATTTGATTAAATTGCGATAAATAAAGGCGTTCGTCGTCGTCTTTTGTCGTCGCGTTATCGCCTCGTTCATTTCTCTCTCTCTTGTATTGGGGTTGCGGATGCTGCATGAATGTGCGTGCCCGATTTATATAAATATAAATTGCGAGGGAGGAAGGGATGGAGGGGGATGTTTGAAGGATGTAATGAAGCGGAGAGGACAATAAGGATGTGGATGTAATGCGAAGGAAGAGAGCGGTAATAATAGAGCCGTCGAAAAATGAGTGAATGAGTGAGTGAGAGTGAATTGTGCGGGGGAATGCGTGATAACGAGGTGGAACCGATATAGCGTGTATAAATATATTATGTATGGTGCCTTTATGCATGCCTCACGCTTGATTACCTGATGGCCATTATGTAACGTGCCAACGCCGCAGATTAACTTAAATTAAACACACACTCTATCTCGTCCTCTTTCCACTTCCACTCTCTTGTCTCTCGCTCTTCGCATTCGTCCATCATTCACACACTCATCGCAAAGAAGAAGAAAAAAAAAGCAGAAAGAAGTAGTGAACGAAGACAATAAACAATAAACAAATTGCTCTCATCCAATACACATTTTTCTTGCAAAATTTCATGGGCAATTCGCAATTAATAAAGAATCTAAATTATGCAGTGAATTATGTGTACAATAACTGTCTGCAGGAGATAACGAGCAAAGTATTTGCTTGCATTGTTAATTGCGTTATTTCCCGGGAGAGGTCATTCTCTTTTTTTCGGTGTGCGCGCGCGACTAAAGATACCGACCCCCGGACGCAGAATGAAGTAATTAAAACTATAAAGGGTAGGTTAATTGTTTTCCCTACACCATCGCGTAAATTAAAACGAACCAATTACAGGTCGGCCGCCCTCTGCAGGTCGCTCTTCCTCACCACCCTCAACCACCCACCAACGACCGAACTAAACCTGCAAGCACAAACCCCCCTCCCCCCACACATCCCGCAATTTCGCCGAAAGCACGATAAGCGCAGCAAAGGGAGAACGAGCGAGAGAGAGAGAGGCAAGAGATAATAATTCTCTACAAACTACCCTACAATCTTCCATTTAAAAAGTTAATTTCAGGAGAAGAGAAAGAAATAATTAGCATGTTGGAAAAGACCAAAACTTTGCATTTTATTTGGCAGAGAGTGTTTAATGGAGGAAATTAATAAAGAAGAGAAGAGCAAAGGATAAGAACGAATTGGAAGGAATAGAATTTCGGAAGTAACAAATTATACACAAAAAAAGACTAATTCGAGTAATTCGAATGGATGGATCGAATAAATTGTATGTGTGTTCGCTCAGGAATAATCGCAGCTATGCAAGATACGCACAGATTGAGAAATACTTTACGCTATATTTCTCTTCTTTTCTCTCGCACTCGGTTTTCGGGGAATGAAGATGTTTGGAAGAAGGAAATTCCTAAAAGAGGAAATAAAGAAAAAAACGGCAAGAGAGGAGAAAGAGTATTTCGTGAATCCTAATAGAAACGTTCGATGCTCTCTTCCTCCTGGGGGCCTCTTCTCTCGCGTTGCGCATAACTCTGGTGCGCCCAAATTCTCCGCATTCTTAGCGAGACGAAACGAAAGATGCAACAAGGAAAGATAAAATAAAAGCCAAAGAGGAACAGAACGACGAACGAAAACGTCTCCCAATAAATTTCCAAATTGTCATTGACAAATCGCGCGCGCTTCTCATCTCTCTCTACATTTTCTTCCTCCCTCTCAATATATCTACATTTTCCCTTCTCTCTCTCTCTCTCTCTATCTATCCTCCCGCCATCGGAAAGCTTATAAATATAAATGAAAAATAATAAATCAGAGGGTGGCTGCGGCAGAAGTCGTCGTCGTCGTCGTCGTTCCCGCCGCTGCCGCCGCCGCCGCCGCCACGTTAAAATCAAAATCCAATTTCCTGCCATTGATATTCATAAAGCGACGAGGGAAAGCAAAAAGGAAATTACGATTTTTATTTTTTTTTTTGCCACATCTCGTCTTTTAAATTAATCCAAAATAGAAGTGTTTCTTGAAGAGTTGAGTTTCCATTAGCTATAAAATATTACAGAAGAAAAAGAAACTGTATATAACTGCTATGAATAATTTGGAAATTGAAAAATCAATTTGTCATTTGCAATAATGAACTGAATAGAAAACGAGAAATCAAATTAAAGACGTAATGAATTGAAGTTGGAATTGTTGCTTGAAGAGATTCGATTGATGATGATAATGATGATGCTCGTGCTCTTTGGATATTATACCCATCGGTGCGCAAAAGAAGACCAAAGTCGTGACTATATGTATACGACGGCTTCATATTGTGCGAGAGCAGATACATCTCAATCTCATAACCAATCTTCGTTTCTCTGCTTGCTGTTGTTGTTCCCTCTTTTAACTGTTTTATTGTATTCATCTCTCTCTATCTATCTCTCTTTATGTTTGCGTCTCTTTCATCTCATATACGTATATATATATATATTTAAAAATGCGGTTGTTTGTGTGTGTGTGTGTGTGTGTGTGTGTGTGTGTGTGTGTGAGCACTCTGCACACGGCATCCATCATAACAGAACCTCACGATTCGATAATATTCAATAAGCGCACGGGATTCCAATATGCAGACAATACCATCAATTACACATAGCTCAGTGCAACGCCATTCTCTCTCGGTATCTCTCTCTCTCTCTCTCTCTCTCAAACACTCTTTGCAACTCTTTCTCTCCGTTCCACCGAATCGACATCTTCGCAAACGAAGAATGCGCTTCGGAGGTTGTTTCTTAACTCTCTACTAACCTTGCTTCCTCGATCGCACATAATTTTAAATTCCCCGCCAAAAATAAACGCGAAACTCATATATTAATTATCATGCATACCCCGAACCGCCGTTCCGAATTCTTCACTCGAGTGAATCGATGATGCCATAGAAACAAAGAAAAAAGAAAAACGATTAATGTCGAATCAAACGAATCAAAACAAACTTACACTTCAGATGAGGTAATCTTGTAATTTTGAAAATTGTAATTTTGAAATATTCATGAAAATTATGTAATAAATGAAAACTTACTGTTTAGCAAACAGAATCGATCATTGGGAAAGTAGATCAAATTTCTGACATATTTTTTTGAGAATTAGGACCTCGTATTCCTCCTATGGGAAAAGTAAATAGTCAAAGTCAAGAAGTCGAGGGTGGAAATCTACAAACAAGCAACAAAAAAAAAAGAGAATCACGCGCTTAATGCTTCGGGTAATATTAATAATAAGCCATCGAGTTTTTGCGGCTTATACCTCCCCCATGCCCCGCCAAACGGTAATCCATTTTTTCTTCTTCCTCCTCTATTCCAGGATTACACCCGGATTATCTATCCCCTGCCAAACGACTTTACCCTCCGCAAATAGATGCTGTTTTTTTTTTGTTGTATAATATTGTATTGTATTTGTAAGTAGTAGGCATATGAATATACATATATATATATATACGTAATGTCAAACCTTCAATTGTTGTATTTATTAAATCATATTAAAGAGGGAGGTGATTTATTTTTACTGGTGTGTACCGTCAACCTCTCTCTCCCGCTGTTTGATTTTCCCATAAAAATTATTTCGTTTTAATAATCGACCGCACTCCGACGATCCAATCGCTTGCGTGCGTACGACAGAGATGAGGCAGTTTTATCGCCACCAACGCCGGAGGGGGCGCAGCTTTTTATTGCCGCCGCCGCTGCTGCCCCCCCCCCCCAACCCGGAATTTATATTGAAAAGTGAACACCGAACCGCCCCCGTACGCATTTGAATACGGCCATAAAACGGCGAGTTTTAATAATAAAAGGGGACACCGAACGACCGACCGACCGAACGCCCGCCCGCCCGAACGAACAACGAAACAAAAAAAAACGCACAGCCGCCGCCGCCCCCTGGATTATTATTATGCAATGAACGAAACATAGAGAACGAGAGAAATAGAGATAGGGTATTCGCGCAGAAAAACGATAATTGAAATTTTCGGTAATAGTTTTTAATTAACTCCGCGATGCAATTTCCTGTTCGTCAAATCGAAATCGCGTAATTAAAAATAAGCGAAACAAAAACAAACTAAATAAAAATCTCTGGATGTCGACACGCCATTTTGAATATGCAATAAACGCACGTAACTATAGCAATTTGTTTATCGTTATAGCAACTGAAATATTAATTTAATTGCGTTTCGAGTTTATATTCATGTATTTTGCACAATGATGATGTGTGACTTTATTTTTTTAACGAGTCCGCAAAATCCCAGGGGATGAGAACCGATTTAATGTGTATCGTCGCCGCCTCCCCAATTCTTTAACGTCAGTTTACTTAACGCAAATCCAATTTGCAGCAACCCCTAAAGAGATCGTTTTGTTTCATCCTCTCACCCCCCCTGTTTGACCGGCCACCAACTGAATTGGATGAATGTAAAAAGAGAGAAAGAAATAAACGACGGACATACACCGCACCCCCTCGTGCACACAATTCGATTCCCACTGCGGAGATTTTTATGAGGGGGATGATGTTAAACGCTTGATTTAAGTGTGCACACATTAAATATATCACACCACGCCGCGAGGAACGGCGTAGGGGACAAACGGAAAACGTATGTTTTTCTTCTCTCCCGTTTATTTCCACGCTCTCCACATCACACTTTAGTTATTCGTTTTGTATGTGTGTGTGTGTTTTTGTGAAATGGGGGCGAAAGTTAAGTGGTGTAATAAGTTGATGGGGTAATAAGTGCGATCATACCTTTAAGAGCTAAGTGCTTCGAGGCAGATGCGCTCCTCCACTCTTCCAACACCACCGCTCGCCGCCGCCAAAAGCCTCCTCCTCTTTAGCACCTGTGCGAAAAGTCGAAGGCGGATGTGGCTCATTACGCCCCGTGTTCTCGCATTAACCACCCCATTAATGGTTTTGCCCTGCGATTGAAAAAAAAAATATAAAAATAAAGAAACCAAGCGAAGCGAGAAAAAAAAAAACTAAAACGGAAGAGCGGTGATAAATTATGGAAGAGTGTCGTGCGTGTATATACACGAAGGAAGAACAAACAAACGCGCGGCTTTTAACGAAACCAAAAACAACACCGGGAAACACCACTTAAAAAATATTCTTCGACGGCCCACAAACCCATAATCTCTTCCATTTCTAATGTCAAACGTATGTTCTTCTTGTCATCACAATATATTATTATTAGCTACTTTGATTTATAATTATGCGCATTTACGAAAAGTATATCAATATATTTTGAAACGAGAAACACTCATTCATTTTCTATTGGTTTAGTGCAGAATACTTTTTGTAGTTGTAAACAGCCATTTCTGTGATTTTATACGTTCAGAAAAAAAAATATTTAGAGATAAGCAACCAATGCTTTGTGTGATTCGAACCGAGCGATTGAACCAATAGAATTGTTAATAACGAAAAGAGAGGAGGGTTGCTGATCCTTCGTTTTGCGCGTTCGACGATATGATTTGCTTTTGCAGGTGCAGCTGTTGTTGATTCATCGATAGGCAGTGATATTTATTTATTACTTTTTTATCGACCAATGTGCGAATACAAATAATTCAATAGTTAAATAATCCGTGAATTCACAAAATATGTTGTAATCTTATTTACAAATATTAATATTTAGAATGTTTATAACTACTTTTTTTTCCAACATATTTATTTGAAACTATATATTTCAATATAAAAGTATTTACATAAGTTGAAACTAAACAATTTTCTTTTAATATATGAAAACCATTTTTATATTTCAAAATGATTGTATTATTTTATATACTATTAATAAGTTAATTGAATGAAGATTTCTTCTATAATAAATGAAATAATTTCTCTCAATAGATTTAGAAATGAGAAATACACTCATTTTCGTTTGATTTCGTGCAATATATTTTTTTGTTATTGTATAGAGTGATTTTATACGTTTAAAAAGAAATGTTTAGAGATAAGCGAAACCAATAGATTTCGGGCCGACCCGAGCGATAGAACCAATAGAAATGTTAATAACGAAAAGTGCCGATCCCTCGTTTTGCACGCAGGTGCAGCAGACAACGAGACGTAGTGATACGCCGAATTATTTTTATTGCTTTCTTATCGACGAATACACGAAACGAACTCATTTTTATTACTTTATCGAACGCCCCAATTTTATGTTGAATAGAAATTAAATTAGAAATTTACTCAATAAATACAATAGTTAAATAATCCATAAATTTACAAAATAATTTAAAATTTCATTAAGAAATATTAATAATTAGAATGTTTATAATTACTTGAATTGGCATTTTTATATTTCATAATGATTGTACTATTTTAAATAACTTAGTTTTATAAAGATTTTTTTTTTTATAATAAATGAGATAACTTTCAATAAATGAAATGAGAAACACATTTATTTTCGTTTGATTAAGTGCAGTATATTTTTATTTTTATGATTTTATACGTTGAAAAAGAGATAAGCGAAACCAATAGACTTCGGGCCGATCCGAGCGATTGAACCAATAGAATTGTTAATAACGAAAAGTGCCGATTCGTCGTTTTGCACGCAGGTGCAACTAATGATTCATCGAGACGCACCGATAATTTTTATCGCATTCTTATCGACAAATAAGCGAAACGCACTTATTTTCGTCGCCCAATAAATAGAGTTTTTAAAAGTGCACGTGCACGAATTGCGTTTTTGTAATTCCGTATAAAAGTTCAAGAAAAAAATTATATTATATTTAATTTTAATTAAATTTATAAACAAACAAAATTTTAACAATTAAATCAAAAGATCGCACATATTTTTAACAATTTTTTAAAATATTTTGCAGCCCAGAGAGTTTATTTAATATTTGTTAATTGTTAACCATATTAATAATGCAAATATGTTCGTTTAGGAAAAGTAAACAGTTTAAAGACATTCCAAAATATTATTTATATTCCTTTTACTACCTCTCTTTGTGTGTGCGCATGTTGCTTTCCCTATCGAAACACTGTTTCCTTCGATAATATTTGATGTAGCCGAATAGAGTGTAAATATTTGTTTCTAGCGGCGGTGGCGACGGGCGGCGCTTTAATAGAATAATCGTTTAAGCCGCAGTTGGCCGTTTATTAGCACACCTTTTGTTTCCGTTCGAAAACAAAACAAACGCAAACAACAAACACGTCGCTCTTCAACTTTTTCAAGGGTTGAAAGTGGAGGAGGCGGTGGATGCGGTTACCGGCCCTAAACATACCGCGCGCGAGGGTTGTCATGTTTGCTCATTCTCTCCCGATGGTTCGCATTGTTATTTGTAATAGAGGTGGAAAGGAAAAGAAAGAAAAGGATGATGATGATGATGAAGAAGTGCGAAGGATACAACACCGGGTGGATTCCGCACGGGGGGCGGCTGCGGCGGTTGCGTAATCTCGTGTTTCCGGTCGATTAGCTGCCAACACTAACCGCCATATTGGATTTTGATTTAAGAACAGCCGCCACCGCCGCAGCCGCCACAACCACCTCTAAACCATCTCTCTCTCTCTCACTCTATCGTTCCTCCTCCTCCTCCTCATCTCAACACTTCCTTGGATAGAAAGAGAGAACCGGAGAGAGCGCATTATCGGCTTCGACACGCTCTATCACCTCTTTATCCTCTTCACCCTCGAAAACCGATAAAGCCAATTTTTCTGTGTGCCAACGAACCAAAAAAAAAAATGTATTTATCCACCCTGAAAGTGAGAAGAGCGGTGAGCGAGGGAGGCGAAAAAAAAAGTGGAAATCCAACAATAGGAACCCCCAATATTATTAACTCGAGAGAATGAGCAGACTAAAAGCAAAGCGGAGTTTTGTTGAAAAAAGTTATGCGTGGGAAAAGTAAATAATTAATGAATCAAAATCTAATTCACTGCTATTATTAGTAAAAAGGTAACGTGTCTCATGGAGTAGCACAAATTCAATTGAAACGTAATAATATGATACAATTTATATATTTTAGTTTTCCCAGATATAACCGTAATAAAATAAGTAGTGATATTATTATAGTTAAATGTATTCATATCATAATAGGAGAAAGAAAGCATTTGGGGAAATCCGATCGGCACATTATACTAACGTTCGGAATCGCATTGAAAACTAAGATATTGTTTTTGGTGCGAGGGGGAGTAGTATTCCAGTTAATGTCCGAAACGGGATTATCCCTTTCTGCGAGTGGCTGGACTAAGATTACCATTAAAAGGTTTTCGATGATCTTATTGCGCTGTGTCGTATGTAAGAGAGATACATTTCGAATCTGAATTTTTCATGTCCCCCGCTGTCTAGAGGGACAGTCCAGTCCACTCCAATCCAATCCGCATGATATTTATACAAAACAAAGATTGAATATATTTAAACGGATGAAGAGGAAAGGTTCGAGGGATGAAGGGAATGTGGGAAAGGAGAGAGTCGCATAGGAATGGCCCCATTTCGGTCATCCGATTTAATAATAATATTCATCACTTCGACGGAGGCGGCAGCAGCACCGGTGGTGGCGGTGGCGTTAATAATGGATGTAGATGGATGGATACAACATCACCTACACCCCGACCCCTTTCTAATTCTCTCTGTCTTCGTCTCTTCCTCTCTCACACACACACAACACACATATTCTCTCATTTACCCACTCACACGCGTCGCCGATTTGCATAAACGGCCTTTATATGCCATCATGTGTATATGTGTATATGTATATATATATAATATATAATATAAGCGCGTTTATTATTTATTGCCTCGGGCGCGCGTGTGGAAAGGAGCGAGAAGCGAGCCGCCCCCCGTGCGCCGATCAATCAACATTACAGACACGTGTCGTCGCCGCCCCCACCGCACGTGCGAATTGCCAACCAATAATATGCTAATTTCCCCATCGCACACGCTTATTAACACACACCGAAAACCGCCCACCAACTGAAACTAAACTAAAAACAAAACAAAAAACATCATCCACCATTCATTCATCCATCCTCCTTCATTCTATCCAACCGCCCCACACACCGCACGACACCACCGGTCTTCATTAATGCTAATATTATTCTATTAATTTTTGCAGAAGCGCGAGAGGGTGGCGAGCGACGAGCGGAGAACGGCGAGCGCATTAATAAACGACCGTTTAATTATATCCAACAAAAGTTGAAATTAACTTTTCGTTAAACGAGTTGTGTGTGTGTGTGTGTGTATGTGAATGCCTGTTTGGATACATATAATATGTATTCGCAAAAGGGAAGGAAGGAGAGTGAGAGAGAGAGAGATCGAGTAAGGAGGTTTGCAAAGAGTATAAGATGAAGAGGAGTAGGTAGAGAAGAAAGAGGATGAGGAGGTTAGTGAGGATAGATAGATATGCTGGGGTCCGATGGTACGGCCGAGATAAGAGCCGTGGACGACGGGGCAACAACAATGCGGGGATAAATCAAAACGAGGAGCCCCATAAAAATCGAACCGAAAACGGACATATTTATCGTCGCCGCGTTCCTCATTCGAGGAGAAGAAGGAAAAGGAGTAGAGGAGGAAGAAGAAGACGAAGAATAAGAAGCAACAGCAACAACCGAGGAAGACGTGCGAGTCTTTCTCTATCGCTCGCTTCCCTCCGCTTAAACGCTGCTAAGAAGAGAACGGAGAAGAGCAAGCAAACAGCATCAAGAACAGCACACACACCAAACAACAACAAGAACAACAACAGCAACTACGGGGCCCCCATAATATACAAACACATAATATAAACTACTCCGCGTGAAAAAAGGAAATAAAAGGGGGGCGGCGGCTCTGGAAACAACAGCGGCGGAAAAAGAAGAAGTACGCCGGGCTCAACGGAACGTCTTAATCCGGCCACCTATGTACACAAAGAAAGAAATAACTGTAGGAGTGAGTTGCAGCAGAAGAAGGTCGAACAATGCGAGGATTCGACCATTCAACCATCGAAGAACAAGAGACTCGGTTGAATTTGTCAAAAATCGCAAATTATATAAAGTAGTATATACTGGTAGTAATTTAGAGGCGAAAGAATGAAAAACTTGGATCATAAATGAATAAAGAGAAGAGTGAAAATGTGTGTATGTGTTTGTGTGTGTGTCTGAGAGCAAAAGAAAAGACCCCCCGACCTATACCCCATTTCATCTCATTCTGTCCGCGTTGATTTTAATAAATGTGCGAAAATGGAAAATTTATTTTCCCGTTCTCTCGCCAAACTCTTATTTGACATTCATTTTCTCCACCCCTCACCCGAAAATGGAATCGAATTGCCGGGCGTCGCCACCCACGACCCCTGAGGAGACGTCGGCGGCGGCGGTGAAGGCAGAGGCAGAGGAAGAAAATTTGAATATAAAGTGGAAACGTAATAATGTATAAATTTTCCCTTCGCTAAAGCACCCGAAAACCGTTCCCCAGTCCTGCGTTACCACCGTCCCTCCTCCCGCCAACGAACCGAGCACTCCACCTCCTTAAACGCAAAATGATGAGACATAATAAATTTAGTTCTTATTTTCATTGCGAAGAAAATTGTTTAATGCGAGAAAATATTTCAAATCAACTCGATGCACCCCGCACCAAGTACACACATATTTTTAAATAACTAATTCATGTAGAATGATGTTAATAATTTAAATGAGATAAAAAAAGTGAAAGGATACTTTAGAAATTTTGCTTGGAATTGAGGAAAATTGAGTTTCCGGAGAGAAGATTATTTAAATTTGAGACGTCGAGGAAATTACCGTGCATCTCGATAAGAGCACTCTCCTATCCCAGAGCTACTAGCTTCTCTACCTAGTCTTTAAATGAAATTGGCTTTCCGATACAGAAACACGTTCTTAGGCAAAAGCCAGGAGTCAAAAAAAACATCGCCGTTTTTCATTGCGCGGATAGGCAGAGAGAAGGAGAGGGCGGTTAAATCGGAGGAAATCGTTTTTCGCCGCCCCCGGAATTTCCAATAGATTTTCCTTTAACCGATACGATCTCAGCGAGAGCTACCATACACCCGGAATGTATGTTTAAGTGTGTGTGTGTGTGCGACGGAGAAGTCGCGGAGGAGAGTGAAAGAGAAGATTGTTAAGCGATCCAATTTTTCCCTTTCTTATTTTCGCCGCTGCGAAGGAAACGAGATTGGCAATCACTTATACGTCACGTCTCGTATTCAAATGCGAAAAGAGCGAGCGCCCATCTCATCCCTCGGGGGGGTGGGTGGCGACCGAATTTTCCGAATCGAAAAACGTTTTTCCATCCACCACCACCTTCCCCTCTGTCGCATTTCGCGCGCGCTCTCCCGACAGCGGTAATAATAATAATAATACTAAATTAAAGTCAACGCCGTCTTCGCATTTCTTCCCACTGTGAGAAGGGCGAGCGAGATTAGGGAAATTTTCGCTATTCAAATCGTAATAATAATAATAATAATTTTTCCGTACGCGAGTCGCGAAAAACTTTATTAATAATAAGAATGAATGGTTTGCGATGAAGTGAGTGAGAGAGAAAGAGAGAGAAAGGGATTGTGGAGGGTGGAGGGACGCAAGGAGTTTTCCCATTTTCGCGGCGCACGCTGCAGGAAGGTGTTATTTATACGACGAGTTTAATTTCTTCATTCATAACTCAAAAATAATGTACGTTCCGAACTAATAACCCCTCCTCCACCACCTCTTCCTCAGACCTACTCTTTTCTCTACCACAGCAATTGTATTAATGATCTGCTCGTTTACCGCGGATAAAAGTGTATCTGTGTCTCTAGCGGGTATGCGTGTTTGTGTTGGAGAGAAAGAGAGAGAGAGATGGGGTCTTTATTAATTCGTGATGGATGCTTCGTCGTGAGTAACAGAGCAGAATTAGCATCCGATCGAGGATGGATGTGTACCATCGAAAGTTGGCTCTGTTCTCTTAATGATTGGGGATTTATGTGGAGGAGCGCTTAAAGAATGGCCTCTGCTCGTGTAATTTATGATTTTTTGGGATAATTGAGTGCGTAGCGTCGTTTCAGCGCGCTCTCTCTCACCACCGCCACCACCACCATCGTACAAACTATATACTATGCTGCGGACATCATCATAGCATCATGCTAAAGTTGCTCTCCTCTCGCTCTGTCTCTTTCTCTCTCTTTGTTCCTCTCATGGTGCCACGATAACGCTCGTGCAGCATCAACCGAGGAGCAGGAGGAAACTGGATGTTGGTGGCTGCTGCCTCTGCTGCAGCTCTTTCGCAGGGCAACAGCAGCAACAGCATCAGCAACAGCGAGAGCATTTGAAATTCAATTTAGAGCCGGCGAGAGCAAATCGAGTTGTTAATGGCACATTGTGTTATGCCCACCTCAACGGCCCTGAGTGGCAGTGCCACCTCGTATTGCCTTGTTAGGCCGCACGACTTTACATTCAATGAAGATATCGCGGCTATAATAAGCTAAACGGACAGCGAATCGATCACAGCCACCGCACGGCCCACCACCCTCCACCCCGCCGAACCCTTTTCCCTCCCCGACCATGCCATGAACAAAACACACATAACATGGCCGGAGGTGGTGGATATGAAGAGAAGAAGGAGGAGGAGGATCAGGACGACGACGGCGATGACCACGAGGACGACAATCCCATTTCCATAGTGGATCTATCTCACTCTCTTTCTCTTACTCCACCGCAACACAACAACGCATCGAAACATCTATTCTTTAAAACCTACAGCAACCACATGCTGCATGCGAAAGTGATTCAATTCTACATCAAAACTATACAATAATATTGACCGGAATAGTATTGACTTTGCGAAATCACATCTTAATTTATTTGAATATTACTATTAATTTAAATAATTACTGAATTCGGAACAGATTAAATTAACAATTAATTTGGAAAATTGAGAGAATTTACAAAATGGAAATTCGCAGCAAATGGAGGCGGGCGATCGCAACGATGCCCGGGCCGGGAGAGAGAAAAAAATCAATTATTTATTAAAATTGGGGGAAAAACGGGATTCGGGGGTGGCGCGCGCGCTTAAGGGGTGGCGTTACCATGACTACGAATCTCTCTCGCTCTTTCATCTGTGCAGATGTGTGTGTGTGTTCGGGCGGGGGAGTAGAAATTACGATTTTTTTATGGTGTTATAAGAGCAGACATTTAGGTCCTGCTCTCCACGTATCCAATATAAACCTGAAGAGATAGAGAGAGAGAGAGATATATATATATATATAGATAATAAAAGGGTGGTTGTGGTTTCTCATCCACTTAATTCTGTAGCTCGTTCGCGAAACCCGCAACTTCTTCAAAACTTTTACAACTTTATCCCGAAGCCGGGGAGATTGAGGGGTGACCGAAACAAACAAAAATGAAATACACTGAATGTTATTATGTAGGATGTAATCGGGAAGGGCTGGAGGGTAGGGCAAGAATCGAAAACGCAAGAAGAATTTATGGATTCGGTAATCTAATTCATTCCAATCAGAAATATAAGTTTCGACAATTTGTCTGCGCTCAGAGGGGGGGCCCCATCCGTCGCCGCCGCCCCTCCGCGTTATTTATGATATGATAATATAATAAATAGACTCTTACTCTCATATTGTACTCATCATTATCTTTTTCTCTTGCACATTCTCATTCCGCTCAGTTCGAAGTGGATGAGATGATATTTGAAATATTCATCCTTTATGGACCGCAGACGCCGGCCCTCATTAGACCTGGCGCTTAATGCTGTCCTACGGCGGGTTCTTTGATTAATTGCGCGCATCCTTTTTCCTTTCCACTTAGCCCACATCATCATTCACAACAGATTTCCATCCGCACGCAAAGATGCAGTCCCATCTGTAGGCGGACAGATGAACCACGGAGGTTATTGAATCGGGGAAGAAACAGTGCCAAAAACTAACAGGTGAAAATGAAGAGGATAATCCGTGGGAAGCCCACCTGTGTGACCGACCGACGATAGTCCAGAGGTGATTTTTTTTTTTTTTTCATGGAAAAGGAAAAGAAATCAACTGGACACCTATTGAAGTTGCGAAGAAGAAGTTGAGAAAAGGGAAAATGGGATCAAAGCACAATCGAAGTAATGGTCCGAAAAAGTCGAGTGCAAGAATTTCACGGCAATCGAAACGTCCGTTCCACTTCACGCAATCATCAAATAACAAATAACGATGCGAACAAGAAAGAAAAAAGAAAAAAAGTCTCGATCTACTACAATATATATATATATATATATAAATCATTTTTTGGCAATTTTTCATTCACGCAATTCTCTCATTCCCACACTTCTCGAAGTATTTCTTTCCCATCGACGAGAGAAGAGTAAATTAAAATTTGCATCTCTATTGTGAAATAGCCATACACGCACGTTAATATGAGTGTATACCTGTTCGGTTTTTTACTCGTATTCGTACGAGTTTATTGCCGGTCTTTATTTTTTAAGTGCGCCCCGCGGAGCTGCGACTAGAGCTGCTCATACGAAGAAGAAAGGAAGGAACGAACGAACGAACGAACCCACCCAGCTGAAAGGAGAAGACGTCTTCATCAATTCGGGCTATGCCCCCGTCAATCCGCGACAGTAAAACGGCGCAGACAACTAATTGAAAACGTGAAACGCGAAAATAAACTCGCTTAAGTGCCGAGTTTAAGTAGCGTACTTACTTTCCGTTCACGAGAAAACTAATAGCGCTAATTAACAAGATCGGGTAAATAAATGCAATAAAAGCCATTACAAAAAACACACATACAAATAATAAAAAAAAGGAAACGTAAATGACCGTATTAGGACATTCATTATGGAACAGCTTCGCATCAATTATGAGAATCAGGTCTATTAGCAATAACCCCCCACACGCTTCTCAAAAGGAAGGAAATAAAGAGATGCCGGTAAAATAGAATCAATTAGAATTCATATTTACATTCATTACTACTATTACATATTTATTTTGACTATTATTACAAAACGAGAAGTAAAGTGAGTGGAAGGAAGGAAGCAAGGAGGAAGAGGACTTGGGCTAACTTTTTCTATCTTATCGTCGTCCCCAATTTTCGAGTGTTATTAATTTCGACCACGTCGGGGTCAATCGCCGTCCCCATTAACGCGTTTGTAATTAACGAATAAAAGCCGGCTTGAGATGAGAACCACGAGGAAGAAAATAAGAGTAACTGTCTCAAAGAGACGAAGAGAGTAAGAGAGAGAGAGAGAGAGGAGAAGGCGGAGAAAGATAGAGGGAACAAGAGAGGCGGAGACGACCAGAGAAGAAACAGAATCTTCACTTAATTAGTTGCAGCAGCGTAATTAAAAGTACCAAGGTATTAAAAACAGGATATGAGTGGGCTTAAATTCAATGCTTCTTTCACTCTTAATTACCGAAAGCACGATGCGCCACGAAAACATTTCTTAACCGATTAACCTTTACAGCTCTTTCTCTCGCGGAGGACGACAACTCTAAATTAATTTGTTTATTTTTGGATTTTCCGACGCGGCGGTGGAAATTTGATCGATCCGTTACATGTTTTGTTCATAATCAAAGCTCGATCTTAATGCCTGCAACTCATAACGCGATACTTACCAAGTATACGAACAGTCATACACCATTTACTTGGCATGTAACGCGTACTAAGTACTTGGCTATAACATTAATTATAATGCTTTGATTATTTAACAGGTGCACCACGTGAAGGTAATGTGAACGGTCTTGCATCATCCGAGTTTCGGAGATGCCTGGTATTATCTACCAATTCCTTGAATTGTCAAAGAGTTGGAAGAAGTATGCATACCTTAGCACCCGGGAGATGCGGCCGCGTGGAAACCACGATTCTCCCGTTACCCGATGAGACGGAGAACCGTGCACGACCGCACACCCTGGATTTGAAAAGAGGAATTATTGGATAGAAAATCAGGAATTCATATTCTCACTAACAATAATAATACTAAACTAAATCTGAAAGAAAAATGTCGATTAATTCCTAAAAAAGAAAAGAATCTGAAATACGAAGAAAGAACCACATTCATACATCAATAATTAAGAGATCCGCCCGAAAATTAATATCTAACCGCGAAATTGTCTAAACTAACTAACTTTTGGTTAAAATCTATGGTTTTGCTGCATTCAGATGAAAGCAACAGAAATCTAATACATATATGGCAAATTGCACTTTACCATATCAATTAGCTTTCGTTCTATTGGAATACACAAGAAATATAAGAAAAGTTGGTTTTATGCTGCGTACAATATTTAATAGTTTGGTCCACCTCCGAAGTGCCCGACCCAGCAGCAAGCTCTGAACCCCCACAGCAAAAAGGGAACAGATCGAGCGCAACAGTCCGGAGGTGAACTTTATCGGCTGAAAGAGAAACACGTGGGAATACGTTAGATCCCCACAGACATGGATTAGTACAACCGACGACGAATGGAAAATCACTCGAAATAATAAAATGTAAACAATTTCAAATCTGAATTTGAAATTGTAAAAAGAATCGTGAGTCTTGCAAGCGACTCTGCCGACGATCCATACTACATCTCTAAACTGAATCAGGGAAACAACAATAATAATTATGAAATAATTCGCTCGTGCGAATAGAAGTCAAAGACGTTGGAGATGACACCCGGCTGGAGGACGTATGGAAAGGTAAAAGGACCGGCAGAGACCCTGTCAGTAAACTGACTAGTCTGCGGAATTACCGGCACCCCCAAGATCGTCATTGCAACAATTAAGGGGGGACTCGCGGCGGTCGGGCGGAGTGAAGGGAACCGAAATGACATACCAATATCTGAGACTTCTTATGATTACTAACAATTATGATTATAAAAAAACACGGAGGGCGAATGTTTGAATTGATCATGAGAGTGTGCAACCACTCACGATCTAAAAGGAGCATCAAAATTATAAATAATGAATTCCCTTTAGATGAAGTTAATAAAGGGGGAAATATTATAGTTAAATCGTATAGAAAGAGATTAAATAAAATTATTATCAACAATTATAAAGCAAGTTTTCTCTTCCTGTACAACTTTCGAGTGATTTTCGGGCACAGTGGATATGTTAGATCCACCCCTGAAAGCAAGAAACATGCAAAAAGCCGGCAAATATGTTAGATTTGCCACTAACTACTCATGCTCATAAATCACGGGGCGACATACAATCACCAATAAGAGAAAGAATTCGAATTTCGAAAAGTTTAAATATTTATGAAGTTATTGAATTGGAAGAGAATAATAAAAACCACAATAATTGTGATTGAAATATTCAAATTATTAAAAAAATGTTAAAAGAAGAGCAGCAGAGGATAAAAATTATTATGTGAATAAAATTGGTAATTGTATGCAACCGAAACTACACAATCTCATTTGGTGCATCCACCAGATGATTGCTTGCAAAACGGAAAACGTGGGGGAGTAAAAGAAGTAAATAATTTAAAGTAAATTAAAAAATGATGAAATTAATAATTAACTTTAAATTGTTATAATTAATTTGAGGAGAACCGTGCGTTTTCAAAATCTCTTACTACTTGCGTATCCTATATTTTTCTGTCCAAAATCGTTGGAAGTTCACAAGTTGGGCCTAGAACAATCAAATTTGATTAGTTCAATTATTCGAAATGAAACTAAAATATTAATATTACCTTGATGTTGCCGGTGGTCCGCCCCATACTAACATCTCTCCCTCATTCAGTCTCCAGGCCAACAGAGAACCTGCAATAAACAGAATTAATTAATATATGAATCCATATGGAATTAAGTTGTATATAAGACTTACAAAATGCTGCATGATGGACTACCCCTTCCCAGATCATTGGCACTCACTCACTAACACTCGCGAAAATTAAACGATTACAAAAAGAGAAATAAAAATAATTCACTCGCGATTAATTAACACTCCCGATTGTGATTAGCGAAAAAAATAATTCACGTTGCGACTAGACGAATTTAAAACAGCCAATAATAAATAAATAAATATTAATTAGAGTTAATTATTGAAATAAAATTTTAATTTTTAGATGAAATCGCGTAACAGATAATAAATTTTCGCATAACATTTAAAAAAAAGCGACCGAAAGCGAATTATTTTCCACGGATAAATATTAATTAGATGACTCTTGGGATTAATTGCGGAAACTAATTATGTGAGACTCGGAAGATTATACCGAAGGATGCTCGGAAATTTCGCGGAATTTTGGGGTTGAGGCTGGTCGGAACGGAAGAGGAGAGGCGATAGCATTTTGAAATTAACGGAAACCAAATTCAAGTTGATAATAAAACCCATTGATTGCAAGTAAATGAGAGATTCATTCGTGTAATAATAATGAGCGGCGAAAATGAAACGTCGCAATTAAAATCGGGAGAAAATTTTGTTTATTTTCGGTGAACGCGCGGCGAATTGCGTTCGCGACGAGTGTGTGTGTACTCACGTGGAAATGGCCGGAAAATTCGGGATTTTCACTAATTTTCACTAATTTTAATTGATTTTTCCGCGAGAATAAGTCGCACCGACGCGTACTCCGTCGTATTTTTCGCAAACTGCAAGCATCACGCCACACGTGCACCAATCAGCGAGCCGCGATAATAAACGCATCGCCTAGCGACGCTACTCACACACTCTCACACAGACGATAATCGCACGAAAATAAATAACAAAAAAAAAAAGACATTTGTTGCAACGAAAATCAAACGATAAAAAACATATTGAATTTAAAAAAAAAAAAAACACGCATTTTATTGCTTGATTTTTTTCGTATTTAATTTCGCTTACATTTTAATTTAAATGCAGGTGTTTATTAAGTTGCATATTTAATTATTCATCAATTTTAAATTGATGAATAATTATTATTTAATATTTTTTTAACTTTCATGCTACGAAATGATTTGACGAATCGAAAATCAATGATGAATGAAATTGGAAAATTTATTAAGAAAGTTATACAAATTATATAAAAGTTTTTGTGGCGAGTTCGAGTGTATTAAATTAACGGGATGAGTAAATGGTTTTGATTTATAAATTTATAAATAAGTAAGGCTAGATGCTCTGGCAATTGCGTAACTTTGAACTGGTTTTATTAATGGCTTTATGGCGGGCAATTACAATCGATTAATTAACTGCGCCTTTAATAAGCCCTGCTCTCATATTAATCGCTTTGTATTCGCTTTTAATTACCTTCGGTTAGTTCTAATGAGGCACGATGAGAGAAGAATAATGAATACAGGGGGATAATCATATCTCGATGCAAAGTGATCTGCTCTCTCTCTCTCTGGTCAGGGATTTCCCCGGCACGCCCTTGGCCAGCTGGGGCTTGGTCGTTTGAGGTCTTAATTTGATCGGAAACCCTCCAGCATTTGCGCTAATAGTATTGTCTCTTCATTTCGTTGCGTTGCGCTTGTGTGTGTGTGTGTGTGTGTGTGTGTGTGTGTGTGCAGAAATCTCAGAAGTTGCTTGCAGCATGCATGCATGTGTGTGTGTGTGTTCAGTTGGGGAGAGATTGCGGAGGAAGTGGAAGAGGCACGAAACGCGATTCAAAATATTTAAAGTGTTCTATTGTTGCGAAAACCACAAATCGTTTTATGCTAAGAATGCCCTCTCGGACTCTGCGCCAATAAATTTATTGCTACCGACCGGGAAAAATATTGAGAGTCGCGACAAAAGGCGACACACACACACACACACACATATGCATGCATGATGGTATTGCTAACAAAGCAGACACACGGTATTTTAGAGAAGCAAAGTAAGCAAGCAAGCAAGCAAGCAAAGCACACACCAACAACAACAACAGCGACAACAAAGAAATGCGACCTCGCCAAAGTCGGTCCTCGAGTCTGTATGGAAGGCAGAAGTGCTGCGAATTTTAATACGCCCGCTAATTTCGCACCCGACCAATCTATTTATTATGTCCTCAATCTCTCTATTCTCCTCTCTTTCTCTCTGGTAACTGCACCATTTGTACGCATTGTTTCGAAACTGCACCATTCCTCGTGACGTAATCGTCTTAAACGAGGCGTAACCATATTCAATTATCCGCATACCTAGGAAAGTAATTATATTGTAAGAGCGCAACGTCATTACTTTAACAGCAAATTACTCAATAACTGCATAAGCTTAAAGCAATTTTCAATCTACATAATTTCAGTTCTAATTAACGCTCATTCGAACTTTTAAGTAAAGATTTTTTTATTCAATAATAATTTATCCAATATTTCGATGTTAATAATCAAATTATTTTTATTTATAACTCAATTAGACGTTGAGACGTTTCTACAGTTATAAGATAAGATGCAATTTATAGTTGGTGCACCTATTTTAATTACCTTCATTATTGTTTTTAATTTGAATGGTGTTGTTAGTCTTTTTCTGAATATTCGGGCGCGTTAATGAATAGCAGGACTTGCGCCGAAGGCAATTACCGACAATTAATTAGCCATTTCTTATATTATTTCCACTAATCGGCGCTCCTATCTTAATGCGAGCCTCCGTTTTATTTTCGGATTCCCGGTTTTTATTTATTTTTATTCTTTCGGGTTTATATATATATATATATATATATTTACGTACGAAACGAAGCTTCTAGGAAGAGGGAATATCTTGGATCGCCGCCTCTCACTAAACTCTCCTTCGAATCTGATTTTCTCATTTCGGCCGAACAAGCTACTTCTCTTTCTCGATGTTCCTTATTTTTGTTTCGTTTTTCCTCATTTCGCCGTGTGTGCGCCTTTTTGGCCCGTTCCGTTCCATGGCCTTTTGTACATATATGCATGCATCCACCTTATGTCTCTGTCTGTCTGTCTGTCTTTTTATTTTTCTTTCTGTTTCTTTTTTTTTTTATTGTAGAATATACGTACGTACCCTATAGTGAGTGTGTGTGTATTCGCTGCTGCATTCGTCCGTCCGATCCCCGGTTCGCATTTGGTTTTCGTTGGCTTCTTCTTTTCTCTCTCAATTAAGATGTTATCGTTTCCGATGCGGCGACCTGTCAACAATTAAATGTAATTTATTATGAGGTAAGAAAGGTAATGCTCGATGATTGGGTGGTCCGTCCGGCCTGGATCGAGTCATCCTCTCATTAGACTTGACTCTTATATGCGCGCACTGCACTCTGCACTCCTCTCTCTATTATTCCAACAGCACCAAATAGAGAAACACGTACCTACAAAGAGATGGAATAGAGAAGAAGATAGAGACAGATTGACTCCAATTGATTCGCCAATAATACCTCTTCACCCCCCGTAACGTTCAATATCAATATCTATACATATATAATCACGATCGATCGTCGTCCTCTTTGTCCGCCAATTATTTATCATCGTATCATCATAATCCGGCATTGTTCGAGTTTGATTTGTGATTTTTAATTGCGCGATCAATCAGTTCACGATTTGTATGCATCATGAATCCGCTTCTCGTTTGAGAATCGCGATGGATTTTATTTAACGGCCAATTAATATATAACGCACTCCAATTAGCGTTAATTAAGAGAATCGTTATGTTCCTATTCATTCATATTTGTTCATCGCGTACACTGAATAATAATTAATCGTTCGTTTTTAATATATCGATAATTCAGTTATTTCAATATGTAATTAGGACGTTAGAGACGTTATCAATCAAATTGACAATTAAATAATTTTAAAATAGCCGAAACATGTGGCGGTGGGTTCGTATTGCGCGCACACGGATGGTATGGAGGAATATTGTGTGCCTTCGCGTCGTGCATAATAAATACGTTGTCGTCGGTCCTGATTTATTACGAACAATGTTATTGATTTGGGTATTCGTTGTTCCGCGTCGTAAAGCGATGATATTCTATTATTCATCTCTCCTTAATAATCTCATCTCTCGAATGTTGTTGTTGTTGTTCTTGTTCTTGTTGTTGATGTTGCGCTGTTGCAAAGAGTAGGAGAGAGAGAGGGAGATGAGCTTCGAACAGAACATTACCCGTTCCGTCCATCCGCCCGCGTGCCTTTGTGTGGCCCCCCGGTGGGGCCACGGGCCGCCGCCGCCCCGGCTTGTTTCCTGTCCATTGCCTTATTATTAACTGTGAACAAGCTCTCTCCTCTCCTCTCCTCTTTCCTTTCTTCATACCTCTCTCTCTCTCTCTCAAACACACACACACACTCGAATTCAACAGTAATAGCAACTATATAGTTGCGGGGCGGACAAAGAGAGAAAGGATACCATTGTGGATATCATCGGCCCCGTTCCATGTAACTGGTTATAACCGCGATGTGATGATATACTTACAGCGGTGATGTATAAATTACACGGTTTCCAAAACCGCCCCCCGCCCCCACTCCCCCTCGAAACCATCCCCCCGGCGCGGCACACTATATGCATTTGTATAAACTCCCATATACATATACATATTTGAATGTGTGTGTGTGTGTGTATAAACGGCGGGGCCCAACCCCGACCTAAATGGAGATGTTCTACGAATGTGCACGACGTGTGCCTCCACAATAAATCCATTTATTGAATTGTCAAACTAAATCACCCACGGGAATTCACCCACATTTATATAACACACCCGTACATTTAATACATGCACAAACGCACACACACACACACATTCGGGCGCGCATATGTTTAGATGCCGCCCCCAAATTCACATCGCACATATATATATATGTTCGATGTATATGCAATTGCCAACGACCCCTACGACGACGACGACGAGTACGAGTCTTCGATTATGATGTTGACGTTGATAAAAATGCAGATTCGCAACCCCCTATTTATCTTCCGTATTATATGGCCTATAAATTCACGCAGTAAAAACCGCATTTGCGCTTAATTACTTTACGTCGTCGTCGTCGTCGTTGGCGCCTCCGCAGCCCAAAAAAATATACAATTACCGCAAAGTAATTAAGTCCCGGTCCCATAATGATGGAAATTGAGACTTTTTTTTTTTTGTTCTTTGCTCTTCGGGGGTTGACTCGATTCGTTAGATATTTTCCCCGCTAATCGAGCGCCGATGACTCGACAAAATTCCTCACCTGTGCCAACAATAATTACTTAATTACCAGTGGCGAAAGAAAGAGAGAGAGAAAATTAACTTTTTATACTCTTGCCATTTACATTTTTATTAAAACTCCATTCGCTTTTATTTACAAGTTGGAAGGGAAGCACACATTTTAAAAGATACGATGCTTCTTTGAACTTTGAACTTTCGTCTAATTTAAAATTGAATTAACGCAATAAATAATGCGGAGCGTGTAATAATTAATCGATCAATCTTAATAATATCCATGCGGCGCGTGCATTATCTTCCACTCCGCCGTGGCATTACGCCAAGTCGACCGATCGACCGACGACCTTTCTCGAAGCGATTATTGATGTAGCGTTCATTAATTATCATAATTGCATTGTCCACGTCCAGTTTCATTTATTCATTTCGTTTTTCTTTCTTTCCGTTGTTAGTTGTTGTTCAATCCTCCGCGGATTTATCGTCCGCTTACGATGATGACGATGATGACATTCACATTTTCGTCCGGGCTTCATTGATTGCCAATTAGCAATCGACTTGTTCGTTCTTTTTCATCTTGCTTGTTGTTTGTTTTATTTTCGGTAAAGTTTACATCGAAATGATTTGTGAAATCATCGGCATTACCGGACGGGCGGGCGGTCTCACTCTTTCAACGTTTGACACTTCAACAAAAGTCAATCTGTTGAATGATATTGTATTCGCAGAATGCGTCTCCGTCTCCGTCTCCTCCTCTTTTTGATCGATTTCCAATTAGGAGGTGAAATGCAGATTGCCGCCGCTCCGTATAAAATCGGCAACTTCATTAAGATAAAACTCGTTTCGGAGTGCGTACTTACAAGTGCAAGAGTGGCGAGTAAATGTTATTGAAATGTATGCAAATGCGGCGATTATAAACAATGTTCCGTGTAATAGTTAGATTCTATTCATAAATTGCATATAATTCGCATTAATTGCGTGCAATTAATCATTCGCTCTCACACGCTAATTCTTTTTTTTTTCCTCTATTAGTTATTAGTTATTTTTGATTAATTACCGAATCTGTCTTCGCACATTCATGTTTAGAAATAATACATAATTCGCTTTGATCGTGTTAACATTATTGAATATTATTATTTCGTAGTAATTGACTAATTATTAGATGAACGATCGAATAAGTTGGTGCTTCTCTTTACTTCTTGCACACTTTTAGTGCTGGCGTTCATAAGACGGCAGTTGAATTAAATATAATATATCTGGTTATGTTCGCCATAAAGTCGAGCGTTAAGAATGTCATTAAGTCAAACATAATTATGCGGAATTGTTTGTGGTCGTGAGGAACACCTTCGAGCATATTTAAACGTGCATTTACATATCTTCGTTAATTGCAGCGCATTTTCCGATCGTTCGATCGCACTTTATGATGGTCGCATGTAATACGTTGCATTTGCAAAACGCAAAAGGAAAGAAAATGAAGAGGGAAACGGCGATTATAGTGCACGTTCTGTCGATTGCTTTTAGCTATTAGCAAGCCCTTATGGCCGTATAGGAAAAGCGAAAAAAGCGAACTGGATGCGCTATTAATTTTACGAATGTTATTAATGCGCAATAATTTTCCCGCATCGAATGGAAAAGGAAAAGCTACGGACGAAGAAGTGTCCGTTCGTTGTTCGCTGCTCGTTGCTCGCTTTTTACACTCGTTCCCGGTGAAATAATTCAATTAAGATTATGATCTACGGGCGACATAAATACCAATTAATTGAAAAGTAAATGGAAAACAATTGGAAAGGAAGGACAGGAGGAGGCGGCAGGTGGTGGACGAAGACTCGACGAAACAGAGAAGATGGATAGTGGCGTAGCATTGGTAGTTGCAGTATTGTTGTTTGCACACGGTTCTTCGTCTTCTTCGTATCTTTATTCTGCAGTTTCGTTTCGATTTATTTTTTTTTCTTCTTTACAACAATTGTAATTACTTTTAATGCGAGCCTTCGGCTTCAGTACTAAATTAAACGAGCAGCGAGACACAAAAAGCGGCGCAGACGTGGGACGGTTTTTTCCTTCTTCGTTCACTTCACTACTTTTTCCGCTTTTGCAGAGTAAAGGAAAAAGGAAAAATCGATGCGGCACGCAGAGGCAATGAATTAGTCCGCTAATTAAGCATTTCAGAAACGCCAAATATCGTTACTAATTGATTCATTAAAAGAAAATGAACGCTCGTTACCGCGCAAAACGTTAATGCTGCAGATAAAGTCCTCCATCCTTCGCAGATGGTGTTTCGCTAATCGTTGAGTTTTTAGCTTAGTTTAGATTGGGATTCCACTAATGGAAACAAGAACAAAAAGAAGGAGAAGGAGAATTGCCGTTCGACCGTGTCAAACATTTATCTTTGCCTTGTAAAAATTTGTTCGCGCCGTTGTTTATAAGGGAGAGACCGCTCCTCCTCCTCTTCCACCACAACCGTCCGAATCTTATCTTTATATATATATATATATATCCCTTTACAACCTCGTAAACTTTAATATTTAGCCCATTTGAGACAAAGACTTGTTTTTTTTTTGTTTATTTGGTGCTCAATAATCCACTATATTTGTTGTATTTTGGAATTTTACATCTCCGCGTTATTCCAATTTCATATTGCAGCGCCATCTGTTGGTCATACAATAATTTAAAATAGCAACTTAATCGAGGAATACTTCTGATATCAAAACATATTCCGACGCTCCTTCGTATGCAATAGTGAAAATTGAATAAAGTGTAATAGTTTCATTGAAAATCGTGAAAAAAACCTAAAAACTGCGGTGCAGGGCTCAGTTAATTGGCGACATTTGATTATGCGTTTACTTCCGATTGTCGTGGTTCGATGCATTCCCCCCATTGATTATATTGCAAATCCGATCGTCGCGAATTATATGAACTGTATTGCAATAACCGCAGAAAGTTGAGAAACGGAGAGAGAGACCTTTATTCACTCGCCGCTCATTTGTATCACGCCTTTCGAATTTCGCGCCGGATTTATTACGAACGCATGAGCGGGCGTAATTTCGGATTTGCATAGGAATGCAATTAGCTCGAATTTTCCCGTTGTCGTTGCAACGTTTAAATTATACAAAGTGGCCGTTGTTGCCGGTCACTTGTTCGTTTCTTGCGTGCGCGCTGATTTGCGCAACGATTTGTCCAATAAAACGAAGAACAACTTCGGGCCGGTAACAGTCGCTCACCATCATCAACGCTTCTTTCGTAATTGCCTATGAAAGAGATGATATTCGGTTCAGCGAGAAACGGAGAAACTTTTTTTGCATTAATTCCTTCTTTGCAGATTTCTCTGTCACACACGTACTTTCCTCTGCATTTGCTGTTCAATTCCAGAGGACTTCAATTAATTATGTTAATTGGACGATACGTCCAAAAGCGAATGCAAATTGGCAGTGACTCTATTAAGAGAGAAAAGGCTTCTTCTCTTCTTCGAGCGCTCCGCTTGTTCTTGTTGTGTTGTTTGTTCTTTCCCATCGAGGGCGATTGCGAGCCGCTGGGGAAATTTAAAGCAGGCAAAAAAATGTGTAAACCCTGAAGACAGAAGAGCTTCTTGCATGCGAGAGAGCGAGGGAGAAAGAGCGGCAGAGGCGGAGAAGAGCGCGAATAAAGGAGGCAATTGGCGGCGTCGATTTGCGATGAACTCGCTGAAAAAAGATACAAAAAATAATGTAATGTGTATGCAAGAAAAGCGAAATAAACGAAAATTTCCATTCTCGGACTCTCCTAAAGGAAATTGAAACATTTGAGACGTGCACATCAAAGAAATAAATTAATAGAGAGGAAAAGCAGCGAGTCGTATATTGCGTGCGTTCTTGCAATCCTCGCTAATGGGGTGTCCTCTCCACTTTTCTCCACTTTTTCTCTCTTTTCGTGTTGTTCGATGCCGTGCATTTTATCTTTCAATTATTGATCGGAAAGGAATCACATTTTGCGAGGAATGCTGGCAAAGAAAACCACTGCTTTCCTTCCATTAATCGATTCTTGTTTAATAATAATAATTAAACGATCGTACGTCTTCTGCGGTGCAAATTGCGTAAACGGTTCAATCGCGAGGAAAGTCACGGGAAAACGGTTTTCTCTCGGAGCCGTAGAATTATGCAATCCGCTATTGTTCAACGACAACGCAAAGAGCACAGGTGAAATAAATTTATTAATTATTTAATTGAATTTCTTGTTATCTATTTGGATGAAATTGTGTTGTGCAAACAGGAAATTAAATTAGATTATTATATAATTTTAATGAGCTAACGCAGCAGCGAAGTTTACGTAATCCGTCGGTCCTATTCATTAGATCAATTTTCGAACGAAATTTACCAATTGGAATATGGAGCGGAGCGGAGCGGTGATCTTGATGGGGGAGCGAAGCGTGTCCTAAAAAGGTATGTGGAATCCTCCTTCAGTCGTCGCCAGGACTCTCGGCGGTTCGATCACCCATCAAGATCACTCTACATTCCGATACTTGCATTACTAAATCGTCCTTGAACGTCGAGTTAATTTTGATGGGTGAGCGAAGCGGTTAGTATCCTGATAAGGATGCGAATTCTTAACGATTTTAGTAACTATCTATTGGACTCGCTTAAAGCAATGTTAATTGTCAGGTAAATACTGCTGCCGTTTCCAGATTGAAATTTTATTTTATTTTAACTTTTGGAAGCGTTCCAGCTGTAACTCTCGGCGCGAATTAATATCCCGTCGTTAATTAATGTCCGCAGCCACACGCGCTCCGTGTTCGTCCGTCTCGCTCCTTCTCACCCTTTTCTTTTTGCTCATTCTCTCTCTTTCGTTATTTTCACTTTATTTTCCTTACAATTTGGTCGCGATAGATTTGCATGAAATTAATTTTAAATTAAGCGCACGAGTTTAGTGAGGGGGGTGGTGCGGTGTGGTGGACAGTATGAATTATTCATCGAGCCGCCTCCACGTCAAAAATATTACACATGACACGCACACACACACACACAGACACGAATGTATGTATATATTAATACTTGCACACACACACACACACCTTAATGTGTAGTAATATATTTTTGGGTTCGTTTCTTTTCTATTATTTTTTTTTTTTGTTGGTGGTAGTTAATTAACTAACACGAAATCAATCAAAGCGCATTAGCATATCCGTAAATTAGCTTCAAACTAATTAAGAAATTTCGAGGTTCCCTCGAGTTTACGGTAGCAGCAGAACCCATCCCATTCCTGCCTAATTAATGGCTCGTAAAAGCGTATTTTATTTATTATTTTATTTAATTCGTCGAAAATATTTCCCCAGTAATTGGTTGGATCTTTCATAATAATAATAATAATAACGATCATCAACATAATAATAATAATAATGTTCTTGTTTGTTCACTAGCTAATGTAATCTTCTTTCAGAGGAGGAGAAGAAGTGAGTGGACGACGGAAACGATGGGAGCAGAGCAATAAAGAACCGTTAAGATTAATTAATTTTTCGCTCTCGATATTCCTTTTTTTGGATTTTTGTTGGTTTCGTTAATTGCCCAATACGCTTATCGTATTTACGTGCGTATTAAAAGGCGTTTTACGATCTCGTATGAATATTAATTATTGCCAATTAGTCTCCGCTTGCTCTTTACACAATATTCCATTTCAAACGGAACGCACTCATCGATGCGACATCTATTGCCTGATTACGAAACTGGAGGTTACGTGAACGCGTCGAGAATACAGCGATCCGTGCAGACGTCCTCTTCCTCCACCGACACCTTTAATAATACTGAACGACGTAGTTTCAGGAACGAACGTTGAACGTCTCTGTCGCCGTATTTCCGATCCCTTGCTCATAGATGTCGCGTCTGCTCGATTCGGTTTATTCTGCATACAGGGTGTTGCAAATTCATGGATCAACATTGAATTCTTGTAATTTGGATTTTAAACGTTTGATTGAATTATTAATTGTAATTTTAATTGTTAAGAATTTTTGATTTGTTTGTAAATACACAAAGTAATTTCACTAACAAATATTAATAATTAGAATGTTTTTATTTATTTTTTTAATATATGAAAAGCGTTTATTAATTCAAAATGATTTTTATTATTTTAAACTATATTAACTTGGCAGATTAATATTGGTAATTCTACATAATTTGCAATTGATAATTGTTGATGTATATTTCTGCCGCGCCATGTTTCTATATAGAGATTCATATATTTTGAGCGGACGGCGGCGGCGGCGGTGTTCTTCATTACATGTGAATCGATAAGGAAGCGCCAGAACCCGGAGCGAAAATGCTTTTAGGTTAAAAGGTGATCTGGTGCTGACTACTTGAATTTTTTCGCTCATCAGCGCTCCAACATAAAGCAGGACCCGATCTTTCCATCTTTCTCGCTCCCGCTCATTCTTGCGCTGATCGAGCGATGTTTTATGTTCCTCAGATTAAGAAGAAGACGTACGCTAAATATACTCTGCGGCAAACCAGACTCTATACTCTATTTCTCGGTCCAGAATACATTTCGAATGAATTGCGGAAAAAACAAAACGCGCCGTTAAAAACTAGAAATTTATTATAATTAAAAAAAATATTAATATATTTACAATATTTTACAAAATATAATATAATAATGTGTGTGTATATAATTGGGATTCGTACTTCGATTGAGTCTCTGTTAAAGCTTTACGTGTTTGTGGGATTTGGATTTTTTGATTGAGCCGCGACGAACTGCTCAGAAACTGAACTCGCTGTAGCGCACGCCGTTGTCCTGGTGATATTCGAATCCACCTTGGTGATGATGGTAACTCTGGTAACAGTTTTGCGGGTACTGCGGGGGTGCGGGACCGGTTGGAGGGGGCGGTGGCACGTAGCACACGGACATGGTTTGCGTCGGCGATGCTGTCGGTTTCTTGGGGGTTGCTGTTGCGACGCTGCTGGCGGTTCCTACGCCGCTCTCGAGCTTCTGGCGTTTGCTCTTGTACCGTCTGTTCTGGAACCAGATTTTGACCTGCGTGGAGGTCAGCTTGAGCCCTTTGGCCATTTGCTCCCGTTCCGGCGCCGACAGGTACTTCTGTAACTTGAACCGACACTCGAGCTCGTAAACCTGTGCCTGCGTGAACAACACCCTCGGTTTCCTCTTGGCCCTTTGTCTCTTCGACGACGACTTCCTCAATTCCGTTCTCGAACTCGTAACCAGCTGTTGCCCTGCGAAAAGAAGAAAAAAAAAAAAACAACAACATTAAAACATTGGTTCATCTGCAATTGTATTACATTGAACACTTGAACACTCATTATGATGACCTATTGGCGCACATATTAATTATTTAAATTTTCACTTTCAAAACTATTTTCATTTTGAAGAAATTCTAATTTCGATTCGAATTTGTGGTGTGTGTATACATACTTGGACTGTCTATTTTGGCGTAAGCTGCTGCACTGCCGTCATCCTTGTTGGTGTGGACTTCCGGATATCCGATGCAAAAGTTGTTTGTCATCTGTTGCTGTTGTTGTTGTTGTTGTTGATGATTGCTATGGAGATGGTGTGGTGGTTGGCCGAAAGCGACCGTTGCACTGTCGCATCCACCTCCGCCACCCCTAAAGTCAGCATCCGTCTTCTGGTTGCCATAGTAATTCCCGTAGTAGTCGTAGCCGCCGCCGCCGCCTCCGGCATAGCACCCCTGATCCGGCCATCCCTGATTGATGGTGGGATGCTGGTAGAGCTCCTGGTAGTCGTACGAAGGTTCCTGCTTGAAATCGTAAATGCCCTCCGTGGCGCCGATGTTCAGCAGGATGTCTTTCACCGAGAACGGTGTCGTCTGGCTGGTGGTGGTGTCGCACGTGGGGTACACCTCCGACGATGATGAGGTTGTAGTCCCGTTCGTATCCACCATTTCGAATCCGCTTTGATCGATCATCTTTAAATCCTCAATTCAAACTAACTGTTCAGTAGTCTTCTGCAACTAACTTTTGTACCAGTCTTGAACGATCCACGACCGGAAGTAAAGTGATCTGTGTCTGACCAAACACAGAACTAATAACCGACTGTGGCAGGCAGATCTCTTCCTCTCGTACCTCATCTCCACCAACTCGTCGATCCGATCGGACATGCATGCATACGCGCGCCTTCCTTCCTTTTCCCTTCCTCCTTAATTCTGCCGTCGCTAAGGATCAAAATCCCGTTCCTTCGCAACGTAAACTCGTAACGCCTACCGAATGCTAATCCCCCAATTAGAACTGACTCTACTTTTCAATCAAGAATTAAAGCATTATTTAACACAACAACAACAACAACAATAACAAATAAATTAACAACAAATTTTCTGCATTTTAATTTATCATATTAATTTTTAAAACATTACTATTAACGTAAATTATATTCAATTTATTTAAGTTTAATTAAAAAAAAAAAATCAAAATAAGTTAAATTAATTTAAAGTTATTATTTACTTGAATATTAAATAAAAACTAAATATTTTCTTTATGTCTAAATTCCGTTAGATCCTCAATGTTTAGACATAATTGTTTTTTTTTTTTTTCCTTTTCGTATTGCGTTGATGAAAGCAGAGATGCATCTTTGTTATTAGAAAAAATGAAAATTTTCACACAATATTGGTTGTTTGTATTTTGAGAAAGTGAAAAAGTTGCACGCCCCCATCGCGTCGCTGCGTGCGTGATATTTATTGATTGATTTAATGGTTGAGCCCTTTTGAACGTAAATAAACTTGTGAATAATGTTTTGCGGGCCGTGGGAAAAAACGCATCGGAATCCGAAGACCAGAGAGCACACCAACAGAACCACCTTATCGAAAATTATTAGCTATTAGGGAAGGCGCTATCAGCCTTCCAAGTGTATATGTTTTATATCACGCTCTCGGAAGGAGGAGAAAATCAAAGTGAAAGAGAAGAATCGTCGGCTTTCTTCGTGGCTTTTTTCGTTCATTACAATATAATATAATATATAGAAATCGTTATATTATTGTAACATTATTATTATTATTCTTGCAAAGTAAGTAGCATGAATGGGAACAATTCTGTTGTAGCGGCGGCGATCCTCTTTCGGGGTGGCGGGTGGCGCCAACCTCTTCCGATCTCTCCTCTCCTCTCCTCCGCCACTCTTTGCTGCCCGTTTTCATTTCATCTCGTTTTCTACTCACACAACTGTCGTACATAAACCAGATGACCATCTGACACATTACACATCGGCATACTATTCATATCCGAGATGAAGAATAATATTTCTTCATCCGAAAAATATGTACACTATAATAGCATTGAGTCTTTCCAACTCGACACAGTATACATTTCATCCATTCACATTCAGTCTGCTTCTGCAACAGCCCAAAATATCGATAATTTCAAGAATTCACTTTGAAGAAAATTTTAATTTTTATTATAATTCTGGAAATAATACAATTTTAAGTATAATTAATTTCTTATTGCGTGCACTCGAGTTTTTAAGTAGTGAATCAAATCCTATTTATTTTTACTTTCGCCATATATTTTCCCAACTACTTTCACCGCCGCTGCATTTCAAGTGCGCGCTCCTCTTCATCGAATCACACTTTGGAATGTTATGATTTGCAAAAGATTCCAATCAATAATATTCCTAAAACTTTAAATTAGTTACAGTAATTTCATCTGTAAGCAATTGCTTTCACACCCAAATTATATATATATATATATATTTTTGTATGTATTCCTCTGGGTTTTGGGTCTACATCAAATCTTAAATGGAAGCGCACTTGAGAGTGTTTAATTAATTTTCTTGAAATTTCTTTTACAAATTTTTATTATTATTACATTATATATATATTTTTTCTTCATCATCTTTCGTTTGTGTTGTTGCGTGCTTCAATTAACAGTGCGGGCGTTTGTTGTCGAATGCGGCGGTGTTTTTCCGCTTTCCCATGGGCGTGCTTTTTTGGTAAGTGCACTCCGATGACTGATTTCTCGTCCATAAAAATGGTCAAAAAATGTACACGGTTCATAATTGAGTCGAAAAAATATTTATTATCGACGACGTAAACAGTAAAAGCGTTCATAAATGTTTCCACAATTTTCATTTACGCCTCTTGTTTACGCTCTAATCTCTGCACTGTATACTTCTTTAATTACGTGCTAAATACCTCATTCCTTTTTAAACACCTCCACTCTATGTCTCAATCGCTGTTTTTAACAATTTTTTTTTTTTGTAATGAATTTGTCGCAACGGCTTTAATTTAATACGATTTATGACGCATCTTATTGAGCGTTTTTTAATTGGTTGTAATATTTTGATAACAAACAAAAAATATAGAGACAGAGAGAGTCTTTAGTCACGGGATGTGATTGCGCCGTGGGATTGCTTCCAGATTATGCTCGTCGAGTTTCTTTTTCTTGTTCTGCTATTGCCGTTTCGTTTCTTGCGCTCTCGGGATGAGAGATGAAGAGAGATAGAGAGAGAGATGCGTGTTATTAAATAGGAAATTCGTGTAGCCGAGAAATGGATTTCGAGTGAGGCGAGCATAAATTAGTCTGCTCGAAAGACGGAGGCGCCCATAATTTTTTTTTTGCTTTTTGCTTTTGGAAAAACACTAAAAACATTTTTTGCGTACGTTGTCGGCGGCGGTTGCGGCGGCGTCTTCGGCGGTGGCCAATGTGCGTGCGTGTAAAGTGTCATAATTTGGAAGATAATGCCGTTCCGGCTAGACCCATAACTCACACCCGACCCGATGACAAATTGTGACACTCCGACATGCATCCCGGTTAAGAGATGAGCAAAAAGATGAGCTATTTGAATGATGGTAGGAGGATAATGGAGGAGATGAGCCAGAACGAGACAAGTGGTAGAAGTAGGAAGGAAATCATCTGTGCGTGTAGTAGATCTACTACTCTAAATGAGAGTGAGAGTGTAAAGGGAAGTGTGCGGTCAATCGGTTGACCGATGGTCAAACCCCCCAAAAAAACACATTCAATTAGCTCCAGTCGTTCCGATAAGATAAAAACATTGTCACCTTTACATCTCACCTTTACAGCGCGATTCGATTAAATTCCATATGATAATATTTTCTTTTCGAAATTCGTTAACGATGTTTTTTTTTATCAATATTGAAATTAGGTCCAATTTCATCGACATCATCATCCCCTTTATTCTGTTTACTTTTTGCGTTCATTTTTCCTATCAAACGCTTTTAATTATGGATTTTTAATGTTAATGCGGTTTGCACACAGACAATCAATCTCTTGGCCGTCGCGAGATGTTTGATTTCGATGCGATTGCTCCGTCGCTTTCAGCCGGCATCGAATTTCATTTACATTCGCGTCGCGTCGCGTCTCCTCATCCCATCCCATTTCATCGCCCTTCTCTCAACAGCAAACAACATTGATATCATCAAAATATTAACATTACTATTGATTTCATTATTTTCCAATAGAAATTTATTATATTTATTTTTTTCCTATGCGTAAACGAATAATTGAATTTTGAAATTGAAACCATCGCTGCGTGACATCTGACGGGCTTCAGCTGAAGCGCTCGGCGACGCCTGAAAAAGCTTTCAGGACGCGCCTAGCAACGACCAAGTTCAGCACTTCACACGCAGATGTAGCTCCAATTTATTTCAAACGAAAATCGATGTTTTCTTTTAAATTTAATTATTCGAATATTAAAAATATTAATTTTCTAAATTATTAAATTAATGCATTATTTGCGTGTTTAAAATGTTTAAAATTAATTAATTAATTTGCTTTTTTTATAAGATAATGTAAGTGTTTTGAAAAAAAAGTTTGTAAATTGTAAAATAAAAGATCTGGCGTTAAATTGCTTAAACAATTTAGATTATTAACACGTTTGTTTGTAAGTGGGAAAGAGCAATTCGAAATTGGCTTGAATCGACTCCTCGAAGAGAAGGAAGGGCTGACCAACAGTTTTAGAATGAGCGAGTGAGTAAGTAAGAGTCTGTTTTTTGGCGTAGATCTCGGTGGAAATGTTGTGGAATTTGATTTAATGTGCGGCTCGTTTATAATCATCGCCAGTCGAAAATAATTCGAATAAGCGTTTTAAATATAGAGCGGAGCACGGCTGTTTGTATTTCGCAAACTTCTTTCCTTTCCTTCCTATTTACGCGTAAATCATCTCCTCTCGTTTCGGCAAACATTCCCAGTTTAACAGTTATTGTCAGAGTTAGCGGGGTAGATTTCATCCCTTAAAAGGCAAAGTGCCCTTCGTTCGTTTGCGATGAATGAAGATTCCACTACCACCGCTTGTTTGCGCCGCACTAAAGCAGCAGCAGCAGCAGCAAAGTGGCTGGGGAATCGTGTAAACAGGAGTCAATTAAGGCTTTCCACTGTTTACCAGATTCCACCGATTGACCCGGGTTTTGATGTTAAAACAAGGCGTTAATGCGCACGTCCATTAATAGCAAATTTGCAACTTTACATTCGGAGATTGGATCATCATCGTAAGAGAAATGATGATTGAATAAGAAAGAACAAGAGTGGATAGAGATGAAACGGAGGACTTTATGGAGTATTTTCCCTGGCCACAACAGAACGCGGGTTATAAAGTCCGCCACTGTGTAAACAGCGGACTCGTTTCATTGCATTGCAGAGTCTGCTCCGCCACCCATAACAATAATAGCCCGTGCACGCGTTACCACTAAACTAAAGTTAACTTTAATTTAACGCCGCTGCCGCCGCCGCCGCCGCTCATTCCACTTCGAATGTGTGCTTCATCGCTTCTCTCTTCGCAGCTAATCAATTCATTGTCTTCTTGCTTGCTTGCTGGTGGTGTACGTACCCGGCGGCGTTACACAATGAAAAGCGGCTGCAATTAGTTGCCCACCCCTAATGACATTCACAGTTGAATTTGTTTGGAAAAGCGGAAATTTGATTTCCGCGCGTGCCGCACAAAGAAAGAACACCACCGGCAATTAACTTAATTACGAATTTATGTAATGATAACTTTTCCTTCTTCTCTCTTTCTCTCTCTCTCATCGATTTTTTAAGTATTCCTTATTCCAATCCCACTTTCCGAACTCGTCCACCTCTCTTATTTTATTTTTTTTTTCTCTATCCGTTTCCTTACTTTTCGTCGTGTTCGCGTTCGTGTTTCTTTTCGTTCGTTGAATCGGCCGCAATTTGAGGCATTAACCACAGCTTCCATCCACCAACCTCTTCACCCTCTCTTCTCCTCCTCCTCCGCCGTCACCACCACCGCCGCAACCCTCGCCGATTTCTATTTGAAAAACGTCTCAATCAATGGCCCTCTTGACTTTCCGCACGTCCCAATTCCTTTATTTAATCCCCATTTATTCTTAACCAGCGCCGAATTTCCTCTTACTTCCTTCCGTTTTATCAAACCAAACCACCACACCACCCCCCCCCACGCTAATAGAGAATTAGTTTGGGTAATTTCATTGCATTTTGCTTTCCTTTGAATTTCCTCTAGGAAATATCATCAATTTCGTATTTTTCACTTATTCAATGAATTTGCAAATCTTTAATAAAGTTTAAAATTTGAGTGCGAAACGTTTTGCGATTTACATTTTCGACTTTCTTATGCGAGCATTTGTAATCGCGGAACGGAAGTAGCGCCACGAATATTCCGCCTCCGTCGGCGGCAATTCCTCGCGAATTGTGCGATTTACGCGATTTGCATGCGAATGCCATTTCGCGAGATTCGGGCACTCCTCCGACCGAAGAATCTGAATTTCGCGCGCGCGAAGATTCCATACAATTTTCGAACGACGACGACGACGACGACGACGAAAGTGCGATTAAAATATATCACAGTTTCGTACTTCCTTCTTTCAACCATTGTTTGGCAACTTTCGCATTAGCAATATATATTTAAAAATTAATTAATTTCATTAACTTGGAAAGGAATAATAAAGTTTTTTGGATGTGAATTTTGTATAAATTACTTCAAGATTCATCTTGTATTTTTGGATGGCACAACCGAAAATGTGGTTTTCTTGTTTATTACTTCGCATTGTACTATTTTAGATTTAATTCCTCGTTGTTTATTGGTGTTTCTGTATTTCCCTCGTTCTGTGTGCACTCGTGTAGATTTTTCGGTGTTTGCGTTGTCTTGCCTTTGGACGATGTAGTGGATGGAGTAAAGGAGTTTGGAGTTTAAGACACCACATGGCATCACTCTCGTATAAAACGTATAAACAATATAAAATTACTTGTATATACAATTATGACTACTTGTAATATAAACGAAAAGATTAAGTTACTGCCGTGCGCTGCTCAGAAGGAGCTCCTTCCTCCACTCCGTCCTTCCTCACCCCCGTCGCTGCTGCTGCTGCAGCCGCCTCCGAAAACGAAACAAAAACAACAGAAGAAGAAGAAAAAAAATGAACAACTCTGTTTCCACCATGGCCCACCCACCTTTAGAACATTATTTTAACACATTTCATCTACTTTAATACAAAATACAAAAAAAAAACACACAAACAGAAAATATGTATAAAATCTCTTTACGTTAAAGTATGGGAAAGCGAATTTATTATTTTCTGTTTTGCACGCGGAAGTGCGAGTAAATAGATTTTGAGTTATTGCGAATAAATTTGGAGAGATTGTTTGGAGTGGGCAGTCGGATGTGTGTTTGCTTACGCAAAGTTTTGAGCGAAGAGGTAGAAAGGTAAAGAAAATATTTAGGGAAATTTCAATTTGCGACGGAGATTATCCGCGCCCAGAGCGTAAATTCACCTGTCGACACCCGCAACCACAAGAGAACACATCCATACTTCTTCTGCAACTTTTTATCTTTCTTCTTCATCAACCTTCATCAAACCTCTTTCTCTCTCTCTTACACACACACCGTCTCTATAGAGAATGTATTTGTTGTATGGCAGTGTGTGTGTGTGTGTGTGTTCGTTTCGAAAACGTAAACCGAAATTATGAAGTATAATAACCATATGCTAGGTACAACCACTTCGTTCAAGTGTGTATACTTAAGCAGATATGTTTATTAAACAACTATTTTAAACATCTAAGTGGCAGTGCTGCGCACATATATTTATATTTGTTGGGTTACGTGAGCGGCCGATAACAAATATTTTAAGGAGCCAAAAACTCTTTCTTTCTTTCTTTCTTTCCGCACAAAAATACTTGTTGCACATTTTCATTTCGATTCACTTGCAAGTAAAACTCGTATTAATAAATTGTATGCTGAAATAAATGGATGAAGAAATGAAGCATTTTGAGGATAATAATAGTAATAATAATTTATTTAGTTTAAAGTCTAATTTACACTAAAAATCAGTGCATAAATACTTTCTTCGATAAATTCAATTGCTTGCTTTGGATGCGGCCGTTTGCCGCAATAATAATAATAATAATAATAAGAGAGGAGGAAAGAGACAAAACGGGAATATAATAATATTTACAAAATGTTATGTACAAAAAATAGAAGACTATAAATAAATCGTACGCTTCCTAAAAACTAATTACGTATACGCAAGAGTGCATCTTGTTTGTTTGTTTGTTTGTTTGTTATTGCACGAAATTATTATTGTTGAGGTAAAAATGAACTAATTTGTAATTTTAGGACTGCCGGAATCTTCCTCTTGACCAGCGCTGACCAACGATGCCGGATGGTAGTAATTAAAGTACGGGAAGAGCTGCATCGAGGTGTTGTACTGCTGGCAGAGGCTGAGCATGTTCTTGTGAGATTTGCTGAGTTGCTCGTAGACGTAGAGGTCTTTCGGTTTTTGGAACATCGGCACGTCATCTTTGACGAGCACCTTGACTGCAACTTTTCTGGCGTTGTTGTTGTTGTTGTGATGGTGGTGATGGTTGTGATGATGGTGGTGATGGTGTCCGGAGAGCAGGTTGGATTCCTGCAGCTGAAGAGCCTTCCTCTTCGTCTTGTATCGTCGATTCTGATACCAGATTTTGACCTGGGTCTCTGTGAGCTTCAGGGCTTGCGCCAGGTCGGCTCGTTCCGGTCCGCTCAGATACCGCTGCTGGCTGAATCTGCGTTCCAGCTCGAAGACCTGCGCGTGGGTAAATGCCGCGCGCGACCTCTTCTTGCGTCCAGATTGGCTCAAAGCCCCTCCGGCTGACGACTCCCTCGACTGATCCTCCAATTGGTGCTGCTGCTGCTGCTGCGGCCCGTGACCAAAGCCTGAAGGAAACGTCGCGAATTCTGAAGCGAGAACAAAGAAATTCCGTTGTCTGAATAATGGAGATGGAGATGGATGTTATTGCTGTTACGTATCGCGGTGGTAATGCAAGAAGCCTAATGGGTTATAAATTGCGGAGCAATTATTGGGAATTGAGTAAAAGCCTTCGCGTAAGTTTCGGTTAAAAGGGTTTTTCGGTGCGGCACCGACTGGCACCGGGGTGCCTCACTGTTCTTACCTTACCTTCAAAGTGTGTTTTATTATTATTATGCACAACACACGATGAATTCATTAAACTAATACCACTCGCCCGTCGCCCTCGAAAGAAACATCGTTTTCAGAAACGACAACCTTTTTCATCCACAAATGGATTGAAAACAGAGCACAATAGCCAGAGAGCAATCAATCCTTCTTAAAATCACAAATACTTTTTACAATCATTCATCATCGTCCAAAAATATAGTCCATTATCACTTCTTAAGCGATACACAAATTTAATTAATAATTATATATTTTTTTGAAATTGTCAATAAATTTAATTTACAAATTTACTCATTCGATCTTATCCATTAGCAATATACTAATTAGTAATGAAATATGTATAAATATTAAACGAGTGAATTATTATCTGCAATTTAATAAAAATTGTTTTAATATTACACTTCGAAAATAATTATTTAATTTGAAAATTATTCCGTGAAAAATAGCGCATATTAGTTTAACTAAAGAATTGAGAAATATTTTCTTCATTGATTGCTAATCGCTGAATATTATGAAAGAAATGATCATAAATTAATACTTAATTTTTGCTAAGTGATTGAACTGGTTTTCTACGTAATCTTATAAAATAGTTTTTGGAAAGACTACGGTTTTAAATGGTCTATAAAAATTGTTAAATAATAGTTCAAATTAATTAATCACTAATCATAGAATAATTTCAAATTAGTTGATTATTAGATGAAAGATGTATGGATAATTTTTTCATAGTTTCGATATTGAAGATTTGTTATACAAAGAATTATAACATTTTTGATTTGTGGACTAATTATGGATTAAATTGTATTTGCATTAAGTTACTGGAATAATGTTTTTTTTTTTTTGAAGATTTGTTATAGTAAGAATTATACCATTTTTTATTTGTGGACTAATTGTAAGATTAATTTGTATTTGCATTAAGTTAATGGAATTGTGGAGGGATTGAAAGTTTGAATTAGTTTTTTGTTGTTGTTGTTGTTGTTGAGTGCAGTGCGCGCATACCGTTGAATTCCCTCGCGGACTTCCTCATGTCCAGTGCCGTCTCCTGGTTGAAATCCATTGAAAGTTGATGGGGTTTCCTGCTAAGGATATCGTTTATCGAGAACGGCGTGACAGACGTGGACGTGGTGGCCATCGTCTTCTCCGCGTTTTCCTCCTCCATACCACAAGCACAGACTAAAAAATATCCTTGTTCTTCGGTTGACCGACTAAAGTGAAACCACCAGTGTACTGTTGTTGCAAATGATGAGAATCCCCTTTGCAGCAATATTTGGAGTGGTGACAATGTGAGATAGGGTGAGAGGTTGGTGGTGGTTGTACTTCGGGATAGTAACGAGGACTGGAGGACTGAAGGAGGATCGCGCGCGCCGCCACCACCACCACCAACACCACGGGACGCCCAAAAACGCGTCGGTCGCGATAATCAACAACAGTCAGCGCTCATCCAAAAACCCACCTCCTCGAAGACCCCTCCCCGCAGCCGCTACGCTCTCTCACTCTCACTCTCCTTCTCTCTCCCACCTTCATTACGTCCGCACTTACGTACATCCATTCGGAATAAAAAAAAAAACACCAATCAAAACCACTTATTTTCGCAATACATCCGACGGCTTTTTTAACATTCATTCGTTCATTATTAATTATTTCTTACTACAATTACTTCAATTTTCCTTTCCATCTAATTTATTTATACTTTTACACGTTTCGAGCGCAGCAAGATTGTTGATATTTCTCCATTTCCTTCGCTTTCGCGGTTAGTGCTTTGCTAAAGTAAATGCTTTAAAAGCAATCCGTCACTCACTCGCTCGCTAACTCCTCACGTGCCATCTTCTCCTCCTCAACCTTTCTTTCCTTCCTTCTTTCTCCATCATCCATCATCGTTCATTCTCTGTTTCGACCGAACGCAAATCAACTCCTTTCGCCTCTCCTTTTCATCTCGGGTTCACTAAAAGAAATCCGATTGCCGCCAGATCACTTTGAAAGCGGGCGCGCACTTTTCTTGCAAAGAGAAAACAACATACGCGGAGCAGAGAAGAAACCTTTTAAAATTCAATTAAAGTGCGAAGCTCTGAAGTCTCCATTTTCAAGTTTTCGCAACGCGAAACTATTTTTAACAATCCTCCTCCTCCTAACAGACTATACAATTACTTAGTTGTGTTATTTTAAGTGATGCACAATTTTATTTTTTTTTGAAGCCACAATAAATCATTTTAAACATTAAGAGAATTCTTTTCAAGATAATAATAATAATTACGATTCCTCCAATTATAATCTTTTTGGTTCTTGTCAAGTGAGAGAACATTGCGAGCGTCGCTCTCTTCCTCCTCAACTCTCTATGCATACGTGTGTTTTATTGTCGAGTTAATTTGATCTCTTTGTGTGGTTTTCGGTGATTAAGTGCGCTCCTCTCCTCTATATAGTGTGTTAGCATGACAAAACGGGGATTAGAAGAGGGCTGAACTTCTGATTGCACACGAGTGTCTCCTCATGCAGAAAAGCACACCCCAACCTTAATAATCGCACTTGATATATATATTCACGTTTTGCAACATATTTCTTTTTCCATTTATCACTACTTTCTATTTATGTTATGAAAAAAAAAAAAAAGTAATTGTTTATTATTTTATTTGTCGCGCGATGGTAATCGTGGAAACAGTTCTTTGTGGATGCGTATTTAGAGAGTAGAGGAAGGAAAAATAAAAGTAAACATCCCTTTTGAATGGTGCTCTTCGGTGTTGGCGCAAGGTTTCCGGTGATGAGTTGAAATGATGATGATGAGCCGCGTAGATTTGATGGGTTAAGCAGCAGCAGCAGCAGCAGAAGCAGTAGCAGCAGTACATTGGATGCCGGAAGCTCGTCACTGGCTGTTTACATCAATATTAGGCGCGGAGGAGAGTGAGTTTAAAAATAATACTTTTCGTTTGTCTCTGGTCTCGCATTCGCTCTCTCTCTCTCTCTCTTATTATTCGTATCATTCGATATATTTGTTTCTCTCTCTATCTCGAACTCTGCTGAATACGAAGATGCGCGGTTCCGGAGGAGCGTTGATTATTTGTTTTAGAGAGTTTGGGGAACGCTCGGGGTCTCGATTTACAGCCCATAAAACAGTACATTAAGATCTCTTTTAAAACGTTTTACTACACACGCATCAGGGAAATCTAATTAAAGCATCAACAGATAAATAATAAATAACAATAATAAATAGTGGAGAAGTCGCAAGTCGAGAAAACGGACGGACGGACGAACGGAAAGGAAATGATTAGATGACGAGGCCAGCGGTAAGGGTGGATGTAGGTAGCATAATTTGCGAATTAAGAGCGAAAGAAACGCTAAAGGAGAATAGAGGGAAGAAAAAAGAAGAGAAAAATACGCTGCTTGCGGTGAATTCCGGTCGGAAAAGCGCGCGCGGCCAATTTTCATTAGAACTTTTCCGAGTCATCGGACAGGCGGCTAAATACGCTCGGCGCTGCCGTTGGGGAAGGAGAAGGGAAACCCCACAATCGAAGAGTAGTGCTGCTGCTGCTGCTGCTGCTTCGATCATCGTGGCACGTCGTAATCGTAATGCCGTCGCGACGCCCACCGTCGCCTAATTTTCCGAACCGATCCCTAATTTGACCCCTTTTTAATTGCATCAAATGACCCAACCCCGACTCTCTCTCTATCTATCTTTTCTTCTTTTTATCACCATCACCACCACCACCATCATTATCATCATCATCATCAACCCTTATTCGTAAGGAGCCAGGACAAGAATAATAGAATTCGATTGCGATTCCTAACTTCGACCCTTACTTACAAGATTTCTTAACTTTATATTGCAACACACGCAGTTTCTATCACTTATTTTTTAACAATCTTTTACAATTTTTTTAAGATTAAATTAAAGAGATAAATATTAATAACTACCAAACGGTGAATGTTTGGATTTTCGGAAATTGTTGCTTAATTTCTAATTAATAGAATGTTATGCTATGATGTTAAATTTATTAAAAAAAAAACTACGGTGTTACGAATTTCGAAAGATATATTTAAAACTACGGTGCTATGAATGATGCGTGGATTGCAGTCGTAAAACTGCAGACCAAGAAAGAAAACTTGTTAACATCCATAAAACAGTGATATGTATTACCGATAGAAGCTTCGCTACTGAAACGCAGTTTCCTGAATGCCCTTCTCGTGACTTCGACTTTGCCGTGCTTCCTGCACTACCGATACCGCACTGCGTTTCAGCTATTGCCTCGCAGAGTGCGCTCACCATCGCACTACGCTCCGATTTCGTATCGATTTCTTCAGTCTGGACTATAGCCATTAGCGATTAAGGATTAATTAGAGTCTCGAGCTCTTTCCTTCAATCGCGACTCGCCGTTCCATATTTACGCCATTATTGTTTGTTTGTTGCCAATGGCGATGTGCGCTATTTATAATAAATATTATTGTAATTATTATTGCTGTGAGGCCGTTTAGCGATTGTCGTTGTCGACATAATAAGTTTTTTTTTTGGGCGATAAATCCTTCCTCGAAGGAATTCGTAAATTATCGTGCAAATTGCTGTTGCGAGCGAACGCCGCTGCCGCCACTTGCGTAAGAGAGCCCCGCTTGGCATTTTCCCAATGGGAAAACGCTCCTAAATATGCTAATGGTCTTTGGATAACTGCACACCGCTCGAAACGCGACGTCGATTAATCGCGACTCTTAACAATTTCAACTCTTTTTTACAATTTTTTTTTTTAACTTTACTTCGAATTATAATTAACCGACGATCTTGCTTTACGATTCGCCTTAAATAAATTCAAAATTCTATTTAGTTTATACGAGTTTCAAACATTTTATAGACCTCATTAAAGTGCATGTCCAATACGTAATTATCGAGTAATTAGAGACAACAATTATTATATCAAAATGATATAAAATAATATTATTACCATAAAATAATTTGTTGTCGATTTAATTGTGATGGTGGAGGATATTTTCGTGGTTCACGCTTCGCAGCGGATGATCGCATGCGACGAGCGCGACAGGATGAAGGTGCGAAAATGTTTAATAAAAGTATATAAAACGTGCATATTACATGCAATTATCGTGCGCTTCGTTTCGTGTTTCTCTGTTTGTTTGTTGGTTTTTCGCGCAATTTCATTCGCAATTACACCGGGGGATGTGCCATAATTATTCCTATGCTCGATATTTAGCAGCAATTACAGCTGAAAACGATTCGAAGAGATTCGAGAGAAACAAAGAACAATTAAACGATATCTTACAACTGAACTTACAAATTGACACAATCACGACACTTCAATTCTGCGTAACTGTTGAAACAGTGACAATAAAATTATGATTTCAATTAGATTTGGAAGAGAAATTTATGAAATTTTTTGAATAAAAATTATACGAGGGAATATAAGGTAAATTCAAAATTTAATAGCCGAAAAATGGCAAAAGTGAACGAACAAATATATTTCGTAATTATTGGAGGAAATAGGAGTGGAAGAGAGAGAGAGAGAGAGAGACGTTGTTGTTTGAGAACGGGCGAAGCGCGAAAATGGTTTTTCCATTTTCCGCATTCCGGGAGGCGAGGGAGGGTTTTGTCGGTTTCATTACGTCCTCGTCCTCTGGCGCAGATTTAACGACTATTTCGTCACGCGGATTTTTGCACAGGACATTTAGCACACAAACCCCTCAACATCATCCACCCTTTCCGTACTCGCTCGTTCTCCGCCCGAAATGAAAATCACACCGATCCATAAATAACAATTGAAGGCGTGCAAAATTCGAAACGAGATTATCTTCTTCTTCTTCTTCTTCTTCCTCCTCTTTCATTCGATTTGCGTTTATTTAAAAAAAACAAAAACAAAACAAAAAATGGAAAGAAAGAAGAATTGATGTTGAAAACAAGAGAATGATGATGGCGCGTTTCGAGGTTGTGGAAGCCATGCTTTCGAGTAATTCTTTTGTTTCTGGGTGGCAAAGGAAGCGCGATGAATAATGGATGCGACGAGGATGGAACGAAATAATGGAGATGGAGAGAGAGACGAGAGACGGGTGGGTGGACTTTGACGTGCATAATTGAGGATTTAGTGCGCGAGGGGAAATAAATCAGAACAAACGGATTTGCTTATTATTATTATTATTATTAGCAACATCATTCGAGTTATCCTTTTTTTTTGTTTTTCTCTCGAGAGAGAAACAATGAAACAAAAACAAAAGAAAACTTTTTTAAATAACATTTTGTTGACACTTCACGTAGTTTGAATATGAAGTTTAATTGAATTCCCAATGATGCGCAATTATCCCATTAAGTGTTGGTAACGATTTGTTACGGGGTAGAGGGTGGATTTTCGATATGAAATAGGGCGGAGTCTAAACTGTCTCTTTCACCCACTTTCACATTTTTCTACTAATTTCTCTCTCTCACTCTATCTGTGTGTCTCGGTTTCTCTTCGCGGAGGCGGCGGTTCGTTCGATTTCCGGGAGACACGGCGCTGCCAACCCCCTCACCAATTACACGCGTCAAGTGTCACCCCTCGAAAGAAACAAAAGTGATCTGACGTTTAACAGACGGTGGAGGGGTGGTGAAGAGGACTAAAACAAACGAAGTGGTTTGTCAATAGTGACGAAATAGAGGAAAGAGAAGTTAAATGAAAAGTGATCGATTTTACAATGCGAAGTGCAAAAGAAAATGAAATATCAAAGAATGCGGAAACGAAATTAACTGTGGAAGAAAACGATTAAGACTGTTCGAAATTGATTCGATGGAAACTAATGAATTTCACGTGGCAGGATGGATGGAACGAAGTCGAAATTGAAGCGAAATCTGAATTTTCGAAAACTGTAAAAGTTTAAAAAAAATATATATATATATATAAGAAGTGGTAGTAAGTAGCAAACTAATACCAACACTTGTAGAAGAAAAAGAAGATTTTTCGGGTGCCGGCGGCATCGGGGGATAAATTACAGGGTAGATGTGCAATCATCCCAACTATTTATAGAAATAAGAAAGAGAAATGGAGCAAATATTAATTAAGTGAACGAGCAAGAAACGATGGGTTTTATACATAGTTAGCGCGAGTTTAAAAGCTCGGAAGGAGATTAATTTTTTAATTGCGTAACCTCTGCTCGGATTACGATCTTCTCATCCACGTTACGCTGCGGAAAACTTACACGAAATGTATTTTATTTATTTCTTGTTTAATTTTTCTCTTTTTATCGTTTCGATCGCTTTATTATTTGAGTTTCAAAATGAAATAGAAGAGATTATCTTAATGAAATTATGTTGGAAACATTAACGAGTTAATTATTAATTTACGAAATGCTAGAGCGAGAGAGTACATAATATGATAATAAATATGGATTATATTATTATTATTAAGTAAAAGGGGGAAATGTAGATGACGCTCGGAAGATAAGGATACAAGAGGAAATGATGATTACCTATTAACGTATGCTACATAATATATATATGAAAATTAATTACGAGTCACGAAATTTAGGTAGGAAAATGAAAATAAACCGGTAGGAGAGGCAATAAATTTCAACGAAATAGATTTTACTTTTTACGAGTTGAATTAAAAAAGAGAACAACCGTAATAATTCAGACATTAATTAACATTACGTAAATGTAAACGAGGATGCAATTTTGCGTAAACATAAAATATACAATAAATTTATCATTTTTGAAGTAATAACAAATTATATGCCTGAAATAAATAAATGATAGGTTTAGATTAGTTAAGTTTTCGTTACATAAAATAAAATAAATTTAATTGTCAAATATTAGTGTTGATTGTTTATTTTTTTTTGCAATTGTTTTTTTGTTGTTGTTGAAACAATCGATGATTGGTAGACAAGTAGCGGCCATGTTGGATAACTCGTAGGGGTGTGTCCTTTTGTTTGTTTGTCACCCTGACAACGATGAGGTGCGAGTAAATTATGTAATGCAGAGGAGCATCGTCGTTTGTTTTTGCAAGCAAGGCACACGCGTTTCGCGTTTGATCCCCTTTGGAATCGCGCGTGCTTGTTGCGTGCGTGTGTGTGTATTATTTTTTTGCGCCGTAAATTACGGGCGCTTCCTGTCGAATCCTGCTGCAAGAGTGTAATTCTCTTGTTCTTAAATTAGAAGAAGAGGTGTGTGTGTATATGATATGCCGGTGGTGTACGTTAGAAGAGAGGTGTTGGTGGTGGTGGTGGAGGTGGAAAGTAGTAGTAGTAGAAAGATTGAAAGAGAGTGAGAAGTGCGCTACGGAGGTGGGGGGCGGCGGCGGCGACGGTGGCGGAGGGAAGAGAGTGCAAAAGGCGGCGGCCCGTTTGATGATGATGATGCGATGCGAGAAGAGAGGCCGAGCGAGGCGCGCGTATTTCTCTCATATGAAGAGATGCGGTGAGCGAGAGAGTGAGTTAGCGATGGTCGACGTCGTTGAGTGTGGACGGTGGGGTTCGAGGGGGTGAGCTTCGTGTTCCGCAGGTGGTGGACGGGTGCGCGGTGGGGGATGGCGGTGGTATGGGACGCGCGGCGGTGCCTTTGTGTTGCCTTATACGGTAAGTAATTACCGCGGTTACCGCCAACCGACACAATAACTCGACGGCTCTCACGTGTGGCTCGTTCACAACGCAAACGATTCAAGAAGACACCACCACCACCACCGTCCACAATCCTCCACCACCACCGCCAACAACCACCACTTCGACTTCATCTTTTTGCCCATCTTATTACCTTATTCATCTTCTTCGTCTCCCGAGACGATAAAGAAGAAGAAGAAGAAGTACAGCAATCGCTAATTACTAAACCTCGAAGCGACACTCGGAAAATCATTTTTAATTATTCAATCAATTTCCATAAACCGCACACATCACGTCAACTCTCTCTACCTCTTACTTACTTATAGTCGGCTAACTCATTTTTTTAATATTCTCATAGACAAACTTGTATCTAAAAGATATTGTTAAAGTTAAATTTTATATAAATATCAATTGTGCACTAATATAAACTCAATTTTATATTAGATTTATTAATGCCAATTTTGAATGATCCAATTTTCAAATTTTATAACTATTAAAATTTTTGGAATTAATTTTGTGCCTTAATTAACAAACTAATTTTATTTATTAATTAGTTCAATATTAGCGCATGTTTTTTTTTTTTGGAATTAAACACTTAATAAAATACGTTAGTTAAGTTAACGTAATTCATTTCTATGTTTATTTCATAAATTAGGCCACTCGTTTCGTTCTTTAATCTTTACTCCCCTCTGCCACTGCCGCATTCATTTCCATGTTTTACCTATGATTAACGTGTTTGCGTTCGTACTTTACGTGTTCTTTCCACGTTATTTTCTTCTTTGTTTTCCTTCCTTTCTTTATTTTTTTATTTTTTCATACTTTTCCTTTGCCAACCACTGCTAATACTTCACCAGAATCAGAGTGTAATTATCATTTGAAGGGGTTCATTTTATTTATAGAAGAAGAAGAAGAAAAAAAAACGATGATATTTACAAGAAAATCGTAAAATTAAATTAATACAAAAACTAAAATAATTTGTGCGGCAAAGTTTAATGAATAAAATAATATAAGAGAAAAAAAAAATTGAGAAACGACTACAAAGTAAAAAAAGCCGCCGCCTTTGATTTCCCCACCTTTAGCCGACGTTTCGTAATTCCCTATGAATTATCGATTCTTAATTCGGGTCCGATTTATATATTGTGGAAACCGGACTTTTAATAAATTTATTTACTGTTATTTTTTATTTATTAAACAAATAATTTTGCTTCACGTTTCCACCATTTCTATTAGTCGGGGATTTTTTTTATGCACTTAACATCTCTGCTTAATTTACGATGATACAAGAAAAGAAACGGATTAAATCGATTTCAAACGAAAAGTAAAGCTATCGCCATTTTGTTGTCGGCCATTGTTAATTATGGGAAAAGATTGGAAAAATAACAAATTTCGTTACGTATTTTGTTTGTTTATTTAATCGTTTTGTAATCCCTGTAAGATAATTGCAAAGCGTGTGTCGTGTACGTTGCCTGGGCAACAAAGAATGTATGTTTACATAAGAGTTGCCTGGGCGACGCACGCACAAAAGGGCTAATTTCGGGATGGAAATCGTCCGGCAGAGAAAGCAACGATATTAGTGTCACACGCAGACAGGAACATCGTATTATTGAAATGTGTCTATTCTATTAAAGGATAAGTGCGGTGCGGCGTGAAATGATTAGAAGATCTGAAAGAGAAGGAGAGAATAAAAGAATACTAAAGGTGTGTGTGTGTGTTAAGTTAGGGTGGTCCCGTCTTGGCACCTTCTTTTTTCTTCCTCTTTCTTTCTTTGCGGCGACCGGTGCTGCAATTAGTGATGACGATGCCCATCATCATCATCATCATCGTCGTCAAAGTGAGAGACAAAACTAAGGGCTCTTACGATGCGTTAGACGAAGATGGGGATATACGTTACGTATCGTAACGTAACGTAACGTAACGTAACTAGACAAATGGGCGCATTTCAAATTACATACAACCCTTCGTTTGCCGCCCTCTAATTTCCACGTCAACCGACGAAGAGAGAAAGAGAAAGAACGGACACGGGTCTATAAATTAACGCAAAAGTTTGTTTTTCCTGCTGTACACTTATTTCGCGAAAAAAAAAAAGAAATCCCTCATTTAGTCGCCTCTTACGACAAGCAGAGGTCGCACTTTGATCGTATTCTTTTGCCCCGAATCAAAGGGCTTCTTTTTTTTGTATACTCTTGCTTAAGGCAATAAATAAGTGTAATAACTAACTAATAAATTGAATATATTTTTGTGTTTTTCTTTCGGGAAAAGAAATCCGTAAAGCAGACGTTCATAAATTACAATTTATTTTCGTTCGAACGATGAAGATGATGACGATGATGATGAAACGCGAATGATTTACGCGTTTTAATAACATCCACAAACAGGCGTTGTGTTGTCGTTGCTATGCAACATGTCGAAAATAGAATGCGGCGAATTGGACCGGAAGCGGAAATGCAACGGGACGGGCGCGCATCCCGTTGCATTTCGGGATCAATTAACAAACACCGCCGCCGCCGCAGCCGCCCGCGATTCTAGCAAAAAATGGCAAACAATTGAAAGGGATTTGTTTGGGTTGCTAAGGGAACATACTACAATGATGATGATGTAATTAATACTCCGATATCGGAAGATGATGATGATGATTATCATGATCATCTTCATCGTGATGATGATTATGAGGATAATGGTTCTTTGGGATGTTGCATCTTGTAGTGAGTGTATCGAGCGAGTGAGTGAGTGTGTGTGGGGCTTTCATTAGGCAAGTGGTTAGATTTATGTCGGCGGCGAGATCAAAGCGATCTAGGTGTGAGACCAATTGTTCCCGTGACAAAACACTGCCAGGCAATTTACCGACCTGCCCCCTGGCGGCCGGGGCACCTCCAACCTGAAAACAACCGAAGACTTGCATCGTCTCCACCGCATCTCTCTTCGCTCTCCTCATCATCATCTCAAGGTGGATGCTTCGGAACCACCGAAAACCGCTCGAAAAGAGAGAGAGAGAGAGAAGGAAAGTGCGAGATCGAGCAGGTTGAAACGAGAGAACGATCATCCATTTAGTAATGACACCGAGCGCTAAATGCTTATTAAAATTCTTTCGGTCGGCTCGACGATCTCAACCAACAAAAAAACTCCTATCTCTCTCTCACTCACTCTCGTCCTCCTCCCATTCCATTCATTAATTGCAAAACTTAGAGAACACAAGAGAAGTAAAGTGAAGACGATGAAAACGAGTGTAAAGAGTGTGTGTGTGTGTGTGTGTGTGAGAGGGAGTGAGAGAGAGAGAGAGAGAAAGAGGGGGACAAAGAGATCATCCAATTACGATTTGCCGCCTGGACCAGAGACCAGGAAAGTGCGCGTATCATCGCTAATAATCTTCGACCACACGCACGAAACAAGAAGAAACAAGAGAACCAGAAGAATAAAAAAAAAGAAAAAGATCTCTATTTAATCCATCCATCTCTTCCTCTCTCTCTCGAGAGAGAGGAAATTTTCCTCGGGAACAATTAAAAATTAGTTAAAGTCCGATTTTTCACGTTTGCTTAATAACATACGTCGAGTTAGGAGAACGCATTCAATTCACCTACGACCCGCGAAACCCGTAATCAACTAACCAGAAATAACCCATGACAACTATTATGTTACCATGGTGATTAGAGGTTTTATTGCAAAACGTATTTAAAAGAAAAATTAGTCTTGTAACCATGGAACCGTCAGATTTATTAATTTCCAACCCGTATTATTAACTATATGACTTTTACGTTTATAATTAAATTACTGCGTTTCATCATAATATAATCAAAATAGTTTAATTTTTAAGAGTTACTTGTAATTTTTTCTGTAAAACGAAAAGGAGGATCAAAGGACGAGGACACATTGTTTTAAAGAAAATAAAAGATAAATAAAAATAGAATCGATTTTTCGATTTCAATTTACATATATATATATATAGATATGTGTATGTATATACATATATATATATATAGTTTTATTAATTTAGATTTTGTGTTTTTTTTTTTTGGTTTAGAATATATATTAAAAACATCTTCAAATTGTTTATTATTATTATTATTATTTATAATTAATAACAATCGATTTTCTTTCGTTCACTCTATTTTTTTTTTCTTCAAATGTATATATATATATATATATACAATACATTTACACACTACTCACAAAATTCCTAGACGAAGAAACAAATGAAACGACGAAAACAAATTATAAAACCCGATTCGCTTTTGTCAAACAATATTATAAACAAAAGATATCGATTCGATCGTCGCTCCATTCATCGACGAAATCTAATTTTAATTCATTTAAATAAGTACAATAATATTTTTTATATTCTTTTGCATCACGCACATATATTTATATATACTTTATTATTATTACTATAATTATTATTATTATATATAATACATATTTATACACAATTTCGACGCGCGGTATTCGTTCTTTTTTCAGTATATACGGCACGAGTCGCAAAAACAACTGTTAAACAATTGAAAGAAAAGTCTTTGAATGAAAAAAAGAAGTAAAATTAAGGAATACGCGCGCGCGCGCTACATAATATTGCAGATACCCGTCGAAGCAGACGAAATAAATAATTTGAGAGAGAAAACTTTTCTTTTCGCTTTACACTAATGTTACATGATGTTAACAATATACAGATTGGGGATTAACTAATCCTGGAGGGGACAGATGCAACGCTAAACTTATGTACACTTGTTCATGTTGTTGCTGTTGTTCACTTATTTATAAAGTTTGTATATGGGTAGAGGGAGAGCTTTGTACACGATGCTTGTTTTTTCTTTCGTTGCTATGTGTGTTGTGTTGGTGTGTTTGTTGTTATTTAATATTTTTTTGTACATGGTTGAGGTGTGAATCTCTTGAGGAAATCTCTTTAGAAACTTGTATGCTTCCATTTTCAGATCCTGTACAATTTCCTCAAGAGTTCTAGCTATTTGTCGTGCGCCACTATCAAATTCTTCGGACAATCGTCGTTCTGGTCGGAGGCGGTGGCCGTCGAAGCGGCGGCAGCCAGTATCGCCTTCTTCTTCAGTATTCCCAAATCCTGAACGTTCTCGAGGAAACTCTTGTGCGCCGTCAAAATCTTTGCGCTTTCGACGTCCTTCTTCAGCTCCTCCATGTCGCGCTTCAATTTTGCTCTGCGATTCTGAAACCAGGTGATCACTTGCGCATTCGTCAGACCTAAGCTGGACGCGATCTCGTCGCGATCCGCCGGACTCAGGTACTTCTGATAGAGGAAACGTTTCTCCAACTCGAAGATCTGATGGTTGGTGAACGCCGTCCGCGACTTTCGCTTCTTCTTCGGCTGCTGACGATTGTTGAACAGATTCAGGTGGCTCTGACCATCTGAAAAAAGACAAAAGCAAAAAAAAAACAAATAAGAATCGATCGTCCAGAAAAACAAGTGCAATAATAGAGCGCGCTGCATTGAAGAGAAGAGAGGGTTTCTCTTCAATGCAGAACCCCGAAGCTATTAATACGCATTAGGTGCAGATTTGTCTCGCATCTAATTCTAACACTCTCTCTATTTCTCTCTCTCTCTCTCTCTCTCAAATCACAGTCAATGATTTCTTTCAATTATTGCACGTGGAGAGGGGTGCGATCAACCCCGTGCACCACACTTCTTAATTAAATCTCCGTCCGACCGACCGAGCTTCAAACCTGATTTATATGATGATCCCTACTTTATTTATTAACTTCAACCCTCCGAAATTTCGCCCGAAATAACATTCCTCAAAATCAAAACTGTTAATTTGATTTTCCAGCATTCATCATCATTTTATTTATTACTTTTCGTTCACTAAACATTAAATATAAAGTAAAATAAACTATTAACAAGTTTCACAATTAAATGAATATTTATATAGAGCGAGCGACGTGCAGGATGGACGCAAAGGAAGACGAAAAGCCCTCGTTAAATATACTAAGTACGCATTTAGGATTCGCTCAACGAGTCGGATTTAGCGACTATTTAAAATGGGAAAAGGCAAAAAGAAGCAAAGGAGCGAAGGAAACGAAAATGACGTGAAACAAGAGAAGACTATGAATAAGAAGATGAAGAAATGGAAGATGATGACGGTGAAGTGTGGAGAAGGAGGGAGGATGAAGAGTTTGGCGACGTCCGCACAGAGTTATGGCTTTATTAACATCCTCGACGCGTAACTTAATTACTTTTAAAATTAGCCCGACGTGTAAAACTCTTTAGAACGGAGATATTTCTCTCGTCGCGCTCCGAACATGCGTTTGTCATTAGGTGAGAGAGGAGAGAACTTCGTGCAGAAGCGGTGGCAGCAAACCGATGATAATATTAAATAACGATAATTCACGCGTAGGAATCCCCAGGAGGAGGATTTTTCCGAAGAAGTCTAAATCTCAAAGAGAGTAGAGGAGGAGAGATGAAAATGTGGTGAAAAGAAAGTGGAAAAACCATTAAGATTCCGACGACACGCTCAATTGCCCGAAAAACGCTGCGGAGACACAAATAGAAACGGACAGATTTATTTATTTATTTCTCTCTTTCCCTTCGGGATGTTGCTGAAAACTATATTTTTTTCTTTTCTTCCCATTTGCTTGCGGTGGTGATACAGAGTTTGCATTGAATTAAATTATGTTTGCAAAAGAATTCGTGTGCAGAGAAATGGGAGAAAGATCGAAAGAAAAAGATATATGTGGGTTAATAATTCGGTAATTTGGGATGATTACAGGGCGGCCTCCGGCGGAGAGGGTTGGCGCTTCCGCGCGGCTCTTTCAACTGTTTCGAAACCGCGGACGCCCCACTAAAATCCCTCGATTTTCATCAGTGTAGTGTTGCTTTACACAATAACGACGATGAAGATGATGATAATGATGATGAAGAACGTTAAAAGAACGAGAAACACAAAATCACCTGGCCATCATCTTCGAAAATTAAAAGAAATAATAATGTTACACATCTTTTTGGAAGCTTTTAATAATTTCATCCATCAAACACATCTTCATAACTCAAAACTACCACCTTTCCTCTCAACTCTTGCAATCTCCACTATTCATCTTTCCTTTCCTTTTTTTCTCTTAACCATTTTTTCGACCTCCCAATAGAAAAATAATAAGAGGGATTTAACTTAATTTAGATTGATTATCTCTTCATATTTTTTTCCCTTCCTTTTATGTATTTCAATAATTGATACTAATTGATTTTCTCTTTTTCTTTTAATTTTCACTTACCAACTAAATCACTATTTCATAATTATTTTGTTCGTTTCAAAAGGAAAACTTTGTGAATTTTAATTGAATGCAAAATGTAAAAGAGTGAGATTGGAAGTGGAGATACGCTAATTCCCGAAAATCGAAAGGAAGTATGCAAGACTTCCGGATCCGGCCGACAGAATTAAGAAATAAGAAAAGCCAAAAGACAAAGAAATTTGTCGAATAATTAAATTATAAAAGGTACATTTTGGAAGAGAGATTCTTGAATGAATTTTGTGAAAAGTAAGAGGTTGGAGGAGAGACAACACTTGAGGATAGTTAAGAGATAAAGCTTGTTTTGACACCGAACCGAAAACAAAACAGTATCGGGTTGCCAGGCACCCTCGGAAGGACGAACGGATGGAAGGAAGGGCAACAAAACAATTAACGACTACGGCCAGTTTTGTTCACTTGTTTTTAAGCGCGCCGTGATTCATCCGGCTTTTCTTCGGTAGCACACAGGTAGCGTTGTAAAACGGAATTCGGATGGAATAGGGAATGAAGGATGATGGAAGGATGCGAATGATGTAAAAACGTCGTTAAAAATGGGGGGATGAGCAATAAAAATTAGTGCGCACTGCGGCCTCCTTTATGGATGAACTCCCTCTTTCCTCATCCACTCGCCAAAAAAAAAAAAAAAGGAAAGGAGAAGAAGAGGGAAGGAAGAAAGGAATAAAATGAAAAATCGGGATTTAGCTTTTGCGCGCAATTTACTGGGGGGCGGTTTAGGTTCGTGAAATGAGGTGGGGGTGTTTGTGCGGGCGGTGGGATGCTGTTGCTAACAACAATAACTCTCCGCGGGGGTTGACAACGGGGCCGCAATAAATAGTCGCGCCGCTATTTTCCGGCCGATTTAGTTCTGATGAGAAAATGAGCATTCCAGCCAGTCACGGGCCCCGAAAATCGCATCCACGGCAACCGAAAACCCTGCACCGCCACCGCCCTTCACCACCCACCACTCGACACCATTTTCATCACCCTTGACAACGGGAAACGGCGCGACGTGTTCGCCCGACCAGCATTGACAAACGTAGCATCTAATTTGCGTGCTTTCGCGTTACGTTTAGGGGGGCTTTTCGAAAACAAATGACTGCAGATCAGCAGAGAGAGAGAGAGAGCGAGAGCTAGGGAGATGCATTTGTTGTCGTCGGTCGTGGGTGGTTTACCCGGAAACGAAGTGCAAATCTCCGAAGGGAAATTTCGGAGCGAAGAATGAATGAACGAACGAACGAACGAACGAAAGAAGAACCCCCAACGGAGCGAATAAATCTGTCCGCAGAGTAAAAACAAAACACGTGTGCCAAAGTGACAGAAACAATAACGTCATCGAAGATTTAGTGCGGGGGTGGCGGAAAGGAGGGTAAGGACATCCCTGAGAGAATGAAGAGTGATCGTGAAACAAATAAGCATCGATTAGGAAAAGCCACCTAAATCTCAAGTTACCTTGACAACCCAATCAACAACAACAAGAAAAATGCTTAATGCATCTGCAACCGTTCAAAAATGAAGACTGAAAATTGACACTCAACAAAATTGTATTCTCAATTAGTTCATTAATTAAGAGACCTCAAAATATGTGGAAAGAAGAAAAAAAAATGATATTAAAACTTTCTTCACCCAAGTGACACAAATAGATTCGAAACTGTATTTACACGAGAAGCTCTGCTCTTCACAAAAATAGAACCGCGTCTTCCGTACATAACTGAAATACTTAACATTAAAAACCCCTAATTGAGTGATAATTGCATGAAAATACCTTCGAAATTACTGCAGCACGTACATCTAAAAGGAGACTTCAAGATTGAAGAAAGTTAAAGTAAGGGCAACAAAATTCCAACTCGAAAACTAAACGAATTCCCATTTCCTTGACGACCAATAAAAACAAAAAAAAATAGTGGAAGTTTATATCCTGGCAGTGCCACTATTAAATTATAAAAAAATATAAAATAAACGAATCTAAAAGCCAATTAAATTTACCTTTTTTTCGACGATAAAAGCGAAACGGTAAAAATATATATACGTTTTTAATGACGTTTTAGAAGTGCAATAAATTAATTATTGGACGGTAGCTAAGTGGACTTTTCTTCTTTTTTTTATATATATATTTTATTTTATTTCTTAACTCTCCCTCACTGCGTGCGTGATACTTCTCCAACAACCCCACTTCCCGTATTAAGTTTGTTTGTATTAATTCTTTCGGGTCTTAATGGGTTGGCAATAAATCCGGATCGACTTCACTTCTCTCGTCCACCCCCCAGAAAGAATGGTAGAGAAAAGGAGAGAGAAGTAAAACAGAATAACGTCGAACGAAACAAATGAGTGGACTTAAGTAGTAATCCAATTACGGACGGTGCACGACGGCGGTTATTGGCAAGGAAAGAAATAAGCGAGAAAAACGGTTGCAATTATTTGCGGCATTCGAGAAATGAGAGGTGAAAAAATTGTAATGTTAAAAGCGAGTAGAGAAGTCTTTTGCGTGCGAGCCACAATTGAAACGGAGAAACGGAGAGTGGCTTCAGCATTTTTGTTTTTCACAAAAAGAAATTATTATTATTTTTTTAACGATTTGAATATTATACAATTAGTTTGATCTTGGTAATCTATGGAATTTCGTTGCTTGATTGTTACTTTTTTTTTATTGAGTTTGTGGCGTCGGCGGCGGCGGCAGCAACTTTAAACTTGGAGATCTGTAATCTTTACAGTAGCCAGGCGCTCTCAATTAGGACGAAACACCCCCGTCGTAAAGCGATTTATATTTATATATATATAGTACGACCGTCACGAAAGAAAAAAAAAGTAGGGAGAAAGATGAAACGAGTGAGGGCGCCGATAATTTACTGCTACCCATGGAGAAACAAAATCGAAACCGAAGAACGAAAACAAAAACACACATCGAAAACAACATGACATCGAGAGAAAAAAAATGAATGTAACATAAACAGACTTAAACACTTGAAGTGTCTTAAGGAGAGAAGTAAAAGTAGGGAATGCAGAGATTAATAGAGGAAGAGGAAGGAAAAGGAAGAGGAAGGAAACTATTTTCGAATTTTTAAATTGAGTTTGCCTCGAAAAGAAAAACAAATATAAACGTAGAAAAATACACGTTTAAAGTAAAAACAATAGTTTTTGACGTTTGTCACGATTTAAATAAATTTGACGTTTCTCGTGATTTGTTGTTGTTGTTGTTGTTTGATATATATATGTAAATATATACAAACAAGATCCCCCGATCACCCTTATGGTTCGCTCTTTGCTGCCGCGTGCTTTCTTTCGGTACGTTAATAATTGTAATCGGAGATTAATCCGTAGGAAGGAAGATACTGATGCTTCTGGTGATGTGGTGATGCTGGTGGTGGTTGTGGGTGGTTAACGTAGTGCCGCAGATCGGTTACTAATTGAGCCGAGCGCCGGCGGGTCGTTAGCAACTTATTTCCGTAAATAAGGAGAGCGCCCTAATCGAAAACGCGAAATAATGAACTGAACCCCCGACGACCTCAACATAACCTTAACCGCCCCGCAAACAACCAACCACCCCCATTCACCCACGAACCGCAAATCGGGAAACAAAAGAATCTCATCAATCGCAATTTGATTTGACAGCTATCGTCGTTGGTTACGGCGGAAGACGCCATATTGTTTATCGCCATTGTTTATGAGATGAAAACAAAGGATGATGAAGAATCATCGATTTTCAATGGTGTTTGTGTGTGTTCTGTTTTCTCTTGGGATTAATAAGAAAACGGTGTGAAATGAGATGGCAATTAATCAAAATTTGGCTACAATTTCAGTATCATTTGTACCCCTCCCCTTCACTCTCTCACCTTCGTAAATTATCCCTCCTCCACCTTGCCGCGCCATCAATTGTTTCGGACGGACGGGGTACGGCTAAATTACGTGTTATTATTACGGCCGATGGCAGGCGTTAATTAATTTTCGGAGGAGGCGGAGGTGGAAAGGAACAAAAAAAACAAAGAAAAACAGACGAGAGGCGACGGAAGTGAAACAAACAACGAAAAACAAAACAAGTGACGAACGACACGTTTCGTAATCAATACACGTCGTCAGACAGAATGAGAAAGAAAGAGGTATTTTGTATTTGATATGAAAAAACCCTTTTTTCTCCTTTTCGTTCGATTTTCACCTTCACTCCGCGCATCGATCCGCGGGCCGCCAACTTTAGATGTAAAATCGCGATTTCAAGTGGAAGGTTGAGGAGCGGAGTGGAAGGCGGCGGCGGAATCAATTTCAATTTGTACCGCCACCGCCACGTCCTAACGACTCGCGAACGTTGAGAAGAAAAACGAAATAAAATTACCATTTTTAAACAAATTTGACTTGGATTAATTTGCAACAAAACAATATAAATATTTATATTAATTGCATTAATGTAAAGCAAATTTAGATTCATTGCGTAACGCAGAAATTAAAATTCAAATGTGTATTTTTGTTAGTTATGAGGGGGGGATTGCATGGTGAAATTAATTAGGAAACGAGTGAAGTAGTGTCTGTTGTTATTATTGTTATGGTAGTGGTAGCTGTTTGAGAGTGCGAGAAGAAGATGATGAAGAAGAAGGGAAGTGTTGCGTTCGTTCGTTCGTTCTCCGTTTTGTACGGTGGTGGTATATCTAGCTAGTGTGTGTGTGTGTGTGTGTATGTTGTATATAAAGTTGTTGGTCACTCAATTAGCCACAAATCGCTCAATATTTGATTCCGTCGGCTCCTTTGACCGTCGCTGAGCCTCCAATTAGTGTGAACCGTCGCTCGCGGCGCTCGGCGGTTCCTTTGATCTCGCTTCTTGCGAGAGGAGCTGTACCTGCGCCGAAGCCGCTTAACGTTTGGACGGTGACCGAACCCAAAGAAAAACGACGTATATCGAGGCACCGTCTAAACGCGCGGAACCGATCAGAATGTGATTAAGTGAGGAGACTCACCTCACCTCACTGCTCTCACTCTCTCACACACCAACAGTGGAATTATTATTGTTGCGGTTGGTAACGGACGGTGCGAAAGATCGTGTATCGTGTAAGAGATGGAGAGAGAGAGAGAGAGTGAGAAAGAGCGTCGCGACGTGTGTGGAATGCTCTTAAACAGATTCCACGCCGGGTGGCGACCGAATTCCAATCCAATAAATCGTCAGTTTGTGTGTACGAGTGCATGTTCTCATCCGATGGGAACAACGAAATTAAAATTTAAAATTACTACAACCATCAGGAAAGAAAAGGAGAGAAGATTTCCAATACGGAAAAAGGAGAGAGAAAGAGAAACGGTTTCTTCCGTTCAGAGAGTGTGACTGACTGACTGATTGACTACTACTACTACCTACTGCCTACTACATGAGACCACCAGATGATGGGGTTGATCGACTTGATTGAACTGCTTCTTTCTCTCTTCATCTTACGCGTGTGCATGCACGATGGTAGTACGGTACTTGCGTACGGTAGCTATGGCTACCACACGTACGCGACCGCAATCATTTTCGAAGATTGTGAGAACCCACCGCCTCCGATGCCGCCACCGTATCACCATCACCATCGCAACAGTAACTATAGATGCAACAACAACAACAACCGCCACGCGTTTCTGCGGTCGCGGCCCTTCCGACTGCAACCGACTACGACTAACTACAAAGGAGAAGAAAGATACGCCGAGATGATTTCATTTCGTAAACTCCCAAATCCTCATCATCATCATCATCATAACAATAATAATCAGATTGTGTGTATGCGTGTGATCCGCAGCTGGCTATTAACCTTTCGTCTTCTTCGGATGTGAAATCGATACGAAACAACAGACAACGGCCGCAGCACACGAACCTGTTTAGGGAAACGTCAGATTTGATAGCTGTCACATTCTGACAACATCAATTACTGAAGCAGCAGTGGTGGTAGTAGTTAAGAAAAACAAAAAAAGAAAACAGAAGAAGAATGAAAACAATTTACTGACGCTTTGGGACTACTGCAATTGCAGAATTGATTCTTTTTTAATATGAAAAAGAGTATATGGAATTTCATTTTGAGGCAATATAATAATTAATAAACTGATAGGTTGAATCAATAATTGATATTTAAGTGGAAATTAAATGTTGACAGGTATCAACGTTGACAATTAGTAATGGCGTGCGGCGAGTGCATGCAGAAAGAGAAAAAATTATTATTGTAATTACAAATTGAAGCAAAAATTAAATTTATGGATGGAGGTAAAAAAAAATACGAGTAATGTAGTAATAATAATTTAGTGATAGCGAAAACGCAAATTAATTCCAGGTTAAAATCAACCCACACTTCTTTCCATCTCTTTTTTTCGCTGCACCGTTTTCGTCTTTCTTTCTCTCTTCGAGTTTGAGCGCTCGTGCACTTAATAAACTATATATGTTACACTAATTAGTCGCGAAAGGAAATTGTCTATTAGCTAATTGACGATGATTAACTCGTGCATTATTTATCTCGCATTTTCGATATATTAGCAGAGAGAGAAAAAGCAAATTATTAGAGAATGGAACATAATCTTAACCCAATTAATTGTTTTTTTTTTGACGTATCTGTCAATGAATTTGACGTTTCTCCTTTTAGTCGCCTCTTACGACAAGCAGGAGTTACACTTTGGCCGTATTCTTTTGCCCCGAACCAAAGGGCCAAATATAACATTAGTGAAGATCTGCTTTGCAGATAGATACGGATATGGTTTTGCATACGGAATTGTGGGCTGGGATCGCGTGGTTTCTACCAATAAATGCCCCCTATCGAATTTCCAACAGAAAATAATAAATAAACTAGTCGCATTGGACGGAGAGGGATTGAAAATGAAGGTGGGCGCTCTTACGTTTAAAAGAATCGAAGAAGCGAAGAGGAGAATGAGAATGGGAAGAATAGTGAAGCGGAGGGTGAAGGGGGAGACCTCACACATTGAAGACAAGACATTCATTATTCGCCTCGGCTCTCTCGGATCTTAATATCGGTTACCATTTCCTTTTGACAGATAGATAACCTCTCACGTCAAATGAACGAAAGAATGACAGTTATTACGTCGGCCATTTCGGGGCAGGGCGCGTCCCCTAATGACAGTCATTTCCGTAAACGGTGAAACCCCTCTCTTCATCATCATCATAATCTTTTTTTTTGTACGTGTTTTTTTAATTCACCACTCTTTAATTTTCATTTGTTGTTGTTTTCGCCCGAAGATCGATTCAATTTTTGTGTCGATAACCCTCACACAAATAAAATGAAAAAAAAAGAGAAGTAGAAGATGCAGAAGAGAGGAGAATAATAAACGACAAAATAGTAATGATTACGAGATGATGATGATGATAATAAATGTTTAATTTAGTGTTCTTAATGGGAGGCCTCCGCTGCCGCCGCCGCCGCCGCTTCTGATTCTTCCTCTCATTCTCTTTCATCCTCCAACACTACTACTACTACTACCACCACTACTTTAACCTCTTTTTATTCCTCATCATCATCATCATCTTTATTCTCTTCTTTAATTGTCGGCGGATTTTACGGCCTCGCCTTACGAAACGGAAACGAAATTAAATTACTCTGCTGCCTCCTAACTCCGAATGCTGCACACTGCATACACACACTGACTCACTCGAAGAAGTTAAGTAAGTGAGAAGGAGAACCGTATAATATATAGATTTACGTGCGGTAAAATATTTAAATATAACCTCACATTCGAATTCGAAAAAACCGCTCCTAAAATACACTTCGTATCATCCTGCACATCTCCTGTACGCTCACCGGAAGCTATCGTCGCCTCTGTTTAGTTACCATGACAACAACGCGCACGTCCGCAAGACTAACGTCAAAATCTGCAACGAGCAGAATGAATGACGAACGGACGGACGGACGAAGAAAGAGAAACAAAAGAGTGGATGTTGTTGGATCAGGAATGATGGAGCTCGATGTATACGCATTTCGTCGTAGTTAATGAGCCAATTAAATGTAAATTTCGTGCAGTTAAGTTGCGAATACTCGCGAGTATTTACCACTACAACTACAACAACGATGATGATGATGATGATGATAGTGCTCGTATTTTAATTACTTCTTTAGCTCACAAGATTCGCTTCAGTCTATAACTTTCGGTTTACCTCAAAACATCAAATAACAACAACTGTCATGATTTTGATTAGAAGAAAAATAAAATCCATACATAATACTCAACATTTCACCGACGAAAAAATTTTAATTTATTTTTTATTATTATTAGAGAAATCAGAAAGAATTGTTACTTATTTTATTGCTTGAGTGAAACGAGTGAGGCGGCAATGAAAATATCGTCTCTCGTTTGTTTTAACTTTTTTTTCTCGTTTGTTTCAAAAACAAAGTGGGTGAAAGTTTGCGGCGAACAAATGAAGCTAATCGCGTAACAATTTCAACACTTATAATTTTTTGTTCCAATCCGCTAATAAACGCGTGAGAGAATGAGAACTTAACGAGGCTCAGCAATTAAAAGAGATTCAGTTTTTGTTTTTATTTTATTATTTTTGCGTAAACAGTACTGTTTAGTTTTTATTTTTAGGTGAAGATAAAATTAAGGTAGTTTAAAAACAGTCAATTTGGAATATCAATTATTACCGAAAATTATTAGACAATTATTTAAAAATGATTATAAAAATTATAGGGAAATTTCGTTTCTCAATGTGTTGTAATTACTGAACGTAATTGAGTTTGAAATTACAAATTTGCTTTTTTTAAATTGCTTTATCTTCTTCTGCACTACGAAGACAAAATTATATTAGTGATAAATGATATAAAGAAGAGAATGATTAAATTGTTCACTTCCTTAATCAATGAAACAATTCCAATTTTATAGATATTTTGTACTGTTTGTAATTTACTCAAATTAATACATAATTACTAAATAAAATTATTGTATCAATTCTTAAATAAAATGAAAAAATTAGAAGTTAGTAAGTAGTCAAAACACATTATGGAAATTTGGTAGAGAATAAGAGAATCGAAAACTAATTTATAAAAATAAAGCAATTTTAATATTACTGACAATGACGTTGTCATAGTGATTGCGATGATGCATTACCTGCGTTCGTTTCTGCGGCATTGGAATCGAAGGTTTTACTGGTCATCTGGAAGAGTGCGTCCAGAGGTGTTCCGGAAGGCGTCTTCTGCGAGGATGCAGCAACCCTCTGCCGCTGCGAGTGAACCGCAGCCGCCGCGGCTGCCGACGGAACGACTATGTCGGGGGAGCAGCAGTCGCTGGCTACGCTGGAGGATCTGTCGCTTCCCGTTTCGGAGGTGTAACTGGCGTTGGCGAAGGCGCTCGCAAATTCCGGCCGCAGCAACGCGAGCTGCTGCTGCACCTTTAGCTGACGATGAAACCGCTCCAGATGGTTACCATGGTGATGATTGTGATGGTGCTGACTGTGGTGGTGGTGATTGCTGTGATGATGATGAAGATGGTTGCTGCCGCTGTGATGGTGATTGTGATGATGATTGTGATGTGGGACGACGTCATCTTCGTCGATGGTGGTGTTGGTGGTGGTGTCCAGATCCCAGGGCCGAACGATTCGGGTGGGCTGAGCCTTCGTCGCCGGTCGATGGTTGAGTATGTCGACGATGGAGAAGCTCTTGACGCCGCCGTCGGACGTCGCCCTCGAATCGTCGGCGACGTCCACGTCGATGTCGGCAGGAACGTCGTCGAGCGATCGCCGCCGCCTCTCGATCTCGCTGTCGACCATCTTGAGCTTCTTCAGAGGTTTAAAGTAATCCTCCGGGTCGGAGGATTCGGGGCATCTGCAACCGCCGGATACGACAATGTCCTGCAGATCGGTGGTAATGCTCGCCGTGGTAGAAGTAGTCGTATCGTTGTTGCGTTGAGGTGCAGGAGATGATGCGGACTTCGGCATCGGACTAGGACATCCGACGCTGATCTCATCCTCGGACATGCACTTGGAGGAGGAGACGTTATCGTCGTCCTCATCATCGACGTCCTCCATCATCATCATCATAGGTTGATGACAACCAATCGTCGGACTGGACGTTCTCGACGAAACCGGCGACTCAAACTTATTGCTGGAGGACATGTAAGGAGACATCGCGCGATTACCAGTTTCTTGCATATTTTCAACTACACCACCAAAACCATCTCTTCCGTTCCACGTCTCAAAACACTCGAAGAAAGAAACACACTTTTCGAAGCAAATCACAAATATTAATTACGTACATAAATAATTAATTAAAACCAAGAGAGAACGACCGGAACCCCGAACCAAGTTTGTTTTTAGTTTTTGTATAAAATTATTGCGTTGCGTTACGTCGTCGCTTAACGTCGTGTGAGAAGAGTAGATCCGTCTGGATGGGATCTGCCCGATCGAGTGACCCGCTCCCATCCATCCATCCGCCGCAGCCGTCGGCCACGCCCCGCCCGCACCTTGCGTAAGCAACCGACGAAGGCGTGCCCAGACGGACGCCCATGCCGCGACCAACCAATGGCAAATCTCCGTAGAGGGACGCGATTGGTTGGACGAGAGCGGCCGTTTCATGTCGGACCGCGCCAATCGCGACGCCCGTCCTCCGTTTCGTCCGGAATTAATGAGGTTTTGTTTTAAGAGAGGGATTTAGGATATGAGTTATTTCGCTTTTACGTTTCGTCCTTTATCGCCGACGACTCTCTTTTATTATACACACACACACACTCACACATCCAATATATTCGGATTATTTTATGGTTAATTTTTATTTATCACCTCCATCTCTCTCTCTCTCTCTTCAACACTAAACCAGAAAAATCCATTACTCAACAAAACATTCTTCTCCTTTCAACATCACTCAGCACTTGACACTTTACCATACAAAAAAAAAATCAAACACACCAAAACAACAAAAAATGCGAATTATCTAAAAACCATAATGATCTAATATACATTTAAATTATCGCTTCAGTTAAAAACCACCAAAAAAAAAAAAAAAGAAAAGAAGGAAATGAAGGCTACTCAAAATACGTGCAGCGCCGATAATCAGATTATCAAAATGCCACCATGAAAGAAAGGATGAAGAGGAAAGAAACTAATGTGATTTTAATTTGTAATCGGGCCTCGTAAAAATATACTTCCAAATAACACGGGTTAACCCTTCGCATATGTAAATATATATGATGCGAGGTTCTCGAGCGCTCTCACGAAAATAATAGGGAATTATTAATATTACCACATATATATAAGTAGTAAAATATGTACGAGTATATAAAGGGATATGCGAATGAATTATTCAAAGGGAACGAAAATGATCGTAATTAATTGCCATTAACATAATTCATAACCTTTTTTACTCTCAATGTATATATATTACTATGCCGAAAAATATAATGAAAAGCAATGTAACGTTACGAGGCAATATTGGATAATTTTGTAAATTATTTGATGGTAATAACTGAAGTGATATTTGCTTTTAATTTATTAAGGAAGACTAAATATATTACACGGTATAAAGCAAAGTGAGCTTAGCATATGACGGAGGAGGAGAAACAATGGATGGTTTCCATGTCAACAAGAAATAGACATCTGTCGCACGAATTGAGCCAAATTGGAAATCGCAGAAGAAAAACTTTCCATTCGCGCATCTCAAAAGGTAAGAAATGTAAATACAAGATTTTCTTCTGCGATCAAATGATGCTGTTATATCAATGAACGTATAACCGCAATTCGCGTTTGACGTTTTAGAAATGTCATCGGTATGATTTTAATATGGTGTTTGCGAACAGCTGATGCAATTAACATCCATTGAGGCGTTTTGAGAAATGACATCGGAAAATTAAATTGGTTACGGAATGTTTAATTGGTATCGCGTGATTGATTCTTATAGGGAAATACACCATCTATTGCGGACTTTTAAGTTGCGCAAAAGGATGCTGAAGATAATGATGGAAAAAATATAGCGTCGTCGGTCGTTTCTTCGGCGCGCAAATTGTTTTCGTGTGAAATGACCTGGCGAATGTAAATACTCGTCGGCTCTGATACGTACCGCACATCAAAGAGACCCGGCACCAGGCGACGTCTGTACGTACGTCTATCCGTAACGAGCCCAGAAAGCTCATCTCTTCTCGCCGAACACACACACACACACACACACATACGCACATCTGTTGCGCTCTTCTTCAATTGTCCTTGTTTTCTTTATTGCGTATTCCTTAAGCATTCCAAGACAACAGACTTATTCGAATTTGCAAAGATTTTTTTTATTCCTAAATTGCAATGTTTGCGGAATGCGATTTGTAATGCATATGCGAAAAATTTAAATTTCAGTTCGTGCGATCGCAACGGCACGAGTTTGCGTATGCAAGTGTGCAATAATCACAGACATCTGCAGACCATCTGTTTGTTCTCGGTTCCTTAGCAACGATTATAATAAACGACCGCCGCGATTGGCGAACCGCGACAAATGAATTAATTGCCCATCGGAAGAGCACAGACATGATACGGAATAATTGATACATACATACGTTGAATGAGAAAATAAACAGCAATCAAGTTTAAAAGAAAAATAGTTTAGAACTTTCCTCAATTAAAATGAATAGTTTATGAAAACATCAGTTGATTTTTTTGATAGTAAATAATGAATGAAATAATCGAGAATCGAAACAAAAACGCATATGAAATAATTGAATACGTGCAGCAGCAGAGTAAACAGAATAACAACGATAATTGAATGGAAAATGACAGAAGTAACGAAGCAAAATCGAAGTGTATTTCAATTGTCTTTCGAATAGAAGAAGTGTCAGGAGAAAAAAGATGCAAGGAACAAATTGGAAATAAATAACAATCGAATGAAGTAGCACTGAACGTAAACGAATTGAGAAAAAATTATATAAAGTGGTTCGGCGGTAATAACAATTGGATTAAGTGGAAATGAGATTTTTTTTGGTGTTGTTGGAAAGGAAATGAAGAAAGCAAAAGAAGAAAAATCAGGAAAGAATGTCAAATAAACGTCGATTTTGAGGGAGAGAGCGATTAGGAGGGGTGTCGAGTTAATCGCATCAATTTGTACCCGTATTCATCCATCTCCATCTTCTAACCGAACTCCCAACCAAATCTAAGCTAAGTCTAACATACATCACCAGCAGCACCCCCCCTGTCCGATTCGTTCATTCTTTCGCTTTGCGTAGTACGACTGGATGAAGCCGTAAATACGTCATTAACACGACAATAACGACGCTCTAATTCCATCGGCAACCGAGAGGGATGCCTTTTCGTCGCCTAGCGACCGCAAGGATTGTTGCGGATTTTCACGCAATCTAGGAGGCAGCTGCAAGAGAGCAGCGAAAGGCGCGCACAAAAGGTGTTGTTGCTTGCTCGCTTCTCTTTCTCTCTCGCTCTCACCACTTCGCTCTCGTGTACGTTCTATGTGTGTGTCCGAAGAGGCGATGGAAAAAAGGTAATTATAAAACCGACCTCACACCGAGAGCTCACGCCTCACGAACCCCTCCATCTATAAAGCTCGCTCTCTCTCTCTTTCTCTCTTCGATGCATGCATACGTATCAATCTGCATCTCGCTTCATCTTCGGAACACTAATGACACCCCTTCGCGCGACCTTAACAACCACCGCCGACTAACATAGCAACAACAATAATAAAAAAAAGTAACACGTATCTGTCGTAGCGACGGGGGTTGCTAATTAAATTCGAAGCGCTTAATTCGTTATTCGAGTGTAGGGTTTTTAGAAAGAGAGAGAAAAAAAATATTGTCATCGACCGTGGCGAATCGCGCGAGGCGAGTGAAGGGGCGAAGCCTGAATAAGTCAATTCGAGACCATTCAGAAAATCGTTAGTGCCTCTCTCTACATTATTTATCTTCCTTTTTGTCGGTTTGTTGTTCGCAGTGAATGGGAGAACGGTCGAAAACCGGTGGCAAATCGATTTCCAATTGAATGCGAAATTAGGACCGAGATGAGTGGAGTTGAGTTGAGAGTAGAAGAGAACGTTTGTGTGAAGGAAATAAAAGCGAAGTTAAAATAACAAATGCCGTTGAGAGGGCGTGCGTTTAAAAGGAAATGTAAAAGAATTACGTTTGTTTGAAAAGAAATGAAAGAATTGCAGATGAGGTGAAATTTAAATTGAAAACAAAAAGAGAAATTGCTCCAATTTGCTTTTTGTATAGGAAATAAGCCCCGAAACCAATGAGCTCCTACTATTAAAATCTACATCTTCATTTACGTCTCTTTAAACTGTTGAACATCTTCATGGAATTTGCGAAAATCGGCAAGCCAATTAAACGAGATGATGATCTCCCTTTGTGTGTGCGTTCGTGTTCGCATCTTTTTTCTTTTTGTTGCATGGCCAATTTCGTTTTTTGGACAATGCAAGAACGAGAAAATAAAAGAGCGCCGTCATCCATCGCCGATGGTGAGAATAGAGGAGGAAGAATGGATTGAAACCAAATACACAAACCCCACTAATGTCTCAATTAACCGAAATTATTTCCGACGTTTATTGCATCTGTGCGGCCGCAAACGCCGAAATAAATTGAAGGTACGTAAAAGGTGTCTATATTTCAATTTCTCTTTTGTTTCTAGAAGGGGTGCGGGTGGGCAGATCACCGTACCACCTGTTATCATTATGTGGTATTATAATTTGATGGGGTTTCGGACGCCCCCGTTTCACGGTTCGAATGAGAGAACGGATGGGATTTTCGGGGCCGATATTTATGAGAAATAATGGGAGAAACGTCGAAATGAAAAAGGGGTTGGTTTTCTCTGTCTGTGGTTTTGGTGCTGCATGCGTGTGTGGGGTCCCACAATATATATGTATCATGCCATATAATAAATACCATTTGGTTGTTTTATATATATATATATATCTAGATATGAAAAATTATCTTTAAAAGAAGAGAGACAGAAAAATGAATGAAATAAAATCGAGGGTGGCTTTGAAGAGAGAGAGAGACGAAACAAAAGGGTAGGTCATAATTGAAACTTAATTCTTCGTTGCTTTTTTTTTGACATGTGCACGAGATAACGCGTTTTATTATTTTTTTTTTTTTAAAGGAAGTGAATTGAATTGAATAATTAAATTAGGTTATTAATAATATTCGAAAAAATGCAACGTAACCTCTTCATTACGTGGACCGGAAACGCGGAGCGAGTTAATCGAATCGGACGATCTAACCTCTCTCTTTCTCTCAACAGAAAATTTGACGGAACCACTGACATTTGTGTCAATGTGTTTGACTATTAGTTCAAATGAAAATTAACATTTTAGTTCATTTAAACTAAATAAGCTATTGTTGTTATATGTAGGCATCATTAAATTGCAATTTCGAGGGTGACTTTAGCTGTCGGTTCCTCTCGAAATTAAGTGGCAGTAGATGATGAAGTGATAAATCATATGAGGTTTGACAAAACGAAACAAAATTAGCGGTGTGCGTTACCAGCGTTTTCCCCTCTCGTAATAATACAAATAATGCGTTCGCACACAATTCGGAAGGAAGAGAAGAGGAAGAAGTAAAAGTGCGAGGGGCCTCCTTTTTTTTTATTATTTTCGAGATCATCCATAACGAATGAAGTCGAAATATGTGTATTAAATGGGGCTAATAGAGTGGTTGTTGGTGTATTACAAAACCGGGGCACATGCGGTGATTACGGGCCGTTTGTTGTCAGGACGACGGAGGACAATCGAAACCCGCAGCCCCCTCTTTCGATACGCTCTTCAAACTGAATCTGTTTTTCTTATGTGATTGCGGTGCATGTATCTGCCCTCCCCATTTACAAGAATAACACTAATAATGAGAGCAGAATTCTAATAGGTTTGTGTTTTAGATTAGGAGCTAGTTTCAAAATTTTCGTAAATTCTTCTCGCACATTATTTTTTTTTGTTGTTAATTTTTCCCTAGTCTTTTTCTCGTTTCGTTTCAGCCGCGTGACGAAATCCCGTGTGTCTGTGGTGACGTCAGCGCGGCGCGCGAAGAGAGGAGAAGAGTGAGATCAAAGGAGCCGCCGATCTGGGTGTTCCGTTAATAGGGCTCGCCCACATGATTGGCCCAAAAGATCGGCAATTAACGTATCTCTTTCTCACTCTTCACATGCACACACACACACACACAAAGACCATAAGAAGAAAGAAAGAAAAAAAGAAAGAAAGGAATATCAAATATTACAAGAATGGGAAATGATAAAGAGAGTTCAATGATAAAGAGAGGCAGTTGAACGGAAACGCGAATTGGACGCTAAATGGAATCTCGTAAATCAAGACCATTTTCATTTGGGGATTTCAAATGTTGAGAAACAAAAGAATTGCGAACGATTATTTTCGGAATGCGCGATTCATCCGATTAATCCGCATCGAATGGCGAGAGAAGGATCGACATTTGTGACGTAACTGTCATTAATTTGACGTTCGCTGTCACTTGTCGATATGTTGCTGAGAGTGATTGCAGCTTCAAGCAGGAAGAGTTTTGCTTTTCGAAAATTGAGATACGAACAATGTAGGGAATAGTTTGGTATTTTTATAACCAATGGCAACGGCAAAGCAAATTGCGTGAAAGTGGATTGGATGATTGAATCATCGGAGAGTTAATATCCTTCATTACTATTATTATTGCCACTACCGTCGCTATTATCGTTCATTATAATCAACACAGTCGTTGCGGTCCGAGGGGAAAACGCGCCACTAATTATGTTGTATATTTATGCATTCGGCATCGATACCCCCAGCGAGAGAGACACCACTTTGTTTATTTGTTTCGTGCTCGAAATTGAAACGACGCTATCGCCCTCCTCCTCCTCCTCCTACGCCCAAACAATCGCGTATCGCCCGCAAACAAATGACAAACACAAGTTAATAGAGTAGACGAGAGAAACAATTGAATGCACCCCCTAACATCGCGTCCTTCAAACCGTACCTCACCCCCCCCCCCCCACGTCGCGTTGGTAAAATAAGTGAACAACGGTAATTTGTACACGGAAAGAGATTGTATTAATAAAAACGCATTCATAAGTAATGGCTTTTTCCACCCTCCCCACAATATATATATATACATCATAATGAATACCAATATCAAATAATAAAGAAAAAAAAATGTAATGCGTAATGGCGTTTACCTCATGATTATTCCAGCAGAGTTGTTATCGCGTCTGCATTTTGTTTTCTTTGTTACTGTTGCTATTAGCATTATTAGTAGACCTATCTAAACCCCACACCAACCCCGGCACGTGTGTGTGTGTGTGTGCATTTATGTGCTTTTCCTCCCTGATCGAAACGAACTTCGGGAATTCATTATTGGCCATTAAACGAGATTAGCCGTATCGACGGCGATCTTCGGAAATACCTAATTCATAATTCAAAATTATACACCGCACCCACGCATAACAAATAAACGATCTCAATTGTTGTCACCATGACAACAAAATATTTAATCGAATTTCGTTAATATTTGGCGATAGAAATGAAAGAAAAGTAAGAAATTCGTTGAATTGTGAATGCAAGACTTATCTGGCAATTCGATGCGCGTTAATAAATTAACACGCCGATTTAGCAAAATAGATAGTAGTAAAGCAAGGATAAATTTGTCGGTAACTATGGTAAGGTAATTGTAATGGGGAAATTGAATCGTGGATTGATGGGCGACGGCAAAAATTTCTCACTTTTTTTCGTTGTTGTTTTTGTTGTAATTCTCTTTTGCTTCCTTTTCTGAAATTCCTCTCGTTAGGTTCCGTTGTTTACGGCCCCCCCTTTGTCGGCATGGCACAGCCTCGCACACCCATTAAGGCTTAAAGAAACACAACTAATTGTCACATCGTAAACATATCCCTCTGTATATATATATATATATATATAAATATAAAACATCTTTAAATTTTGTGGCGCATCATCATCCGAAGATGCTGCTGCAAGAGGGGAAGGAATGTTAAATCGAGCGAATCGTGTCTTTTCATCATCATGCGGTCTTTGCAAGAACGAAACTCGCCCCCATTGAGGATGTGGAAGATATGCCGCAAGTTTTCAGGCGCCACCCGGGTTACACTTCATTTGTTATTTTCTTGTTCCATCCCCCTCACATGTTTTGTTTTTTTTTTCGCATACGCGCGCCCTCGCAGATCACACAGAAATCGCCGCCTAATTAGCAAATTTGAAACACGTGAGGAAAAAAAAAGAAGAAAAATATCGCTTCTCGTCTTGGTTGGAATATGAGGAAAGAAGCTAATTACGAAATGAAAATAAATTTGAATTGATGGTGGAATGCGCACAATTGGTATGTTAACCATGGTAACAAAATAATATTAATATGAGGTGAGGGTGGCGTAAAGTTAATGGCGGAACGTTGAAAGGGAAAAAATGCGTTAAATTTTAATTGTTTCTTTCATTTGTTTTATAGTGTGCGGCGAAGGGAAGTGGTACAGGTGTGTTGACTTCGTGTTAATGCTTTTTTGGTAAGTACCCACTAAAGAAGGAAAATAGCGGTGGTAGGTAAGTGTACGAGAAACGTTAAAAGTGCGGCAGATGAAACCGCATTTGCATTGCGCTATAAAAGTACTTTTATTGCGTTGCCCTTAACTACGATAATAACAGCAACAACAACAACAACAACAATAAAGTGGACTGAAGAAATCGGCCATTTTGTTTAAATTTCTAACGTTTTACCACACACTTACACTTATCATCAATTAATGAAGATGCTGGTTGTTGGTTTCGTTTCTTTAAATTTTGTTTGGTTGTTGTTGCTGTTGTTATTTTGTTTCGGCGATGCGGTCGGAAATGAGTGACATATGAGCATCACTAAACAGCTGAACGAACAGAGCCCTCTCATGTGATGGCCGATTTACTTTAACAAACGATCGTCTCCTCCGGGCGGGCTTCTTCTGAAGAAGATGCGCTTCTCACTCTCTTTCTCTCCCTGCATCTTTTTGTACATCTATTTAAGTCTCTCTTTCTCAGTCGAAACTGATGTTTGATGATGATGAAGATGAAGGAGCAGATAGAGAGGAGACCAGACTACATATATACAAACACACATCTTTCCGTCCTCCCAATTAGTTAAATTACAATTGCAACTTATCTCGCCGCACATTGAGTGGGGCAAGATGTGAAATGAGAGAGTGGAAAGAAAGATCGTGAGAGAAGAGGACGAGAGAGCGAAAAGCCAAAAATAGGTCCCTAATTGAAACTGATTACATCCGACGTGCGTGAAAGCGCCATCTTCATGTCGCTACGCGACATGAATCTCCTTTACGTAATCAGCCGCTCAAATAATTAATGAGAAAATACCCAGAAGGAAACGAAAACAGCAAATTGAGAAGAAAAAAAATAAGAGAGATACACTTATTAAATTAGTGGAATTTCGGTGCGCGCTTATTAAGCAATGTGGAAATGAGAGACAAAGAGAGAGAGAGAGTGAGAAAAAGCAATTTGATGTAAAGAAGATAGGCTTAAAATTATGTTCCATCACCTTGGCAACGACCACTTGAATTTGTTATTTAATTAACACGACGATCGGTAACAGATTGAATTTATTTTAAATTTTGATTTAAAAATTCGCCACTTTTTCAAATAGAAATATTACATTATTAAATAATTGAAGTGCAAATGAATGCTCGTGCAACTTATCTGAAATCAAATTAACGTTTTAAAAATGTAAACTTAATTAAAGTGGTAAATAAATAATTCATTCGAATGCGAACACTACTAATTAATTATTTATGCAACCGTTCATTCGGTTAATCAGCTGATGCAATTAATAATAACTGTCAGCGCGCATTTTAATTAACAGAGGATTACTTGAATTTCGTTATTGATGAACGATTTAAATTAGTTGAGCAAGTACATGTGCATTTAAAAAGCATAATTATCGTAATATTAACGTGATTGTGAGATTTGTAATCAGCTAATTGATATCTCAATCAAGATTAATTAAGTAAAATAATCGATGAAAATGCACGAACACACAATTTTAAATAATTGCCGAATGCGTAATGGATGATGGCAAAACCGACGTATTAATTTGAAGGTTGTTCACAGATGCCGCCCCGGGGGCATCGGATGGTTCATTAGACCACCCGTGTTGCAAATTCGTCGCGCGTTAGATGATTTCATGATTTCTTTTATACGTTAATCTAGGAATCAGTTGAAATTAAGACGATTATTATTATCATCATCATCATCATGATGATCATCGCCTTGTCTAATTAATTGGTATTGCCGAGAGTGCGTGTGCGTGCGTGCGGGCGTGTGGGTTTCTCTCATTTGTTTCTGTTGCGAGACGTCGTCGTCGTTTGTTGGTGACGGTAATAGCGTCCAGATGGCAGCCATTTATTTACATTAACGCGCTCTTGATTTCGTTTGCTCCTCTTTTTTCTGCTCTCTTGTTTTCCGCCTCCGCCGCTCCGGTTATGTTGGAAGCGGCGATTGCGAGACTGCGCTGCTGCTGCTGCTGCGAAGAGAACGAGATGAGCAAGTCTTGGCGTAAATTATCCCCGAGCTAATTGACAGCCATGTAACACGGTTTCTATTATTAATGACGCCCTCAGCGGCTTTTTACCCTCCGAAATCCGCGCGCTCTCCTCGCAATCTCTATATCTCTCTCTCTCTCACTCTTACTCTCTTTCAAACACATTCATTCTTTTGCAGACACGAAAACGCTAAAAGCCAATTAATTTCTTGTGAGGTCTATCTTCTAGTCGTTGTCGCTTTTACCATCATCTCTCACTCTATCTCTCTCATTACCTCTCACTGTTATACACGCTCACGATCTTGTAGTTTCATTTGTTTCGAGCGGCCAAGATGATGGCTTTGGAAGGGGGGAACGAACAAACGAAGGCCGGTCACGCTCAAACTATAGCTTTAACGAGCTCCGCCGCTAACTCGGTTATAATTATCCACTACCACCACCCATTCGAACTGAGCGGTCCGCGCGCTCTCGCTTAACTCTCCCACCGCTTTCATACATTTCAAAAAACACCGAGCGCCATCTATGCACGACCATCAAACCAGAGCGATGCGAGTTGCCTAAATCGAAAATTACGATAATTGGTACACCGTGCATTCGTTCGTTATTCCTTCATTAATTAGCGGCGAGATTTATCTGGTGGTCGCGTTTGAGTTAATTAGCGCTCGCTGCTGCCGCTGCTCGGTTGTTAGCAACTCTCGCCGGTTGCTTAGCAACTCTCGGATTAACTCTCCGGATCGGTCGGCCGACGGATGAGCGCGCTCCCGAGCAACGGGTATTATTATTATTTCGGCCGTTGCCAGGGGATACGTGACAGCTGCCTGGCACGTATCCAGAGGTACTGTCCTATCTCTCTCTCTCTCTGTCTTTTAAAAACAAAAGCAGCAACACTAACTAACGCGACGCTAATTAAAACCAGGAGCGCCGCGATTACGGGCCCCGACCGATAAATCAGACCCGATTTAATGGGCCGTCACTTTAACGGCGACGAAAATTGCATGTCGAACCGAGCAACCAGAAGGAGCGACGCAACGCAACGCAAAGGGTGGAGGTTTGAAGGTGTTTTCGTTGGTCGGTTATTAATGGCAATTACGTAATTTCGGGTTCGGAAACGAAAGGGAAACAACGAGAAATTACAATGAAAAGCAATTGAAGCAAAGATCAAAGACTCGAGCGTGCGAGTGATCGGCGATAAAAGCGTCTAGTTGTCGGTACACATAACACCATCTACTTGCGATGCAATTCAAACGCGATGGGTATCCCCATCTATTATTACCTGCAATATACTAACACGTATTGGCATTTCACGAGATAAAGGAAAATCTTTGATAATGGAAATCTTTATATTTTTAAAAAAATCTCTATGTCTCAGTTAATAATTAACGGTGTATAATAAATAATGAAATAGTTATAAAGGCAAAGAAAAATCAAAAAGTAGATATAATGTATGCAACCAAAAGTTCACAAATTAAATACTTTTTTCATAAAATTTATAACAACATAATAAATGTCTTTTTATTTGCATTTTTAATATTCAGTGTTTGTTAAATTTTGGGCAGCGAAACAAATTCTCCGAAAAGCAGAGTGTAGCGAAAACAGAAACCATTTATATGTGTTTATATTTATAGTCATAATACAAAATATTTAAATTAAAGCAACTACTTATTAAAAGTGGAAATAGTAAAATACTAAATATTTTAATTATTTTGTTCAATCTATTAATATATTTGTAATATATTAAAATTAAATGTACTATAAAACATTTTCGTGTTAGATAAAAAAGCGATAAAAATTAGGTGATTGCCGAAAAATCACGAAAATTAATGCGTTTCGCACATTGGTCTATAAAAAATATCACTGCGTATCGATGAATCAACAGCTGCACCTGCAAAAGCAAATCATTTCGTCGAACGCGCAAAACGAAGGATCGGCAACCCTCGTCACATTTCGCTATTAACAATTCTATTGGTTCAATCGCTCGGTTCGAATCACACAAAGCATTGGTTGCTTATCTCTAAACATTTTTATCTCTGAACGAATAAAATTACAAAAATGGCTGTTTACAGCTACAAAAAATATAATGCACTAAACCAATAGAAATTGAGTGTTTCTCATTTTTAAATCTATTGAAAGAAATAATCTCATTTATTATAAAAACATTTTTTATTAAAATAAGTTATTATACTATTTAAAATAATATAATTATTTTCAAATATAAAAATAGATTTCATATATTAAAAAGAAATAGTTTCGTGAATCGATATTTGCCAAATCAACTTATGTAAATAATTTTGCAATGAAACATTCTAAATATTAATATTTGTAAATAAGATTATAATAAATTATTTATGTAAATTTGTAATTTAAATTAATTCGAAATAAAATTTGTGCGATCGAAAAAAAAAGAGTAATAATAATTAGTGCAATAAAAATATCACTGCGTATCGATGAATCAACAGCTGCACCTGCAAAATCAAATCACATCATCGAAAGCGCAAAACGAAGGATCGGCAACCCTCGTCACATTTCGTTATTAACAATTCTATTGGTTCAATCGCTCGGTTCGAATCACACAAAGCATTGGTGCTTATCTCTAAACATTTTTATTTCTGAACGAATAAAATTACAAAAATGGCTGTTTACAACTACAAAAACTAATCCAATAGAAAATCTTGTTTATAAATCTCATTTAATATAGAAACAATCTTTATTAGAGCAACTTATTATACTATTTTAAATAATAAAATAATTTTGAAATAATCGATACGAACTTTATAAGAAAAAGTGAACTTGATAATTATTAATTTTTTTTAATGAAATTATAATGTATTTCGTGTATTTTAAATTTAAACAAATCCATCATAAAATATTGAAAAATCGAAATACTTCTTCTTCTTCTTCTTCTTTCCTCTCCTCGCTTCACTTAGCTTGCGCTGTTTGCGCAATTTCGCCAGCCACTGCCTGTATAACTAAACTAGCCTGAGTTACTATGGAAAAGAGGGAACATACACGTGGAGTAAGTAGAAATCGAAATATTAAAACAAATTGGAAATTGTGAAATATAGGCAACATTAATGCCTTCCACGAAATATTATTTTAAAGTTGAATTAAATGAAATTTACAAGTATTTAGCATTTATTACATCAATCGATTCAATAAATGATGTGAAATTTAGTTTTGCAATCACGTAACAGCAACGATCATCGCCATCTGTGTTCCATTTGTAAAGACAAGTTTACAGATTACTGGGAACGATGTTACGTTTGAGCTCTTGCATAATCGTTGTGTTGGCTTTGAGCCAACAGATGGAGGAAGCGGTTTGATTGATGTTTATACCCTTAGCAACGTGTGCATTTGGGGGAAGGAAATGAAACAAATTTAGTCGTCTACTATGACTACGACTATGACTCTTTGTAACAAAGCCAAGGGCTTAGAAATCAGTTTGTGAAATAATGATTTGTTTAATTATTAATTGAAAAACATTCAGTTTTCAATATTTGTAATTGATGGACAATCGTTTGTTTTAACGGTGGGTTATCGATCCGATTCGTTTTTGTTTTGTTAAATGGAAAGCTTTTAAAAGCCTACTACTTATTTTCTCTCTTTAATGTTAATGGTTCGGAAATCACTTAATAAAAGTGACGGTCGAAGGGGCGGTGAGGTGCGAGGAGGTGGCGACCGCCGATGGTAACGAAGGCGAGGGGCGGCGCGACGTGTTGGAGAGGTATTATAACGAGCGGTGTAACGACGATGTATCCGAGTTGTTAACTTTAAATAGTTTCCAGATTGATAATCGGCGAACACGTAAAGTGCATTAGGTGCGACGAGGTACGAAGAGGTGCGGGAGCGGCGATCGTCTCCTTCGGACGAAATCGGTGCATGCAAACGCATGCGACGGTCGAAATGAGAGACCGAAGTGATCCGATCATCGTTTAAAATCCGACCGTAATTAATGCATTAGAGGCGCGTTTAAATAGTATTAATAGGCAATTCCTTTTAGCACAATCGCCGAGAAACAGAACAGAACAAAACAAAAAGAAAAAAAAGAAGAAGAACACACTTTAAAACGAGGATATCGTTTGACATTTCGAAAAGTGTGAGAGAGAGAGAGAGAGAGAAAGAAAGAGAGTTACCACACGGATTTCTACTTTGCGCGCTGCTTTTGTCTCTCCGCAAAGTAGAAATAACAGCAACAACGTACGAGAGGAGGCCTACTTTGAAAGAATGCATCCACTACGTAACCATCACGATGTTACGAAGAGAAACAACGGAACGCGAATCACCGCCGTCGTCGCCTCAGCAATTCTCGGAATGCGTTTCACCATCCCCCCCGCCGCCCCTCAACGATCCTCGTTGCGACCGTCCGGCAATAATTAATTTAATCTCCGTTAAGCCTCTTTAATGACTTATTTATTGCCGATAAAATTTGCCCATTAAACGATCTTAATTAATTAGTCTCCGGATGATTTCACTGTTCGGATTTAAATCTTTCTTTATCTTCAACAAAAAAAAAACAACTTTTGTTCTTTTGTTATTTGGTCTCTTATGCGCAATCGAAGTTGATTATTTAGGGAGAAAAATAGAAATTAAAATGATGCGTTTCGCTCGAATCGTGTCCGGGAATATCCACGTCTATCTGACAATTGCTTTTGTTTTCTATGTTGTCATGGCATCCATCAACACGGATTTATGAACTGTGACAAAACGAATTTTGTTCTTTCTACAACAAAACAACATCGAACGCGATTATGATCGATGTGGTCTATATAACTTTGTCAGTCGTTTGTTTCATTCGTCGTTTGTTTATTTAATTTGTTGTGAGCGCAGCACGGCAGTCGCGATTCGAGTTCAACAATCCCCGCCGATATGCGACGACGAGGAGGAGAGCCAAAGCCAAAGCCGAGCCAACAGAACGTGACGACAGTGGTGAAACCACGAAATCCACTTTGCTTTTCCTGCCTTCTCTTCACTTCTCACCAAATTACTACTAGCACTATTACTAATGCTGCTTACTTAAACTTATTCCACGAACGTGGAAGAAAATAAAGAAATAATGAAAGCAGCTCGAAATTTCGTAATTTCCAATAAAAAAGCAATTACAAAATTATAAAGAATAATTAACATCCTTTCTAAATAATGATTTAATTAATTAATTTGATTAATTCGTAGCGCGATTATGCAATGAATCCGAGCATTTTAACTGTTGTTTTATCTTAAACTGAATGCCCATTTTGTGTACCTCAAGAGACAATTAGGTAAATAATTACGATAATGATGGATCCAATTCCAATTTTATATCGTATTATTATGTATGTTTTCGGTTCGTTTTTCTGTAATTGATCGCGCCTCACAGAAATTGGTTTCTCGGTAATAGAAACGAACGTTTCCGCTGCTTCACTCTCTCAATAAATTCGAATAGACTATTTATAATATAATACTGCTACACATAACCAATAATTAGGATAGCGGCCATGGAAATTTCTATTTTTTGTTGTTGTTTCGTTCTTCAGTTGTTGCTTTTCAACAAAGAGAAAAACAAAGTCAAAGGTGGAGCTCGAATAAAAGAGAAAGAGAGAGAGATGAAGGGAAAAACAAGTGAATTGGAGCGAATGCATGTGTTTCGAAGTAGGCGATTCGTAATTCGATTAGAAAATGGTCGCCGCCGTCGCCACCGCAACGGTAGGGCCGCCGCCTCCGCACTTCCCCGCCGCACTCGCTCTTTTAAACTTTTTCATTATGTGCGGGAGTTGTGAATAATTGAGGAAAGAAAATGTGAAAACAAAAAAAAATAACTTGAAATAGTCGATATTTCAGCGATGACAGTTTAGACTTTTGATAATCAATAGTTGAAACTTAATTTACAAATCAGCTGATTTAATGGAACTCCATTTATGAAACAATATAATTAATTGTCATATAGAATTACTATGACAACCGAAGGGTGATTACAGAATCTCTCGGTACGTTAATTAGTAATCGTCCAATTAAGAAAAAATAAAGAATATTGCGTTCCTTCCAATTATGCGTGTCGGATGATTTTTATATTCTTTTAATTTTTAACGTGAATAATAAATTGTGGAATGAATGATGATTAGGACTGCCGAATTCCGGGTAATTCGGTAGCTTTAACTGTCGGCGGAGCGGCGTATTAAGGACCCATTAAATTACAGACACACACAAAGCTGAGACAACGACAAAGATGATGATGATGATGATGATTGGTAGGTTATGTCAATGAAAAGACACCAAAAGAAGAGAGGAGAAAGAAGCCGTCGTTTATTCGATTTCTTGAAACAAATTAAAATTAGTGCACCGAAATCCGAGCCGCGGAGGAATGCAGAAAACTAAAGAGGAAAAGAAGAAAAATAACGCGCACACACACAAAGAAGAGGTATTCACATAAACATTATATCAGATGCGATAAGCTCGGTAAGTTTCGAGGAAATTTACTGCTTAATTACGTTGCGGCGCAAGAAATATACGAGGCGGATGAATGATTGATATTGCCATGGTAACACCGATAATTTTCGATGGTAACGATAATTCAACTTTGGAACAGTTGAAGAATGATATAAAACCGAAACATAATGTCGATCGATAGAAGTGGTATTAACGAAAATAAACAAGGAAAATGGATAAATCTAAAACGGTATGTGTTTCGATTGAAACAAATGAATTGCGTCGAGGAGGACGTTTAAGTGTAATAAATGATGGCAGAGTCTAACAAATGAAAGGGGTAATAAAAGACAATCGAATAAAACGGAAGGTAATAAGTAAATGGCGGTCGAATGGAGAAAGAAAGAAACGAGTAAATAATAGAAAGTCGATAATGAGACGAACGCGATTCAAATTAAGAAGTTAATAAATAATTAATTATTGATTACCAAAATAAGTGTACTCGTTAAACAGATTTGTAAAAGACAATTGAAACAATCAACAAAAGGTTAATGAAAGATAATCAACTATAAAAAAACATCAATAAAGATTAATGAAAAAAAACACATAAAATAACGATAATAATGTTTTTACGATGTTTGGTACGAAATAAAGATCCGATCAATATAAATGACCGCCGTCGATGCAAACAATAGAATATCGAAATAAATAAAAGCCAATCAATCGAAACAACATGTCTTCAAACAAACGAACAAAAAAATGACAGATGAAGGAATCAAATTTGACAGTCGAGAAGAAGACAAAGCTGTCACCGTACGAACAAAGGAGCAGAGGTAAATGAATGCAGAACGAAAGACGAAAGAAAAAGGGAAGAACGAAACACGATACGCATTGTGTAAATTGCGAATCCCGGAAGCAGGAAGAAAGCGCGCGTCTTAAAGATCGTAATTAGTTGAAAAATTATACTCTGTAATTGTTTTGTTTCTTTCATTTTTTTTCACTCCGTCTTCATTTGTATGTTGGTTGAGGAAATTAGGATTGGGTTTCGTAAATTGCAATTGCGCAATTTCGTAATTATGACATTTGTCGAACAAAACCGCTGTCTTTTTTCTTCTTTTTTTGGTTGTCGTTGTGTTTTGTTTCAGGGTGGTGGTGGTGGTGAGAGCAGCTGCGACGATAAACAAAGAATTTCCAATCAATTAATGATACGTGAAGAGAGAAGAAAGGAAGAAACAAGAGGAGAAGAGAAGAAAACCGGGGTTGCGTGTCGCGCGCGTTCTTTTCGATGGAAAGCTAATCTAATTGGTGGCAGCACATGTGCAGCACATCTCTTCTCCACTTGTACGTAATTTGCGTAATCGCAAAGGCGATGGAAAAGAAGAGAAAAAAACGAAAAATGAAACAAAAAGAATAAGAAGAAAACAAAGCAATTAACCAAATTAGCATCGATTTCCGATGTGTCTGTCGCTACTTCCGCATTCTCGGCGCACATGTCGCAAAAAAAAGAACACAAATGAAAGACAAAATGTAAAAAGTAACAAGAAACAACTGAACAAATCTGAATATTTGTGAAACACAAGGGGGATGCGAAAAGGGTGGAAGTTTTGGATTTGTGAAGTGTGGGTGTGGGTTGGGGTGGAGGAGGATCTCTCTAATTGGAGTTAAAAAGGGTCGGGCGCGCTTTTCTGCATAATTCATGCGATACTCATCCATCCCTCCAACCCCTTCTCATCCGTAAAGCACCCCCCAGAATGATGCCTCTTTATCGAAACTTCGCGAGGTAATTATTAAAATGGATAGAATAAATTGAAAAGATGGTGGGGCTGTTTGGTTTTCCCATAAAACAAAAAAAACATGGTTACCGAATGCGATAGATATTAGATGAGTACGACGGAGATGAAAAGATGACTCTCGCTGGCGAAGGATGAGAATAATTAGCGTAACTATGGTTACGGAACGGAATGTCTCTTTAATGGTTTCGCTTGATCGAAGTGAGCGAGCGAACGAACGAACAAATGAACGAAGAACGATCGAGAGAAAGGTGGAGGATTACGATGATTGTCGTTTGTTCGTATTTCGATTTTTCTTATTTCTTTTGTTCCTGTTGGGAGCACGAACCCAATAATAAAGCGCCATTATGTCATTTATGCGCTCTCGGGGAACTATAATCAAAAAAACTTAATAACGCAAACTGCATTTTAAACTTTAAACGAAAACGGACAGGCGGCGATGTTGAAGAAGTGAAGAGATGAAGAGGAAATACGAAATGGAATGAAGAAAACGACGATGATTAGGTAAGAGGAGGAGACGGTAATGTCGTGTCCGATGTTGTTTGAAGTCGAGTGTGCGGTGAAGGGAGGTCGGTTAGAGGTATAAGTGTCATTAGGGCCGTTTAAGTGTATGTGCGTTAGCCTTGTTATTTGTAATTTTGTCGTCGTGTCATTATGTAATGGGCAGGGGTCGGTCGAACCCCTTCCTCTAAATCGACCGCCAAAAACTATATCATGATGATGATGATCATCATCATCATCATCATCCTACCAACTTGAAAAACGAAACGCATTAAGAGCGGCTATGAAAAACAAGAGACACATCGCCGAAAGACAAAAGAAGAACGATCATAATAATAATAATGGTAAGAAGAAGAGGAAGGGTAAAACGTAGAAGAAAGGACCGAACGAAGCAACAAGATGCAAACGTTTGCAGCATTTGTGTCCAATTTTAGAGATACAATAAATCGTAAATAAGCAAAACTATTTTCCTTTTATTTAAATTTTAACAAATATTAATTAAAATAAACGGAATCATATTGTTTAAGAAACAATCGAGTTAAAATGTAACGAAACAAAAGGATAACTTTCAGACTTTTCGTTCTGAAGCAGAAGCGGTTTAAATTGAAACAAAGGAATAAATGTGAAACAAACTCGTAACAAGGGTAAAAACAGGAGCAAAACTAATAAAATTAAAAGAATTAAGGCGATTCTCCTTATTTTTAATTATTTTTATATATTTTTTTTCTTGTGTGTGTGTGTGTGTATTGTGAAGGGGAATTTTGGTGCGTGTTTTTAATGGGTTTTCGTAATAAGAATCGTAAAATTGTCGAACGATGTTGATGATGATGGGAAGAGCAATTAAAGGGTTATATATTCTGGTTTTATTTCTTTGGGCGGCACCGAAGAAAAGAACAAAATAGCACCCCTCTTTTTTTCTTTCTTTCGTTTGTTCTTCTTTCGTCTTTTGTTTAACGACATCGGATTAAATGGAAATAAAAAAGAGGAAGAATTTGTGCATATTTTCGGTCTGTGGTAGATCTTGCTGACAATGTTGAGAAAGGATGAATAAGAGAAATGCGAGAGAAAAAGGGATGAACATTGGACGATAAGTTTCCGCTCGTAAAAATCCGCCACCCTTGTTCTTTTCTCTTTTTTTTCCGTCTTGACGTTCACCTCTTTTACGGTGGTCTCTTCTCTACAATTGTTTCAGGGTGGCCAACTGTTACGATCATGGATTAGATTGAGGCGAATTAAGTGCGCTTCCGACGAGCGGGAGATAAATACAGAAGATGATAACCCTCTAAAAGTAGAAACACCTAATTGCCTTCCGATAACCAAAAAAAAAACGAAGAGAAAATTGTCGTGATTTCTGTCGCAAGAACAATTGCTAAAGAGGCTTGTTAAATGAATAAATATGGCGTTAAAAAAATATAACTTTGACAGATGTCAGTGAAATAAAGAAATAAACGATAAAGTGGCCCGTCATAAATGCAAACAGAAGAAGATCGTATTTGACAGATGTCAGTCAACGAAAATAATAGAATAATGTGACACATGTTAGATTGAAACGTATATGCAGAAATCAAAGTTGAATATCAACTGATTTTAATTATTAACAAACTGTCAAAATTAAAATGAAAGATTTAAATTTCTGACAGAAGAAAAGAGAAACGAAATTATAAATTTAAAAAAAAGAAGAAAACAATTACGAAACGTAACGTAATCGTTTTCGACGAACGGATTTTAATCGCCCGATTCTCATTTGTTTTCTGGGAGAATTGCTCAATTTCCATCTCGATTATTTTAATTATTTTCTCCGTTTCGAATACACAGCCACAAAAAAAGTGAGAAAGAAATAGAAGACTTCTGCAATCCGTCTTTTTTCTACTCATAGTTAAGACTATTTCTTTCTTTTTATAAGAAGGAACGACTGGATGAAAGGTAATTACGAAATACGGTAATTAATTAATAATGGGTAGGCGGTGAAACAAAAGTGAAATAGAAAAAATGAGCGGTGCACGTAGTAATTGCATGGAATTAATGGGAGCGGAGGGGGTTGATTATTGTGGAATAAGAAAAGAAAGAAAAAAAAACGAAGAGGAGAGGTTGTTGAGGACAAGGGCGAAGAATGGCGGCACGCGATTGGAAATTACGGCGTCCCCCCTCGACGAAGAACATTTGCAATCGCGAAAGGGGAGGGCGGTTAAAGAGGGTGGTGGTTGGGGTTTTGCTTGGAGAATAATTCACGAAGTTGGAGGATTCATAATTCAGGATTCAGTGGGCCGCTGATGCTTTGTTGGATGGAAATGTAAGAAATTGAAGAGAAGAAAAGGTAATATAACACACACATATACACACACACACACACAGAGAAGGAAAATAAGGGCCGTATTTAATTCGGCTTTTATTGCGCCGCATGCGGAATGATAAAAACCCCGCGTAATAAAAACTTATCCCTATTTCTTTTCTTTTCTCCTTCCCCTCGCACTCCCTCGCTATTTGACCGCTCGATTCGCTTTTGTTACTCACCACCGCGCAAAATAAGAAGAAATGGGACATAACAAGTTGGCGTGGCATAAAACAAAAGCTAACCGCTATTTCTTATCCGCAACCCTCAAAGAACAAACACAATCCGAGAGACTGCGCTCATTTGTTTTCCGCGCAGCTCTCTTGAAAAATGCACGAGATGAGATGGGAGGGTGGTGGGGGCGTAGGGTTTGAAGCAGGAATAAAGCAATACGTGGACGGAATATGATCATCCGCTTTTCCGGCGATAAATTATTAACCGAACGGTGGACACTCCAATTTTCCGAGGTTTTCTCGCGTTCACGTAATTTGTTTACATCCATCCACTAACGTTACAAACGATTATCAATTGTTTAAAGACGTATGCAAAACCAATGAAAAAAATAGTTATCCATTTAGTCGCCTCTTACGACAAGCAGGAATATCACTTTGGTCGTATTCTTTTTTTTTTTTGCTAGCAAGCAGCAGAAGCCCCGAAACCAAAGGGCTCTTATTTAAATCTCAATTTAGATTCTCACTCTTTCGTTTTATTTTCATTTTGTTTTATTTCTTCGCTTTCGTTATTTAGCGGCGTCGAGCGAGGCGGATGTTCATGAATGTTTTAGTTCGTTTCCGGATATAACAAATCCCCACACCCACCACCCGCCACCACTTACTTCCCTGTACCACCCCCGTTGGGGCCGAGTACTAAACTTTGATATTGTTTTATTCGCCCCCTTCTCTTCATTCATTCATTCTCTCTCTCGCTCTTATCCACTTCAACTCTTAACTCGGTACGGTCGTGTGTCTGTAACTCTCGTGGGCCGTCCCACCCCCTCCCACCACCTCTCTAACCGGATTAAGGGCCGACCCGATTTGTATTCAGGCATTGTTTCCACCGCCGCCGCCCCCGAGGATAAAAGTCTTCTTTACTGCCCGGCGCACAAATACGGACGATGCCCATTTATTACCATCCCGAAATGAAGCAAAAAAGAATGTTCTACTACACTCTTCGTTCTAAATTCAGCAAACGCCGCAGCACGATTTACAAACAACAAAAAAAAACAACACGCTCGCTAAACAATATTTATGGGTGCTAAGCAACATACAGATTATACAGCGGATGATTAACGTTTAACCTGCAAATGTCACAACGATTACCAGAAACTGTCGTTAAAGCAAGCGCGATTTCGAAATAATTAACGTGAAAATGTCAAATAGGTTATGACAACTGTCATTGTAATTACGTGAAAATGTCAGAAGGATTAAATTATTTAAGATCGCTCGTTGATTAACCTTAATCCGTCAAATTGATGACGATTGATGATTTATCGTATTGGAGAGAGGTGTGCGCGACACACACGCAGAAAACAAAAGATAAATTGAATAAATGAATGATTGAGCAGGATCGAAGAAAGGAAACAAAAACCGGGTCATTTGGCAAATGAACGATTGCATTTTTAAAGACGGTTTCGTGGGTGGCAGTGGCGGCGCGCCACTCTCGCTCTACTACGTAGTAGTCATCCTTGCCTCTCCACTCGCTCTCCGTATCTCATCAAAAATTAAACTCAGTTCGAATGAAATTTTCCGCTTTTGCGGCCCTCCGGTAATTTCCATTTGGAAAATAAAAATCTCAATTACCGCCGCCGCTTTGTTAACATTCGCTGCTTATTTTTCCTTTTTTTTTTTACTTTGGTTATTTCAGTTTCTGAGTAAAGCGGTCGTCAGGGAATATTGTTGTGTGAAACCAAGGAGAAGCACAAAATTGCTCGATGAGAAATTAATAGTCAAATGCGTGTTGCTTATTAAAATTTAAAAAAAAAATGAATATCGTTGAATTGAATAACAAATGAAATGCGTAATCACAGAACAAATGAAGCGCAAAAACAAAATTGTAGCAAAGAGTTATGTGAATGGATGGTCCGATATTAAATAGAAATCACGCATCATCATCATCATTATTATTATGATCGTGTCGTAATCAAGTGGAGAACCGAGATACCTTGACAGCTGTCAAATGTTTAACCTCGTTCGCAAATTTGACAGCTCAATAGATGGAAGGTACAACGCACACTTATATACATGCTGGTTTTACTTTTGGATTTTGGTGGTGCTGGATGAGGGATGAAAATTGGTGGAAAGAGATGAGGGGTGGGAAGTTTCGGCGGAAAACAGAGCGTTTTCCATTAAACGAGCCACCGGGACGGAGATGGAGAGAGAGAGATTGTGGAAAATTACATTACACCGAAAAGCGTAATTCATTTATTTAACAGGGCCGAGAGCGCGCATAATTGGGGGGCGGCAGCGGCGGCGGCGGCAAAGAAGGTGGCTCCCTCTCTTTTCCTCTCCGTGTCCCCCCTTTTTCCGACCATCAAAGATGGCCGAGCACAATCTCTCTTTCTTTCTCACTCACTCACTCACACCTTCGCACGACATCGAAGGAACAAAAGATTGATCTCTTGACTTGATTGGAATTAGATCAATGCGATGTTTCTTTTACGTTTTTTTTTTTCAATTAAAGTAATTTATCGTAATTTTATATTCTTACTGTTTCGATAAATGTATATTCGTTGAATTACATTTTTTAAATCGTATTGGAAAATGAATGATATTTGAAGATTGGGGAGAAAATAAATTGAAATAGAGGTGAGAAGAAACAAAGGATGGTTGGAGCGGTAGGGATGGAAGTGGGGTTAGAACGGTTGCATGGTAGTGGGAGCTTCGCGTATTCAATTTGGTGGAAATCAGTTGATCCGATGGGGATTGGGTGAGGGTAGGCGGGGCGTTACCGCCGCCGCCGCAAATCTGACCAATGGGTGATTCGGATCGAGTCCCCGCCGATGTCATGGCAACTACTGGTTACGGCCGCAGTCAGCACTGTGGGACGACAAGTGACGGTCGCAACGGTCGCGTTTTCACTGCTTTCTTCTCCTTCCACAAATCGTAGTTTCATTTGTTTTCCAACAATCAATCAATTAACTACTAAGAAGAAATCAAATCCAAAAAGACTAAATTATGTTATTGTAACAAGAAAATAAAAGCAATAAATAAATATATATAAAGATAATTGAGTGCAGTTATTGTCGTTCGGTTGTTATTGTTGTTGTAGTTTTTGTTTAATTGTGTGCGATAAGAAGACGAAGAAGAGATGTCGGACCGTGAATTGGACGATGATCACGAGATAAACGTGATGGACACAGACAGTCGTTTGTCGCATAGCGACAGCGAACCGAGGAGTCACTGTTCGAGTCCGGATCAAGTCAATCAAACATCTCATCACCATCATCATCAGCCGACGACGACGACCACGACTACCACAACTCTACCATTCAGCATTTCTAATTTGCTTGGAAAGAATTTCGATCAGAAGAGCGAAAGCGATGAAGCGGAAGTCGCGAACAGCCTCTACCATCAGGCGAACATCCTGCAGCAAAGAGGCGCTCTCGGAGGTTTCGTACCCACTGGCTTCTACACGCAAGGAGTTCTCCGGGTGCCGGCGCACAGACCGATCGGAGGTGGAGGCGGCGGCGGTGGGACGACGGGTGGAGGCGGAGGCGCCGGGCCCACCAGCCCGTCGACGGTATTCACACCCTGGACGCTCGGTCTCGACCCGGTCCTGCAAAGATCTGCAGCCGCCGCCGCTTTCGCATCCCAAGTTGTCAAAGACAGATTAGCCGGTAAGCATGCACAGAAGAGAAACACAGAAACATCTATATTTAAATGCATTCGAAATCAGCGTCAACATTCCAAAGACTTTAAACACTTCAACAAGAGTTAAGCCAGAATTGCGTACGCAAATTCTATCTATTTAAGCCACATTTATAAAAGTTAGACCAAATAGCAAAGACATTACATTATATTTAAACAAACTCATAATAGGAGTTTATGTTGAAACGAAACAAGAAATGCAGCATTAACAGAAAGAAGTGAATAATTATTTAGAACGCAGCGACAAAAGTGTAAAACAAAAATTCGAAATATAAAAACAAGTAGTTGAGGAGAAAAGACAAAACACGATCTCTCTTCTTAGCCGGTCGAAAGCATGGTATTTCTTTTTCTCTTTCTCTCTTAGTTATTAGCGGAAAACCCGTTCCGAGGTGTTTCGACGGGCGAATTATCGCACCGTCGCGCTAACGACACATTCACTATAGGTTTTTATTTAAAATATGTTTTGCACTTTTAAGAACGAACTCTAGATCGGAAATATTCCGCACAAGAAAGAAATAAATGAAGAAAAATAATTACTAGTTTGTCTTCTGAGAAGTAATGGAAGAGTTAGCAATGTTGGAACGATCGAAATTAAAAGAGAGAAATTCAATAAGAACGTAAATTTAAACAAGTCAACATTTACAATGGAATTTGCTCAAAAACAATGATACTTGTATATATGTTAATAGGTACATTTTGTATGCAACGTTAATTAAACTTCATGTCATGCGACAAATTGTCTCGATTAGTTTACTAAGAAAATAATAGCTGAAATGCCCTTTTAGTCGCCTTTTACGACAAGCAGAGGTTACTGTGATTGTATTCTAACAACTCTCCCCCAATCACAGGGGATTCACTACAATATTATTACACTTCAATTGATTATTTGTTATTCTAATTTGTTGATATGACAACAAGAAAATAAAACAACAAAACGCATCACTAACGCAACCGACGACTATCATATAATAATAAAAAACGTTTCGTAACTGTTTCGCAAAATTGTTATATCCATTATTTACCGCAGAACACAAAACGAATAAAATCGCGCACGCGGAAACGATTTTGTTTTTGTTTGTCCCTTGTTTACCATTCGTGTTTTTTTTTATAAACAATATTACAAAATTAAACAACCATTAATCGACAACGCAATTGTTTTGTTCGCTTTTTGTTTCAATTCAAAGGATAGGCGGTGCTCGTTGAAACAAAGTGCTTCGTGTAAAATGATTGATCGTTGTTATTTTTGCCATTTGTTTAATCATTTGTTTGTTAAACGATTAAACAAATGCGCCTTTTAAATGCAAATGTTTTAAAATTTTGTTTTTCTTTCTGTTGCTATTACTTATACTCAGTTCGACGGTCAACTGTTAATTGAATTAAATGCTTTGATGTTATTTTATTTAATTTTTTGATTTCAATTATTTAATCCGTTCGCTTTTGCAGATTGCGTCAATTAAGTCTAAAGTGAATTAACGTCTTGAGTCGTTTAGAATCAGCAATTGAATGAGAAACGGAGAGAGAAAAACGAAACAATTAAGTTAATTGAAGATTGGAAGAGTGGAAAACGAAAATGACATAATACGTAAAGCATGCAAAACGTTTCAGCCGCCCTTCGCTTCTTTCTTTTTTAAATGCGTATCTTTATATACATATATATAGTATACAGATGATATGGATGTATATACATGTATATCTGAGATCGTTCGCAATAAGCGAGTTTTCCCCGAGCCCCGCTGTCATTTTCACTTAGTTTTCCGCGGAGGCGGCTGCGGCTCCACCGCCTCCTTCAATTTTGAGCCTTCTTCCACTTTTCTTTATATATTTTGCAACTTCTCCCCCAGCCTTCTTCTTCTCTTTTTTTCTCTCTCCATAACCGCCATAAATCTTCCGGTTGATGGCCTCCCCTTTCCGATCCACTTTGCACGCGCTTAAATCCCCCCGAGAAAAATTACCGATTCCGGAAGATGCCAGAAACCGCCGGAGCCGCCACCGCTTGACTCTTTTGTTTCTAAATCGATTGTCTTTTATTTTATTATCTTGAGAAACAAATGTTGCTTATTAAAACAAGATGGCGATCGAAAATAATTGAATCAAAATGGCGACAATAAACAAAACAAAAATTCGACGCTTAAAGTGATTGGCAGTTAATGAAAAAAAAAAACAATCTATATTAAGTAATAGACTGTTAAACGAAAATGAAATATAAATAAAAGAGGGAAATAAAGGTAACAAATCATCGATTGCTCTAGAAGCGATGTGAATAGAAGAAGTTGTTTTGGAATCGAGGGAAAGCAGCAGAAGAATGCGATTCGTTACGGCACCGCACCTCCTCTATCTGTAATGAGTTTAAGTCGACTTAGATATCGACTACTTAAGTCGTAAATGTAATGGGTTCGGGGTGAGGTGAGGTGAGCTAGGATTTACATTTCTTCGATTTTCTACGTAGTATTTCCTAGATGGTAGGTAGGTTAGCTTACTTACATGCATACTATACGCCACGAAGAAGCGAATTTACATTCGAGGCAATAGCGAGAGGAGGATTCCCCGGGGTGCGATATGCCGCTCAGAGCTCTTGGTTTCCCCGTGTCGCTATGGTTACATAACGAGATGCACTTAAGAGAGAGCGAGACGGAGGGACATCTCAGTTGTAAACAAGTCTCGGGAAGGGATGAAACGAGGCCAACTATGTTTTTAATATAACGTTGCCGTTTTTCTTTCGTCTTCCGCCCGATGGGACTTTTCCGTCGGGGAAAAAGATCGCGATTTTCGAGTGCGTAAATAAAATACGAATGCAAAGTTTCGCTTCGTCATTTATTCACTACGTCTTTTACTTGCTTCGAGAATCATTTTTGAAGAAGAGGAGACGAAAAAAGCAACGCGGACTGGAAAAAGTATAAAACTATTTACGAGTCTCCGAGTTCAGGTTTTTCCTTATCTTCGCGGACTTATTAATCAAGCCCTGTTGCTGTTTATTTTTTGTTCTTCCTTAAGTTTTTTGACCGAGAGATGGTGCTGCTTCGGAGGAATGAGGGTACGAGGATGGTCGGCGGCGGGCGCGCGCGACTTAATCTGCGTGGACAGCATAAAGCTCTCAAACGACGCGAGATAAGAACCCGAACCTTACTTAAGACTAAAAAACGGACGAGGAAAGAAATAAAGAAACACGAGAGAAGAGAAAAGAAGCGTTTCTTCGTTTCTCGCCGTAAAGAAATCAACTTTGTGAAAAACGAATGGGACTAGAAATTATACGTAGGATTACGCAAATTAACGCCGAAATTGTCGCAAGCAAGAGAAAATGCTTTCACCTTTTTTTCCCCTTTGATTGCGGCAATTAACGCAAACAAAAATAATAAATGGAAACAAAGAGAATACACATTTGACTGGTTGAGATATTCGCAGATTATTAACATAAATCCTGGAGGAGCGAAAGCGACGAATAATGACATGAAACTGAATCAATGACTTAATTAAGGTGTTTCTCGAGGAATGAGGGAGGGATGGAAATGCAAGTGGAGAATGATGGAAATGGACTGAGTGAGTGAACGAGTAGTGAAGATTGTCAAGGGTCTTCGTTCCGTTCTTAACTTAAGTGCACTTAAATGTAGATTCCGAGGGGTTAAATTTATCGTTTCGTTTCTCGTAAAACACGCGCACGAGATTTGCAGTTGGCGTCGTCCGTCCGTCGGATTGATGGAAGAAACAAATGAAGGAGAGGAGGACCGAGCAAAAGCGAATCGTATTATTGGTTTCGATGCATTAGCATGTCTGCGTCTATAAATCGTAATTTGATCGAAAAGCATTTGCATAATAGAGTAGCAAATAAATAAAAGTAGATAATAGTATAATAATAAATAATAAAAAAAAAAACATCAGGTAGCAAACTAACTGTAACTCGATTTCCGAGTTTGATTCCGTGCCGCGATCCATCTTTTCGTTCATTTGCTTCGTACGAGTTGTACAATCATGTATATCGAATTGTAATTTGCGTACTGATAATAATAAAATTGTGTACGAGTGGAATGAATGAGTGGTATAGGGAGAAAGAGAGTGAGAGAAGTGTGCGTGTGGCGTCGCTGTTGAACGATTGTAATGTATTTACGTGGAAAACATGGAAAAGCGGAATTTAGAAGCAATAAAAGTGTAATCAAAGTGGCCGCCCGCTCTCGGCAATTGTTTCCGAACGATGAAAAACAAACAAAAAACAAGCGACGACGAAAATCGAAACAACGAAAACAACTTTTGTTTTAGTGGAGCGCAGCGGCCATGTTTAATGCGGGAGAAACATGCGAGCGTCGCGACGACCGCACTATTATTATTATTATTATTTGTTGATCGCCGATGTGTGCTTATGCCATTACAAACTCATTACGAGCAACCCTCCACCATTCACTAATACACTAATTCGATCGATGTTCGTTACGTCCGCACGCCGTCGATCAATCGCAACAACAACCTCTATCTCTTTTGATTACCATAGCAATAAGTGCAATAACTGGTAATTGTTTTGCTAATTAACTGTTACTATGGTAACTAAACAACCGATAATTATTGTATTATGAGCATTAATAATAAAGTGTATTTTAGTAATATATGAATTGCCAACACGTTCATGTATGAACTAACTTTCACACTATTACCCAAAATACATCAATTAACGTGATGTTAATTATGGCCAGTACAATATTCGTTAATGAAACAAACTTTTGCGAATTTCAGAATGACCGAAACAAAAATATCACATCGTAATGCAATTTGTAACAATCGTTCGTATATATTTGTAAATGTTATGTAACATCAATTTTCTCGTTTTTCCGAACCGAAAATCATTTTTAAACCAATCTGGAAACAAAACGAACAAGAAACAAATGAGTGTGGTAGTAAATAACATGGCCGTCCATTGCGCCCGCGGTGATGGCATGTTCCATTATTAAATGAAGAGATGGATATCTCTGTCCGCGTGTATTTCAAAGCGGGGTGTAGGAGGAGGAGAAAACAAAGCAATGAAAGAGAGGAGAATAAATGAAAAATAAAAAGAATAAAGAAACAAAACACATGCATTAGCGTGGTTGTTTCGTTTGAACACCACGTGATTGTGCGAGACAGAGAGAGAGGGAGGACGATGGATATTAATGTGTGTGTGTGTTTGTGTGTGTGTATGTTTTAGTATTCAGCGTGTGTATGTATAAATAACCGCTATCGCAACGAAATTACATTATTGTTGCATGTAATTGGAGGCCCGAACGGCGTCATTATGTAATTTTACAGAGTATTGTTTTTGTAATTAATTAGATTGTCGTGTTTTACCAAAGCCCCCCCTCGCCTCTCCCTTTACCGCCACCGCCCCCCCTTTAATTTAACGACGGTTAATTATTTACGATGTTCCCTAATTAGTTTAATTAGTCATATATATATAAACACATATACACACACGAACGCTGACCGTAAGAGCGATATATAAATTTATATGATGAGTAATTAATAATATCATCTCTCTCTCTCTCTCTCTCCATCACAGGTACATTCGTATTCGCATTTCGAAATTTTAACGGACTGTTAAAATCGCTGTGGGCAAATCCACGTGTGCATACTCAAATATTGATTAAATATCGGGTTTATGTAACAAACGCGCACGACCCGCCACCCCGAAAACAAACACATTTACAATTATATTTCAGTATTCTTTTTGCTCGTCAATTTTGCAAAATAATAATATTTATTTTCTATTATTACGAACATTTCATTAAATTAAAAAGAAGCTACTCGTAGTAACAAACAATTATATGTGACCTTTCTTTTAATTGATGCAACGGTGAAATAACACAAAAAAGGTGAACGTATTTGAAAAATGAAGGAACTAATTTACACGCATTGTTAAAAGCGATGATTGTAATTTGCGAATAAACTCATTAAAAAAATAATAATAATTAACGTGAAATTCGTGCAGTCTTAATTTAGAAACTGTAAAAATGTACATTCAAACTTAAGAATCGTTAAACTTTATTTTTTAATGTGAAAAGCATTTAAAAAATAAAAGAATTGAAAGTAATAATAATTTAAAAAGTGTACACGTTTTTCTCGTAAATCTCGTTAAATTTTTCGCGAAATCGATGATTTTGCCGGGTTTGGGATTTTTTTTTTGCATTTGATCGTTTTTAATAATTTAATCTTTTTTCGCTGTCAGTCCTTGTAAAAAAGTTGCGTTAAAAAATTGACGATTCTTTTTGGTTTGATTTTCACGAATTTTTAACATTTGGCGGAGGGCTGTTGGAACGATGAATTTTTAATTGCATAATCCATAAACGATGAGCAATTTTTAATTGTTCGATGATTTGTTTATTCGCGTTGCCTACGTTACGATTAAGTAATCTACTTTATTCACCTAATTTTGTAGCTTGAAAGGTTTTAAACTTTTGGTTGTCATGGTGATATATGAATTACAACGAGTGTAAATTGGAGTGGCGACCCCTGTTGTTTTTACGAGCATCGGTTTTTGGTGAAGATCGTTAAGCACGCACTAAAAACCCACCTCCTCTCTCTCTCTCCTTTTCTCCTTCACCCGTATTATTATTATTAACTGGAAGAAAAAGTAGAAGGATAATTTAGAAAACCACCCCGTTCATTCTCATTCTACGAGCGGCAGAGTTTACGGTAACCGCAACTTAACTCTTAAACTCGCGCTTATTACGTGATAAAACGCTGGAGGAAATTATTAACCGAAAGGGGAGGCTTTTGAAACAAAAGTTCAAGGATATATAATCGAGAGGAAGGACGTTCCTTTGTTTCGAACGCGGCGGCGGCGGCGGCTGCTGCAATGATGGGTTGTTGCAACCGTATCATTATTACCAATTGAAACAAATACCGAACGAGTGTGAGAGAGAGAGAGAAATAGGAAAACAAGGGAAGATCGGAAACAAAAACAAAATTCTATTAAAAGCTCAACTCCCATTGGCCGTTCGACCGCTAATGACGTTTTCACGTGCCGCGCTCTCATTTTTATTAAAAAATTCAAAATGGCGTGCATTCATCTTTTTCTCTCTCTCTCTCTCTTTTTCTAACTATAATTAAGGTTTTTCTCACTCGCTCGTTCACCGCTTCATTCATTTTTTTTTTCGGGTACACTCACGTAATTTCCCCCTTTTCGTTTTACGCGCTGTCGGTTGTTTGTTTCGAGCACCTACGATCCCCAATTAACCCCACAGAGGCACATGTTTTGCGTCGATTTTGTTAGTTTTTCGTCTGTTTTGTTCGATTGTTATCATCGTTACCCTCCCTTGGCAACGAGCGTCGAGGGGAGAGGATTAGAAACATATGACATCCCCTTTTAGTCGCCTCCTACGACAAGCACAGGATAACGTAACATTAAATATTACTTAAGAAATGAATCAACTATAAAATTCTGACATGACTCCAAATTTAAGTGAATATCTCGAGAAGTCGAAATAATGAGAATGCTGTTGCTGAGGAAATAATATATTGTGATGTATTAATATTTTTTTGTTATGGTTCTTTTTCGATTAATTCGAAGATTTCTTCGCAGCATCGTTTCCGATGACCAGGCGGATCGGGCATCCCTACCAGAACCGGACACCTCCGAAGAGGAAGAAGCCACGCACCTCTTTCACCAGACTTCAGATTGCCGAACTCGAGAAGAGATTTCACAAGCAGAAGTATCTGGCGTCGGCGGAACGAGCGGCACTCGCGAAAAGTCTGAAGATGACCGACGCCCAAGTGAAAACGTGGTTCCAGAACCGAAGAACCAAGTGGCGGTGAGTAACAAGAAATCGCTTAGATTTATTCGGTTGCTAAGCAAATTTGTTGTTTGCTTCGATAAACAGAAATGCATGTATGTTTTTTATCGCGGGGATGAGGGAAGTTAGTTTTGAGAGGAGATACGGTTTGATGGATGTTGAGGGGTGGGTTGGAAAGAGGAGCGGAGGATGAGGAGGCGGAGGTGCGGAGCGAACGGTGTCGGTTTGACACTCTAAAAGCCGCTCAATTATTCAGAAGGCGACAGAACAATTCGCTCAATAATGCAAGACGACACAGGTCTAGTGTTTAGAGGTTTAAATATTCACGTGCAGCCGTCGTCCGTCCGTCGTCCATCGGAGTCTCTTCTCTCCTCTCTCCTCACCGTTACACTTTTCCAACTACGTGAAAATCTCGTTCACAGCTTTTGTTTTTCAATTGAGCACAGCCTGCTATTGCCGTGACAATTCGATACAAAAAAAAGAAAAACAACTGACAAACGAGTGACATTCGTATGAAGAGAGAGATTTAAACGAACGAACGGCAACAACCCGTGAATAGCTTCATTTGTTTTACAGCTAGATCAAATATCACGTTAATATTTTAAATTTATGAAAAATCCACTTCTATTAACTAACTATTTTAATAATAAATTCATTAGAATTACTAATTATGAAATAATTACAATTAATTAATATAAATTTGTTTAAAAAACAAAATCAATCAATTGCTTCGGCTTTTGTTTTTTCTTTAAGATCTTTTGTTTACTTTTTATTTTTTCCATTAATGACCGGTTTCCAGTTTCCTTAAAACTTCTGTTTTATTTCTCGACCGCACCGAAAAAAACAAACGAATGGCACAGGAAAGAGGAGGAGGAGGAAAACCTGAAACCATGTAATTACAATTTGGACAAAAAAAAAGAAGAAGTTATCTGTCCGGGCTGCTTCCTCCTCTTGTTTTCTCTTTGTTTACTTTCTTATATTTTTTTTCTTCACTCCTTCTTTCTCTTATTTCGTGCATTATTAAAGGGCAAGAAACGGAAGTTTAAAATGAACTAAAAAATAAAGGAAAGGAAAGAATGGAAAAAGTGAGAGATTTCTCTTGACTGCTTTAAAACCGAGCCTCCTCGCCCCCACATTGGAAAAACCTTTTCGGTTGCATTATTGAGAAGGAGACGGCGGTTTTCGCAGAGGCGGCGAAAGGTGAAGAGGAAGTTGTCATCAATCAATCAATCTATCTATCCATGACCGATTCAGGATCAGTGTTGAAATAATAATCGCGCGATTGAAACGCACCGAATTTTCCAAAGGAAAATTATCAAATGTTATTGAAATTGAAAGATTAAATATATGTGTGTGTTTTCCGGAAAAGCTCAATCGATTTTAGTTCGGTCCCGCGAAAATGTATTAACGTAATACGTTGTGGTTAGGATTGTCATCAATTAGCTGTAACGAACCGAAGAAGAGGTTCCGAAACTGCGACAGTTACTTTTTTCGCTTCTTTTTTGTTTCCCTCTGTAGTTGTTTTTGTTATTGCGCCCTTATAATCGAGTGGGAATGGATTAGGTTTGGGTTTAGTGCGTTAAGCCGGGGTTTTTGGGGTCTTTTATTGTTCCCGTCGTTTTGCGGAGCAAGGAAAGTTACTGACACGAACCAGAGACGAACAAGAAACAATTGAGGGGGGAGGGCGGTAAATTCGATTAGGATCGGAGGCGGCGGCGGCGGAGGCGAAAACAAAAGCAGACAGGCTCAAGTCAATTACACTAATACGATGCCGTATCGCCCGAAAAACGATGGGGGAGGCGGCGCTGGTTATAGAGGGAGTGCGTTACCGTCTCGTCTCGAAACAAATGAAAGCGTATATAAAGAGAAACAAGATAATGGTAGAAAAGCGCGAGAGGAGACGACACTTGGCAGCGGCATTTTCCTCGTTTCCCCTCAATTTGATCAATTTCCTGCCGCTGATCCCTTTGACACGAGCGTTTAGCCCGGGGAATTACGCAACTTTGCACGCGTCAAACTTTGTTATTTTATCTCGCGTTTTCACCCTACATTCTCTTCGAACTCACTAATCCAAAAGTGTTGGATTACCTTTAATAACTCACATCAAACTTCATTTTCTGGAAACACGCATATTCTCATTTATTAGAAAACGATAGAAACATAAAATTAATTTTATGTTCCTCGTCAGTTTCAACATTGAACTAATTTAACATTAAAAATAATTGTTTTATTATGTTAGCATATCAACTGTTAAATCCAATTGCTCTTTGTATTACCTGAAAATTAATGGAAGAAAACGTAAATTTTAGGTAAATGTAATTTCGAGAAATTTCCATGGCAATTACGTAATTAATTTGACGTTCCGGTTAGGCAATTTATATTACGGTCGGAATCGCGTTATCAGGGGGACTGGGAGGAGGAGGAGGAGGCTTGTGTATTGTTCGGGAGGCGCGTGTAAATCATAATTAAAATATCGCCGCAACCGCACCCGAGCGAAACATTCGGGGGGGCGGCAGCAGCATATCACCATGGCGATTTAAACTGTGCCACAGCGAACGTGCGATAGAGAGAGAGAGATAGAGAGAAAGAAGCACTTTGGGCGGAGGCGGCGTCGTCGTTAATAATTGAACGTCGGCGGCGATTAGCGCGACATCTGCCGGGGCCCGGGGAAGCGGCTTAAACTTTCTCGCGGTAATTATTAATGGGTCTAATTAAACTGGCTCGAGCGGCGGAGGCGGCGCGTTAGAGTAGAGCGAAAGCGGTTCATTATACAAGCCTCCTCTCGACTCGCTCAGACTCAGTGCATTTCTCTCCGACGAATTCGAGGCTCGATCCGTCTCTGTCCGTCGCACGCATCGCGCTGTAACAGAAGGGCGAGAGGGAGATGGAGGCGGTTGCTGCCGCCTCCACCTCATCCTCCGCCTGCTCCGGTGCTAATGCGGATGATACTAATTAGCGAGCGCGCCGCGCGTAGTTTAATTACCCGGTTAATTAAATATGAAAGCTTCATTTTGCATCAACACCCGTTCCTCTCTCATCGCATCGCGAGGGGTGCGGCGATACATGTGACACCCCACTTGAATTGCCATTAATGATATATGTGTATATAGTGTACTAATGTTTTAATTGTTTTTGCTCTTATTTTTTGTTGCAGACGACAGACGGCCGAGGAAAGGGAGGCTGAGAGGCAGGCTGCCAACCGTCTGATGCTTTCGCTGCAGGCGGAGGCCCTGAGCAAGGGTTACATGCCTGAGGGCGCGGCGCCCGCCGCCCCCGGACCTGCGGATACCGCGCTCAGCGCCCTGCAGAACTTGCAACCCTGGGCGGGACCGTACACCGCCCCGCAGCCGCCCCTCACCGAGTCCATCTGCTAATGATAGATCAACCTATGCTGTTGCTGATGCTATTGCCATGGAAACAAACAAATGACGAATCATCGGTTCGCGTCCCGATGATTCTTTAGAAGAAAAAAAGAAGCAGAGACTGTTGTTATTTATATAAACGAGAAAGAAATTAAAAAAAAAAAAACAAACAAATATAAATATATATATGTAAATGAAGAATGAACGATGAAAGAATGTTGAAAAGAAAAGGGATGAAAGAGAGTAAATTAGAATTAATTAATTAAAACACGTCTACGAAAGCTTTTCAAGAAAAATAAAGTAAATAAAACGCATTGTATATAATTCAATTAACAAACAAACAAACAAACGGAAAACACACAGTGATTCTCGCGCGCGCACCTAGATTATTTATAAATATTACATAATTGTAAAGTAAAAATAAACAACAAAAAGTGAAAACTATATATACATATAAAATATTATTTTTTTAAAAAAACCTTTAGTGCAATAAGTGAGTGTGCTCAACTAAATGTGTAAAACTACTTCATGTTTATTGATTGATTAAATTAATTTGGTTTAACGAAGATGAGACTAAAATAAATTAATTTAATTTACCCACCCCAACAACAACAACCACCATTATCTCTAAAAAGAAACAAACTAAAGAAACGAACGAAGAAGTGCGCGTTTTATAAATACGAATGAAATAATGAATATATTTAAAGCAGAGAGTTTATTAAATTTTAATTGAAGAGAGGACGTGGAAATTGTAGTGTGATCTTTTAACTGTATTATATGTGAATGAACAATGTAATTGTAGATAAAGAACGAGAAGCGACGGATGGTTGATTAAATTATTTTTTAATCGCATCCAGCACTAAAACTAGTTTATTATTATGATTATTATTACTATTACGATTATTATTATTATTGCTATTATTAGGTATAACGAGAATCGAGGATAACTGAGAGAAGAAAATTAATAAAGTGAACAGATTATTATATTTGCAGTCTTTTGATTTTATTTTTCTCTTCTTTTTTTTTACCATATATAAAAATGGACAATTTTGCAACTAATTTATTAATTACGCAATTTAAACAATTCGAATTGAATCTGTTTGTGTAGATTAATTTGCTAATAATTGCTGGATTTTGTGCGTTACGTAAAGAAAGAAAAGGTAGGTAAAAGAAAAAAGAGTAGGGACGAGGAAAAGAAGTGTCATCATCATCATTATCGTTCGTCGCGATAAACGAGTGCGGAATGGATTCGCTTTCGTTCCTTTTCGTTTTTTGACGTAATTAATTGCGACCGGGCAGAAGCGAAAAAACGTGTACCGAGAGCGCGGTAAGTGCTTTAATTGTAACGTTACACCGACCGAAGCCATCTGCATAACTTACCGCTTACGTGAATGCATTTTGTTTCAGGTTTTTTTGTTTTGTTTTATTGCTTCGCTTTTTTTTGATGGTGGATTATAATTTTTCCGGGTTTGCAATTCCGTCCGGAGGTTTGAAATGAAAAAGGGTGATTATTCGATAATTGCTTTCGCATATGGACATATGGATGGGGGTTTGTTTGTTTTTTTTTTTGGGTAGGGGGTGCCCTTCACTCGAAATGGATGTGGTGCAGGGGTGCAGGTCGGTTGGTACGATTGTTTTTGGTGGAGGGTGTTGGTTGTGCGATGTTGCACAATCGGATTAGCCACTTAGCGTCAAGTTTGAGTAATGGTCGGCGGCTGCCGCTGTTACGGTACGTATGGTACGGTACGGTGCGATGCGGCCGCCGCCTCCGACTGTTGATTAAAACATAATCTAATATCGGGAATATAGCGTGCGCTGGATGCGGGGGTGGTGGTTGCAACGCTACAAACGGAATATTTTCCCCATTTCAATTAACCGCCGCTTCTCTGCCGCTCCATCCCGCTTTTTATTCGCACGGACAGGATTTACTCGACTCACGCTCTCGGAACTCACCCTTTATTACTTTCAACTCGCCCCCGCAAAACAAAACGAAACGAAACGAAAAAAAAAAGGCGAACGCGAAAAACACCCCCTCGAGCATTTTGCACCTAATTCACAACGCATATCGGATTATCATTCTCTCACCGTGAATCCCATCCATTATCCTCCCTTTTACTCTCTACCCTCATCCACAATCCATCCACTCGACTGAAAACAAATTCAAATTAGTTACGATTCTCGACGTTCATCAGAAATCTAATTTGATGTAGGCGCGCGTCAAAAAATTGACGTTTATCAAAAACTAGCAGCGGTAATTGCAATTGGAGAAGAAGAATAAAAAACAACAAAAAACAATTGAATTTAAATTGTCGACCATTATTGTTTAAGTTAATTGCGATTCGCCATTGTTCCGAGATAATGATGAGCGACGATGAAATGGGAATAGCATGCACCTAATGACCATTTCTTCGTTGCCGTCCTTTCCTCCTCCGGTTCCGTCTTAACATTATTATTATTATTATTATCAACGTGAAACGCAATTATAAAATCGATCCGTCGCCTACTACTATTTACTACCGTGTGTATCATTAGGTGTAATTATTATTGGACATTCGCAGCTTGCCACGACGATGCCGACGATTATCGAAGGTCCCCTTTTATCTTTTGTGGGGAGGAACGAAGAGGAGGAAAGGTGGATGGGATTGAATGAATGTTGACCAAGACGAAAACGAAGAGTGGAGCCGACTTTATCGCGTGACAAATGTCTGTGTCTCCAAAAAAGGAGACAAATGACGAACGAAATAGCAGCAACAAGGTCACGAAACAGTAATTTCCCTAAAAATATTTTTCTATCTTTTTAATTGGGCCTCAATTTTGTCCTTATTTATTTTTTAATAAATTTGAAATATCCTACATGATTATTATTGTCTATGTCTCAACCGTCATCTAATAATTATGTAATTCCTCAAAAACCTTAAAAAGAATTATATTTAATTTATTACTATAATTGTACAGTAGTAACATTAATTATTTTGATTGATTTTTACTTGCAAATTGGAATATTTAAAATTAATTATTTGATAATTGATTTGATGACTATACGAGATTAATAGAACAGCTGTTAAATGAAAAGAAGTGACGTCAAGTTTAATGGAAGGCGATCGTTCGGTCAATCTGGCAATGGAGATGATAAAAGGAGGAAAATGAAGAGGATGAGAATGGAATGGGATGAATTGATCCCGGGTGGTGGAAATCCAGATAACGATGGGCTTTTGATGATGAGCGTACGGCCGATTAAAATCGCGTGCTGCGAGGGGCGGAAGAGTCGGCGGCAGCGGCGGCGGCAAATTGGATAAGAGTGTAATTGAGTTAATATTTAATTAGGGCGAGAGATGGAGTGAGCAGCAGCAACCCCGGATGGATATCATTGGGGAAGCGGGAGCGGCGAGTGCGATATGTAATCCAGAGGATTCAATTGTTGTAGGGTGAAGTCGGACACCCCCCATCGTTTGATCTCTCCATTATTCAAAGCGAACACATTTAAAGAGAGATAGTTGGCATCGTGCAACAAAAGGATGATGAACAGGACGAAGAGGGAAAAAAAGAGAGATGAGTCCCATGAGCGTTTATACGCCTGTTACTCGATTGACTTCTAATGAACTTACGGTGTCGCCATCCGCCCTCTCCCCCGAGAATTCCGCTCCCACGATCTCATCTCTCTTTCTCATACCTCCCTCAATTACATTCAAGCCAATTTACGAAGTTTTCAACTTTTGTCTCTATCTTCGATAATAATTCTTGGGGACGACAATTATATACCATTTTCGAAGGATGGTGATTCGGACCGGATGCGAGCGGCTGCCGCAAAAGAAGGCGACGGACGCATCAATAACACGGATTGCGCGCAAAGGATAATAATAACACACGCGCGTCTTTCCCCCTTGAAGAAGGAGAAAAAACTAGAAGGCGCAAAACAACGGACGACCGACACAAAAAAAGGAACGCCTCCCCAGACCCACCCGCGCTTACAAACGTAGAAACGCAAACAACAACAACAACAGGAAAAAAACACACAGAAAAGAGAAAAGAAGAATCAACAATCATAGGCACCTGCGAAATTCTTCATCTCTGATTTCACCGGAAGCGCTCCGAGACTGCAAGACAGAGAAAGAGAATTAAATGGAGTCGATTTGTACAAGTCAAATTAGGGAGAGGAGGACTGCTCCCGGAAATGCGCAATCTTTATTTTATTTCTTTTTTTTTCTCTCGTGTGCTATATAGTTGATGATATCTATATATGTATTATGTTTTTTTTTGTTCGTGTCTCTCTCATCTGAGGGGTGATTGTTGTTATTGATGACCGTGCGATAGTTTCGCTCAGGCCGTTTGCCAATTCTGAAGGGGATGGCGTGGAGTGAATTTAATTGATCCCCGAAGAGATGCAATGCATTCAGAGGACGAGCGGAAGCCACGGGTATTTAATTTCGAGTGTATATGTTCCAGGGAGTATGAGGACGAGGATGAAGAGGAGAAAGAGGAGGACATACATACACACTACATCTAATTGATTTACAATGTTGGCGCTCCGGTCGCGCCCTGAATTATTGATGACACTGAACTACCCCTCGCCTCACCGACCCCCTTTATCTCCTCAACGTAGACGAGAGTCAAGTGTCACTTTGTTAATTCAATGTTGTTGTATCAATCATTATTCGACAGGGCGATGCAACAAAAAGAAAAAAAAAAGTAAAGCAGAAACCGATTCATCTGTTTGCTTTATTTCTTTTTGTTTCATCGACGATGTCTCGTCTCGTGTCGATGCGAGTAGAAAAAAGTTTAGTTTCTCGTTTCATCTTATCTCGATCATCTTCATCATCATCAACAACGACAACAAGATTACCGAAATGTACGGCCACCCTCGATTTTGCTCGCCGCCTCGAATCAACTTCATCTCTAAAATCCCAAATCCCCGGCACTAATCGCCGTCTATCAAACCGTTATTTCATCTCATCTCAACGCAAACTCCCTCAACACTTTCTTCATCAATCAAAAATAAATGGAAATACGATAATCGCTTTAATAATAAAGTACGTCAAATGATAAGTCAAATATACTTGTTGCATGTGCACACTACATAAAAAGAATACTTAAATGTTGATGATAGACTAAGTGCAAATAAATTATTGAGAGAAAGTTAAACAACGGGATTGATTAACATGAAATTATTAAGTATTAAAATTTTACTCATTCAAAATAAAAGAGAGTTTTATAATAATTGAAAAATAAAATCACCGCTTGCTTCCGAAATTATTCACTTTTAATTGTGGATTATTCAAAAAAGAAGCAAACTACTCCATTCAACGACTATGGCCAGGTGATATTCTACTCATTTAGATTTCATAGAGACGAATGGAGGAAAGAGAGAGATTAAAAGGATGCTTGACATTCTTTCGGGATTCTCCGAGGCGCCAACGCTGATTGCGGTGGCTCCGGTATTTTGAAAATGAAAAATAAGAAAAAATACACACGATAGATTTGAGAAAGGTAAATTAATCGTGGTGCACTCTGTGAAACGAATTGCGAAACAATACTGATGACGTAAACTTATCTAGAACAAAAAAAAGAGAATTAATTGATGATAGAAAAATTTGGAGTGTTTTTAAGTTGTGTTCTATATGATCGGATATGGAAAAGAAAAAAATGTAAAAAGAGACTCCTTTTAGTCGCCTTTTACGACAAGTAGGAGATATTTTGGTGGTATTCTTTGAAACCCCGAACCAAAGGGTAATATGGATAATATAGTATTAATTAAGTGTATTAGGGCTTATTTTATGCAATAAAATAAAAGAGTTAAAATCATCTTTACAATATTCGATTTATGTATAAAATACAACTAAACACTAATAAATAAATTTGTCAAAACAAAATGGAGCATTGTTCAAGCAAATATGGTTGCATTGATTAGAAGCGATACATTTAGTTTAAAAAGAAATATGGAACTCTTGGCAAAATTATTAGATGTGGCGCAATCTTTGAATCAGGACTAAGAAAAAATTATATATTTTTATTCGACGAGTGCAGAGTTCTGTAATGGCTGATGGTGATGGAGGAAACTCTTCTAGGAAGGTAAACGGGTTGTCTATAATAAAATTGGTAGTTATGAAATAGAATCCACGAAGGAGGATTACGTGTGATTAATGTTTTCTATGTCCTATTATTAATAATTTAAGTAAAATTTGGCTTTAAAATAATTTGTAAATTTTGATTGAATAGATGGCGCGATTTGTACAGGAAATATAAAATTTGTTGCGGTTGTTATGTGAACGCCAGGATCGCTTCGAACGTATCGCCTTTTCTCTTCCTCTCAACACAAGTTATTCGTCCATCTCCTTTCACTGCTTTTCTATGCTTGGCAGACAGCAAGCAACCCATTGAGCAGACCGTATGGCAGCAGCAGTTCGTGAGCAGCTGCCATTTGGACAGGAGGGTTAGAGTTTTGCAGTATTATTTTTGTTTCCGTTTACGTTTTGCACGTTCGCAAATACCGAGAAAAAAAGCAACGAGAATTTAGTGCCGCCCGTGTTTTCCGACCGATCGACGGTTTTCCCCAGAAACGTAAATCATCGTTTTCTCGTAGCGATTCGAGAAACAGATAGACGACGGACGGAGAGAGAGTGCGTTGTGTTGCTCCCGTTTCTACGCGTTTTCATGTTGTTTTTGGGGGATTTTCTTCGTGCATAGTTTGAAGCCATGCTGTGTCATGGACAGAGGTGTATGTGAGGAAAAACGGACGTTCGTTCCACTTGCTTGTGTCTCGGTTTTTAAGTGTTTGTGTGTGTGCGTGTGTATGTATCGAAAATTTCACCAAACTGTTGCATAAAATGAAAGCTGCCGCTGCCTTCACTTGAGGCGGAGTGGAAGAGGAGAATCCGTCAATTTTTGCGGCCGACGAAACGAAGAAAAAATTACAGAGGGAGAGAGAGAGAGAGAGAGAAGAGAAAATATGGACTCGATCAGGAAGTGGTTCTACAAACCAAAGGTAACTTTAACTAGGAGAGACAAACAAAAGATTTTTTTTAAATTTCTTGCCTTCGAGGATTTGCAAAGACGATAACAGATATGAAAAAAACAGAACGTTTAACGCGAAGAACATAACAAACGGCACAAACAATAGTTGTTGTTTTCCTTTTGTTTGCGATGAGTCAAATGCAATAGCAACAATCGGTTCCTTGAGTCACACACACTCGAACAACGTGCGTTTAGGTCACCAATTAATAATAGACAACAAGAGAAGCGCGACGTCTCTGAAAATCTTTTGTTTTTCTTTTTGTTTTAAATGCATTTACGTAAACAAATATTTGCCCTTTTGGATAAGGATGTTTTTTTTCTTCTTGTATTTGTGCGTATATGTGTTTGCATGGGCTGTACATTTATAATGCATGAGTCTACAGAAATTAGTGAAAGAAAGATAGAGATAAGATAGTGTGATGATTGCAGTGTGTATATGTGGAAGAGAGATGGCGAGGGAAAAAGTGGAGCCGCGTTGTGTTATCTGTATCGATGAATTTCGAATAACGCTAAAAATGGTAACGTTATCGAGTGACGTCCCCGGAGCAGGGTCAACCGCAATTGCACGTAACCATAACAACGACTGCAATCTGGGGATTTAAGGAGGAAAAGCCACAAAAAATTGTGTTGTGCAAAGGAAAACATACAAAAAATGGTACTAATCTGTCGACAATTAAGAATTACATTAATTCAAATATTTACTAATCACAATTTAACTTGCGACCTTCCCTCCTCTCTCACAGAAACAGTGGAGAGTTGTTCTATTTTGGAAACTTTTTCAAAATACATCTCGATTATCATTTCGCACGTTTTGTTTTTCGTTCGTCGTGCCGCTGCGAACAAACACACTTACGAATGACAAACAAAACAGCAACAAGAAAAATAAAGAAACTTCATTTGTCATTGCCTTTGGGTTTTTACCTTGAAGTTCGCTCACTTTGTCATTCGACTTGGCATATAAGCACGTATAGTTTAGCCAGTTAGTACAGAGTTTGTTGAGTGTGTATGTGTGTGTTTGTTTGTTGTTACAGTACACGATTACAGACTTTTTTCGAAACGCAGCGAACGGTGTAGAGCAGCACAAAAGCAAGTACAGGAGAAGGAGGAGGCCCCAATTACTTGACTTGCCGGTTGACATAATTACGCTCTAATTCGGACGAAATTTACGTTTAGATAATGGAAATCGCGAGGCAAGACGGTCGTACTAGTATTATTACCATCATTGCAGTTTCTGTTTTGGGTTATCCTTCGACAAACATTTAAATGTATCGATAGTTTCAATGTCGACAAACGCTTATATGAAGAAACAGTTTGTAAGATGTTGCTTTGCAGATAAGTGGATTAGCGCGTAATTAAACACGAACAAAAGAAAATATGAACCATGTCGATGATTTCGTAAAGAGAACCGCACTAAATCTCAATTAAGAGCAACCGAACGAAGTAACCAGATACTAGGTTAGACTTGGAAACAAATAAAAAGTTAAAATAAATTTCAACTGATGATGAAAGCTGAAGCAAATGGAAATGTATTGGGAAATATGGCAGTGTGCATTATTATTGATCTGCAATTATGTGTTGGAAAACAAGTTGATTGTAAATATTCGATAATTTAAAGCAAGATGATGAGTCGAACCAAATAACAAACAACTCGGACAAACAAGTCTTTCCCAATTGCAAAATTATTCGAAATTATATCTACTTTACGAACAACAAGTGATATAATGTTTCTGATCGTAGATTCGTACATTTAATTACGAAAATATAATAATAACAATTGATTCGAATCTAGGCTAATAATAATGAAGGCTTCGACTTCCAAGCAAAACTATATATCTATATAATCTCTCAAGTCTAGCGTGGAGTGAGTGTGCGGAGAGCGGAGAGCCTGGCGCGTACGGATTTATTTATAAATTTCGCTTTCTCTTTTCGAATCGCGTTTTTCTTCTCTCTGTTTATTCTAAATGTACTTTAAAATTCAAAAAAATCGCCGCGATTAAGATTAAAGTAATAATGTACGCGTGATTTCTCTGCTCTCACATCATCCTTCGACTCTCGATTATATATTTATTTACCTTACGAGTGTGTCGCGGTTCGGAAATACGCGCAGTAAACATACACGTAAAGCAAGCAAACAACTGTGGTATGCTTAGCCCACGAAATCGAGGTCAAGTCGGTATGGAAAAACAGAAGGAAAACAACGAGGGACAATGCAAGAGCAGAGGAAAAGAGACGCGGTGAAAAGAGGAATGGAAGGAGAGCGACAATTTACGTTTGAATTATGCATGCGTTGCGCGAGAAGTGAAATACGTTTTTGCCGCTTTATAATAATTATCGAATTTGAAACAATAAAATATTTGTTGAAACATTAAAATTATTGTTGTACGCGATTTTGCATGTAAACAAATTATATCGTACACCACCAAACTCGCGTTCTCTTCTTTAAGTTTACGTTTATTTATTTTTTGGGACGCTCGCCAACTACGTTAGGATTTCGAATTACTTTGTTTATTGTGTTTTGGCTAGTCTGTATGTCTGTCTGTGCATATGAATCGGCGAATCCGTCTGGTCTGGCGTTTTTTTATTGTTATTTTAGGAGCTGTTTGCGAAAAGAGTGTAGGCGTAGAAGTTTTGTTGTTTTTAAATACAAACATTATTGAAATTTGTTTTTATGCAATCTCTATGGTGGATTGTAGTTAAAATAATGAAAATCTAGTATAGTAAAATTGAAGTGCGGAAATTAATTAAGTTGTCGTTGAGTATGTCTTATTTTGCGAAAATCGTATCATCAATTGACGCGCGCGCTAGTCTAGGTACAGATTTGTTTAGAAATGAGTGGTAAAGTTGCGTAAAGCAATCATGTTGATAATGATGATGTCGAAAGAACTATATATGTGTATATATATTGTTGCGTGTTTTCTGCTTAATTAATGTTTTGTGTTTGTTTATAGAAAGATGACAAGTCTCTATTGGCGCAATTCTTTTTCGCCGATGAGGCGCTGAACTTGATTGCCGGAGAATTGGACAGCTTCGACGGCCGCAAAGACCCGGAACGATGCACGACTTTGGTGAATCAGTTGCGACAGTCGCAGGACAAGGTGTTGACCATCACGAATTCGATCATGGACGTGCTGATCGGCGATGAACGAGCCAATCGCGACTTCCGGGTCAAGTTCCCTGAAGACGTTCTGCAGGAGAACCTGGCCGGACAGCTGTGGTTCGGTGCCGAGGTTAGTATCTATAAGCATAAATCTGAAATTGAATTAATATAATGTTTTTGTTTAATTAATAGTGTTTGGCGGCGGGATCGTCGATAATGAACCGAGAGATAGAAAGTACGGCGATGCGGCCGCTCGCCAAGGCTCTGACGAAGAGCTTGGACAACGTACGCGGTCTACTGCGGGAGGCCTCATTGAGGTACAACACACCAAACGGGCCGCTCAAACTGGACAACAACGAGCTGGTCACCGAGATGTTGCTGGAGAGCCTGAAGATATTCGACAGGCTCTTCGCAGAGTTTGAGCTATGTTACGTGAGCGCGATGGTACCGGTAAAGACGACACAGGAGTACGAACTGCAGGAGCTCATAGGTGTACTATTTTCGGAGACACTGCAGCGTGCGCTCAAAATGGGGCTGCTCACTCAAGAGACGGTTGACGATTGCGACCCGGCCTTGATGTTCACCATCCCCCGGCTAGCGATAGTCAGCGGGCTGCTGGTATTTCCCAACGGGCCGCTGTGCATCGATAAACCGGTGGAGGAGATGAGCGAAATGTTTCGACCATTTCGCACGTTGCTCCTCCGCATCCGCGAGCTCCTCTGGACGCTCAATAAGTGCGAACTCTATAATTTAGAGAAAATATTATGTGATAATGAGGAGACTACTGGCGCCGGCATGCGATTGGACACGAGCGCCACGATCAGCGAGGACTTTGTTTTGCGCTTCTACTCAAACTACCCGAACGCGACGATGGACAATCGGCAGCAGCTGCCGCATAATCCTCATCAGCAGCACGATAATGTCGACGAGATCGAGAAGATGTTCAATGACTATCAGTCGGCGACAGCCAATCATCATCATCACGCGGCCTCAACATCGGGGGGTTACTTCATTCCGAACACCGTGCAACACGATACTATAGTGGCCTCAATGGCTCCATCGAAAGACACCGTTGAGAGGCCCGACTCTCTGCCCGATCACGACTCGCTGCAGGTGATAAGCGACGCCGCCGCCACTCTCTCCACCATCCTTAACACCAAAGAAAATGGAGGTGGTGGCGGCGGCGTTGGCAAGCCGGAATCCCCGGATGACTCGGGCATCTGCACCGAAAACACCAGCCTAGATCGATCGCCCAGTCTGGAGATGAACCGATGCGAATGCCCGTCCACCAGTAAAGACGCCAAGCGGATGAGGAAAATGAAACAGCAACAACAGCGCGAGGAGGATTCTTCGAGTTTGGGTAGTACCGACACGACCTCCTCGTTCAACAGTACTTGCGCCGACGACGAGGAGATCGCGATGGCTATGCAGGCAGCGGAGTACGCAAATCGTAACGAGGTCAGGGCAAAATTCAGGTAATAATTAACATTTGCTCACCACCTATACAGTCAGATATAAATTAATTATTTTTCGTTTCAGATCTAGTGAAGATCTGATTCATCGCCTGTACGTGTGCATAGCGGGCGTAGCAGATCAGCTGCAAACAAATTTCGCGAGTGACTTACGAAATATTCTAAAGGCGGTGTTCTTGATGAACGCGTCTCCCGAACCGGTGGCGGCATTGGAACCGGTGGTGCAGGAAGCCTCTTTGGAATACCGCCCGGTCGAAAACGAAGTAATAGAAAACGAGTACTCGGTGGACCCGAACATTTTGGCGCAGGAGGCTCTCTTCGACTCGAACGTGTACTTCCAGCTGGATGAGGAGGAAGGACACGAGGTCGAGGAACAACTTGCTGGCGATATGCAACAATACGCTAGCGTCAGGGAGGTTGTGCAAGAAATAGAAGAGGAAGTTCCGCAGCCGACGTCCGTGGAGCAGGCTCCCGAGAGCCCACCTATATGGATACCGGACGTGGAGGCCCCGAAATGCATGAGCTGCATGGCCAATTTCACAGTGGTGAAGAGGCGCCACCACTGTCGCAATTGCGGCAAAGTATTTTGCGCCCGTTGCTCTGCCAACAGCGTTCCTCTGCCCAAATTCGGACACACCAAAGCCGTTCGCGTCTGCAACAAATGCTTTATGTACCACCTCGCGCCCTTCAAGATGTGAATGACAGCTAAGCCCGAGTACTTATATAGTTCACGCAACCTAAACATACATACAAAAAAAGAATAAAATTATTTAATTTTCTATTATATCTATACACATATATATATATATTGTTAAATTAAATCGATTCGGTACTTAAGAGGAAAAACCAAAATGAGGCTTCTTACATATACAATTTTCTTTGATAGCTCTTGAAAATGCTCATACATAAAAACAAACCATTCTCGTAACTGCGAGAAAGAGGCAACTACAAAGCAAACCATTCCAAGTAAACTGAAACTTAACTTAGCAAAACAATAATGACACAAATTATTTGTTGAATAATATTTGAGAAGTATATTTTTGTATAACAAGTCTTCTATATAATTTTTCGACAGACGAATTTATATATCGACGGATTGTGCGAACTAGCAATATGATATGATGACTTCCGAAAGAGGAAAAGAGAAGAAGTGAAAAATCATCACAGAATTAGTTTAATTTAGAGTTGATTGATAAGCATATAAATATATGAAAAGAAAACTATGACGAAGCAATAAATAAACTAAAACATATGAAAATGCGACACCAAATAAAACATGTAATTTAGCGCAACATTTTTTCGTCTTTTATAATCAAGATGATGAAAAATAAAAGAAATGCATAACTTTTATATTCTCTTCGAGTTGTTAAAAACTATTTTTTTTTTCAACTGAAATAGGTAAATATTATGTTTCGTTATTTAAAATATTGTTTAGTTAAATTTTGAAATTCGAAGCCATGCGCGTTGTATAATTGAAATGGACAATTAAAAAAAAGAATAGTTTTATGCTTTAAAAAAGTACAAAAATTATGCGCGGAGAATAATGAAAGTTTAAAATGAGAGAAAAATGGCTTGTGCGAAAATGGTTTATACATATTGTAATTTTTTTGAAACTAATATTTGTTGTATTTTATTACCTATTATTTTGTAATTTACTTTTGTTTTATTTTCGTTTCCAAGTACTGAATATTTTGTGATACATACTGTATATTTTTAAGGGTTCCGGGGATTCCAAATATCTCTAATCTATTGAAATAATAAAGATTACATTTTTAAGTTGCAAGTGTTTTCCATGAAAACCACCCTACATTCTTTTTTCGATGGAATGAAGTGAAAAATAAGGAATATGTAGGTCGATCCGTCTGCCTCTTTTTTGTTTAAAACAAGTGCACCTCAAGAAGGTGAAGAGCAACGGTCTTGTATCTAATCAGAGGCTATTGGGTTACGCTTGAAAAAAAATACCTGGTGTATAGGACCTTTTGACACTTGGGCGTGTGACCATGTGGAAACCACAATACTCGTCGCAAACGAGCATCGTGCAAGACCGCACAGCTCGGAATAGACAAGGAATCAGTCAGGAGGTAGGAGGAAAAATATAACCAAGTGATAAAAAATGTATAAAAAAACTAACTTAAAATTAAATATAGAAGATGATTACTCTAAACAAAAATGGAAGAACATGGCGCAATCAATGTAATTCTGTTAAAAGTGGTTTTCGCGAAAAATATAATAAATCGTGTAAATTCAAATTGCACGATTTAAATTTATGGTTTTGCTACATTCAAACGATCGAAACAATCGGATGAAAACAACAAAAATCTAATACATATGTGGCAAATTGCACTTTACCATATCAATTAGCTTTCGTTCTATTGGAATACACAAGAAATATAAGAAAAGTTGGTTTTATGCTGCGTACAATATTTAATAGTTTGGTCCACCTCCGAAGTGCCCGACCCAGCAGCAAGCTCTGAACCCCCACAGCAAAAAGGGAACAGATCGAGCGCAACAGTCCGGAGGTGAACTTTATCTGCTGAAAGAGAAACACGTGGGAATACGTTAGATCCCCACAGACATGGATTAGTACAACCGACGACGAATGGAAAATCACTCGAAATAATAAAATGTAAACAATTTCAAATCTGAATTTGAAATTGTAAAAAGAATCGTGAGTCTTGCAAGCGACTCTGCCGACGATCCATACTACATCTCTAAACTGAATCAGGGAAACAACAATAATAATTATGAAATAATTCGCTCGTGCAAATAGAAGTCAAAGACGTTGGAGATGACACCCGGCTGGAGGACGTATGGAAAGGTAAAAGGACCGGCAGAGACCCTGTCAGTAAACTGACTAGTCTGCGGAATTACCGGCACCCCCAAAATCGTCATTGCAACAATTAAGGGGGGACGCGCGGCGGTCGGGCGGAATGTAGGGAACCGAAATGACATACCAATATCTGAGACTTCTTATGATTACTAACAATTATGATTATAAAAAACACGGAGGGCGAATGTTTGAATTGATCATGAGAGTGTGCAACCACTCACGATCTAAAAGGAGCATCAAAATTATAAATAATGAATTCCCTTTAGATGAAGTTAATAATAAAGGGGGAAATATTATAGTTAAATCGTATAGAAAGAGATTAAATAAAATTATTATCAACAATTATAAAGCAAGTTTTCTCTTCCTGTACAACTTTCGAGTGATTTTCGGGCACAGTGGATATGTTAGATCCACCCCTGAAAGCAAGAAACATGCAAAAAGCCGGCAAATATGTTAGATTTGCCACTAACTACTCATGCTCATAAATCACGGGGCGACATACAATCACCAATAAGAGAAAGAATTCGAATTTCGAAAAGTTTAAATATTTATGAAGTTATTGAATTGGAAGAGAATAATAAAAACCACAATAATTGTGATTGAAATATTCAAATTATTAAAAAAATGTTAAAAGAAGAGCAGAGGATAATAATTATTATGTGAATAAAATTGGTAATTGTATGCAACCGAATCTACACAATCTCATTTGGTGCATCCACCAGATGATTGCTTGCAAAACGGAAAACGTGGGGAAGTAAAAGAAGTAAATAATTTAAAGTAAATTAAAAAATGATGAAATTAATAATTAACTTTAAATTGTTATAATTAATTTGAGGACAACCGTGCGTTTTCAAAATCTCTTACTACTTGCGTATCCTATATTTTTCTGTCCAAAATCGTTGGAAGTTCACAAGTTGGGCCTAGAACAATCAAATTTGATTAGTTCAATTATTCGAAATGAAACTAGAATATTAATATTACCTTGATGTTGCCGGTGGTCCGCCCCATACTAACATCTCTCCCTCATTCAGTCTCCAGGCCAACAGAGAACCTGCAATAAACAGAATTAATTAATATATGAATCCAATTGGAATTAAGTTGTATATAAGACTTACAAAATGCTGCATGATGGACTACCCCTTCCCAGATCATTGGCACTCACTCACTAACACTCGCGAAAATTAAACGATTACAAAAAGAGAAAAAATAATTCACTTGCGATTATTTAACACTCGCGATTGTGATTAGTGGAGCCGTGATTTTAATTATTACTTAGGATGAAACGAGCAACAACTGAAGTGGTATGAAGCATTGTCGTTTATTCAATAATAAATTCGTGGCATTTCGAAATACGGTACACTTTACTTCCGGTTGATGAGCGGATTGAAGCAAAAGTTAAAACGTCAGACTGTAAAACCGTTCTTCCGGTTTAGTCGGAAGTTAAAACTTTTACTTGAGACTCTGCCGCGAAATAAACGATTTGGGACGGCCGATTACTGTTTACCTAAAACAAAAACTTATAAATTAAACAAAAAAATCATATATAATATGTGCGAATTTAATTTAGAAACATTTAAATATTGTGCAAACCTTTGTTGTGATTATAACGATTTGAGAAATAAATAAAGTGTGTTTGTTGTTATTATAAATATTCAAAGAAACAAAAATAAAATATCAATAACAATCTAATAGGATTTAGAAAAAGATGCAACGCTTTTATAAACACGATGAATAAATTTTACAAATATGGAACAAAATAGATAAATCGATAAAACAAAGACTCACCTGTGCTTAATTAATCCAGATTGTTAAGTAAATGCTCCACAAATTACAATTATCGTTGCATAATTAATCCAATTTCAATTGTTGTTATCACTGCACCATCGCGCGCGATTTACAAGACTCAAAACGACGCTCACTGTTCGACGGCAAACGCGAGACTCGCGGGACAGACGCGCACCTTCGACTTTTGCGATAACGTCGTCGAAGCGTCACGAACTAAGAAACGAATAACAATAAATTAATATAAATCAAATACAGTATAATTTCAATAAATTACAATTATTATAACAAATAATATTAAATTTTTCAAAATAATATGGAGAGTACAATTTTGAATGAAGAAATGTAATTAATAAACAATAATAATTAAATTTATTGTAACAGTAAAAGACAAACAAATTAACACTTGTAAAATAAAATCATATCGAAGATGACCAGTTAGAATCTCTGGCCAATTATAAAGTTTACTTGTAATGAATGAAAGTTATTTGAAAATACTTAAAGGGTGATCAATTGTTTAATTGAAAATTTGTGTTTAAAAAAAAATAAATAAAAATTGTAAACAAAGACTCACTTTGGCACAGAAGTTGGCAGCAAGTGAAGTTCAACCATATTTGCTGTTGGTATTGATGATCAGCGCCAACATCACCGTCAGTGGAGGCGTCATGAACTAAAAAAAGTTTCAAATGCGTATTAAAAAAAAGCCAACATCTAATTAACTAAATACGTAATATATGCAATGTCAAGAAAACGATTATATAATTATTTAATATTTATCAAGGAGGTCTTAAATTTATCGTAAAAATGTATAATTATGTTGAATAAGGACGAGCGCAGATCGTGTTTGAATTTGAATTATTTTACCTCAAGTTTGCGGAATTAATTCATCAGAGCGATAAAATGAGTAGAATGCAATGAATAAAACTAATAGCTGAAGACTCACTTGAGAAATTCCATGAAAATCTGCATATTTCACTGAATTTACACGAGAGGAAAGCCGAAACGACGAGTTCACTTTGAATTCGAATGGCGGATCTGTGTGGATGGTGTGGATGCCTGGACGATGCGCAGCTAGATCATGCGATCGATGAGCAACCAATCACAGCCTTATGTTTTGACCATGTGATGATTGTTTTTACTTAGGGCCAATCAGATTCCTCAAATTTCCATCACATGACGTATTTACCTAGCTTGACAAAAAAAGAACCAATTAAAAATATTAAAAAAATAATTAATTCTTTAAAATTATATTGTAATTAATGATATAATTAAACTTCTAATTAATACAAAAAAAAATACCATTGGAATTGATTATTTAATAAAAAATTGTAATTAGAATTAAAATGAGAAAGTTATAAAAGAATAAAAAATTTACGTGAGTGGTGTCTCAAAAGTTGCCTATTAGCATCTTCGCCATGGAAACGAACGAAAGTTTGATCGGTCCGGAGATGTCCAAAAAGTGGACGCATCTTTTATACATTTTTATTTAATTAATCGAGTTGAGCGAAACAAAACACCACCATGGAAGAGGCTGAATTTGCAGAGGAGCTGGAGGAGGATATGAATGCCGAAGACGAGCTGGATCCGAATAATCCGGATGATGCATTTGCGATCGTCGAAAGGGATTACACCAAGGTCTGAACTTTAGATGATTAGTAATATATTAAGTGAAAACTGTTTTTGCAGATTTGCGCCGAGTTGGAGGAGGATCAGGAGATGGTGCGATTTGCAGACGAATTCACCAAGCTCTTCGATTACATGTACAAGACACGAGAGGATTACCTTCAGCTGCAGGATGTGCACGCTCAGATGGAAGTGGAGGCGCTGGATAATAACGACCGTCTGCAGACCAGCATGAAAGTTATTAAGAACGATACGGCGACGATCAAGGCGCTGAAGGAGGAGGTGGACAACTCGCACAAGCTGATAGATAACGCACACGCTAGAGAGCAGGCCGCGCAGGAGATCATAGACAATTTGAGGAAGCAGATTGCGAATTTGAATGCGGAAATCGAGTTCAAGAATAAGATGGCACAGGGCGAGATGGAAGAGTAAACCGATTGAACGAATGCAGCATTACAACTACAATTGATGATGTTTGATGATTTGAATTAGGAATCCGCAAGTGACGAAGCACAGGGAGGGTCTGGAGAGGGAGAAAGTTAAGCTGATGTCGGAGGTGTCAAAGTTGAACGAAAAGTTGAACAACGCCTTAGCCTACCAGGATGAATTGGAGAGGCGCACCTCGCAAGCCGATTTGACTATTAACGAGATCAACGGGCAATTGGAGGTCGGATTTTTGTAAATTTCACTATTATTTTTCGGGCTGTGTAATCATTTCGTTTTTGTATTCGTAGGAAACTTCGGCCGAGGTGGATCGATACAAGAGGCACAAGGAGCGTCTGGAGAACGAGCTGGAGGAGTCACAGATAGAGTCGATGCAGCGGCAAGAGGAAATAGATAGTTTAAACGATACGATCGTGACGAATCAGCGGTTGCTCGGAAAATTCGAGATACACTTGAAGGAACAGCAGACGGCATCGATGAAGTGCTTCAAAGAGTTGGAGGGATGGAACGCCAAGTACAGTAAGATGCAGGACGAGCTGGACGCGCTCAACTACACTTACGAGTCGCTGAAGAAGGACCACGCTAACACCGTGCACGACCTGAAGGCGAAAGACGAGGAACGCAATCATCTTTCCATCGATCTCGCCAAATTGACGAAGAGCAAGGAGCAGGCGGAGAACCGCACCAAGCACATCGAGAAGGACAAGTATGACATCATCGAGGATCGCAACAAACTGCGACAGGTCATAGCAGAGATGGAGATGGATTTGCAGGGGCGCAAGAGGCAGGCGGATTCGGATAAGAGGAACATCGAGAACCTGAGCAGGGAAAAGGAAATCCTGAATAAGAATCTGATGCGGCAGCAAGGTACGCGTACGCCGTCAATGCGCTTAAATTAGTTTAATCTCGTTCGGTTGTTTCGAAAAGCGGTGGGAAGGGATCACATCAAGCTGATCAAGGTGCAGGAGCAGGCGAAGAGGAAGCTCGAATCGGACATCGACAATCACGTGATCGAGACGCGAAAGCAGAACAAGCAGATCTCGTATTTGGAGAAGGAGCGTGATCGATTGCTCGAGGAGGAACTGGATCTGACGAAGAAGATCGAGGATACGCTGGACGAGGTGAAGCTGAAGAAGAACCAGATCTACGAGCTGAAGAAGACGCAGGCGGAAAACGAGAATAAGCTGCGAATGCAGCAGAATCTGTTCGACGCGGTGCGTGCCGATAAGAACGCATTGCAAAAATCGCTGCAGGAGGCGAACGCCGAGGGACACGAGCTGAAAACTAAGCTGAAGACGAATATGCATCAGACCGAGCAGCTAAAGGAGGATATTTCGATGAAGGAGCAGCTGCTGATTAAGGAGGAGACGATCCTCAGGAAGATCACCAAGGAGAAGGAAAACATGAAGATTGAGCTGAACATTTGTTGGGATCAGATAAGGAATTTGCGCGAGGAGATCGTCGAGCGGAAGGACGAGGAAAAGCGTCTGCACAAAGTCATTGTGGTAAGTAAAACGTTGCAGCACTATTGTTATTCCGATTATAATCGAGTCTTATTATTTTTTCACGTCTTAGACAAGCGACAGGACGATCAGGGATCAAGGCAAAACTATAACGCAACTGATGAATGAGCGCGATGTGCTCGGATCTCAGCTGGTTCGCCGCAACGACGAACTATCGTTGCTGTACGAGAAGATCAAGATCCTGCAGACTACGCTGCACAGGGGAGAAGCGCAGTACGACCAGAGATTGCAAGACATCAAACTGCTGAAGGTCGAAATAAAACGGCTACGACAGGAGAAGAGTCTGCTCACCAAGAGCATCAACAACATGACCGATCTGAAACAAGAGGTGTTCCATCTGGAGAGGGATCTGACCAAAGAGCGGCTGAAGACCAAAGCGCTGGAGGACGAACTGCAGAATCCCATGAACGTGCACAGGTGGCGAAAGCTGGAGGGCTCCGATCCTGAGGTCTTTGATTTGCTGCAAAAGATAACGCTGCTTCAAAAGTTTGTAAAACATCTTAATCGATATGAAGTTTGAAAATTTGAAAATAATATTTTTCTAGGCGACTCTTGAATCAGTCGAGTCAAGCCGTAGAAAAGGAAACTCAGCTGAAGGAGGCCGAACAGTTGTACATGAATCTCAGACAGGTGGTCAGCAAACAGCCAGGTCCAGAGATTAAAACGCAATTAATGAAGACGCAGCGATCTCTGAACTCGCACATAAACAAGATGAAAGTGAGTGTTGCGATATATAGTAAATTGCTATATTCATCAACTGTTATTATCTGCAGTGTTTGGTATCCGAATTGAATATGACGGAGGCGCAGGCCAACAGCTACAAATTGGATTTGGATAAGGTATCCGACGAGCTGGTGGAGACCAGGAAGAAGTTGGTGCAGGAACGGAAGCAGCACGCGAGAGAGCTGGAAGGGTTGCGTTCGAAAATAGGCAACCCAACGGACGCCGCTCAGCAGCAGCAGATGAAATTCGTTGGTGGTGGTTTTCGAGTTTCCGTGTCCTCCAGCGAGTACTAGAGTATCATCGTCGTTATTCGATTTCCTGTATTGTCCAGAGCTACGAGTAAATAATTATCATCATCATCACTTTTGTTGCATTTTCATTACCTCGTCAAGTTGCGTCGGTGGTTGTCTGTTTGTTTTTCTCTTCCTCCTCCACCACCACCTCAAACGTCTGCCATTCTTGTTCGTCTTAACCTTCAACCTTGTTGTTGTTATTATTTTTAAGGTTAAGATGTCGTCGAAGGTGCTGGAGGTTTGCGTGGACAGCTTCGAGTCGGCGATGGCCGCGATCCTCGGGGGTGCATCCAGGTTGGAATTGTGCTCCTCTCTTTCGGAGGGCGGGCTGACGCCGACGCCCGGTCTCCTCATCCAGGTGCAAAACCAGAACGTCGACAAGGTTCCCGTTTACTGCATGATCCGCTGCAGACCCGGCAATTTCGTGTACACCCACGAGGAGATGGAGATCATGAAGGAGGACGCCAAGATCCTGAGGAAGCTCGGTGCTGACGGCATCGTCTTTGGGGCTCTCCTCGAGAACGGCGACGTAGACATGAAGAACTCCAGGGAGATCGTAAAAGCTGCATTTCCTCTTCCTCTGACGTTCCACAGGGCCTTCGACTATTGCCGCAGACCGACCATCGAGATGGAGGTGATCATCGACCTCGGGTTCACTCGCATCCTGACCAGCGGCAAACAGGCGACCGCTCAGATGGGCGTCAAACTCATCAAGAAGCTGATCGAGCAGGCAGAGAAACGCATCATAATCATGCCAGGCTGCGGCGTCACAGTGGAAACCCTCAAGTATATCATTGACAACACGGGTGCTGCAGAGTATCATGGATCATTCAAGAAACCCAAACCCAGCACAATGGTTGAAGGTGAAACTGAGACGGAGGCTAAACTCTGTGACAAGGAGGTGGAGCTGTTTGTGACTAGTCAGGATCTCGTTGCTGAGGCTGTTCACATCCTCTCGCTTGACTGAAACTGAAGTATTATTGCTGGTATGACTGCAAGGAGGAATATGAAATATATTTTTGTGAGTGCCCTCCCTGCTGGAGCAGAGAATTAATTCTTTACATATCTGTGAAGCAAGTTTGTGATGGAGACACTTTTCATTTACTTTCGCAATTCCTACAATAACAGCCACTGTATGAGTGTGTATGTACAACAAACCCTTTTTTATTTATGTGTGATTACGTTTTTTTTCATTTATTAATAAATTTTATTTTATTTTCAATGTCTCCAATGATTTTAACCAAATATCAAAATTTCCTCATAATATCAAAATATGAAAAAAACTAAATTTCCTATTTGAATGTAACTATTGTCGTTTCTATGAAAGAGTTCTCAATCTTGGAACTTTTCCAAATCGTTTTAGATATTCGATATAGTCCAACATTCGACGCATTTAAGGTAAGTGCTTTGGATTCAATCGCAAATTTTTTATAACCTTACAATTATTTTCAAAACTTTTATCTTATTTGCATATTAATGAAATATTTGTTATATTAATTAATATCTACTCAATAATTTATAGATTTTATTTTAATGAACAAAAATTGCCTATTCCCTACTTGGTTGTTTAAAATGGAAGGATCCGATTGGTCGAGACGCGCGTTAAATATTAATTTGTATAATCAGCTATTTTTAACAATTTATTTTCGACCGTATATGCAATTTAAATCAACTGAAGAATATAATAATATTTCATGTAATCTTTACCTTTCAGCATTTAAGTGCGCTTTTCTTTAATTCGAATTTTTCTTTAGTTTTAATTACGGGCGTCTCCACACGTGGCGCTACTGATTCAAATGAAACAAATTTTACTTTCTGATATAAATATTTCTATAATTATTTCAGGTATTTCAGGTCCATTGACGGAAGTTGGAGTAAATTCAAAAACTGCAATGTAAGTTTTTTTATATAAGCAATTTGCGTATTATAAAATATTGGTGATTATTTAATCAAACTTGGATTTGAATTGTTCATCATATTTGAACCAGTCTTTGTATGCCATGAGCTTATCCCTCCAATAGCTGATGTGTTCTGAAAGTGGTCCATCTGTGCCCCCGTATTCCTCTGGCAGGACTTCCTTATGTATGACCTGATGCAGAGATTCCTGACCCTTGAAATGCACCCGTACTCTCCCCTTGAGCTTCTCACCCATGAAGCTCTTGAATACATTCAGCACCACATTGATGTAGAGCGGAGCATTGACAAACTCCAACTGCTTGGGCCTGCAATGGTAATTCTGCCAGGCAAACACTGCTTTCTTAATAACCTTTGGTGGTAATTGTCTTGCATGACCCAAGGACACCCCAGTCATATCGAAGATGGCAGTCACCCCATAGATTTGAGCACTCTCCTGCTCCTTGGCAGCCACATCCAGGATCATCTTGCCCACCTTGAACACGTCGTCCTGCTTGTGCTTGGATGGATCGTGCGCTGCAGTCTTTATTATCACCACCAATCTATTCTCGTACAGCTTCCTAATCGGCACGAAAACCCCGAGATTCACCAGCTCCTGGATTTCCTTCAGCTCAGGATCTCTATTCGAGAACCATTGTGGTGTTTCCTGCCTCATCTTATAGTAATTCCTCAATTTGATTTTGGCGCGCTCCAGGTCGAACTTGCAGCCTCTCAGGAAAGGAACAATTGCATCAGCATCCGGACATCCGTTTATCTCCGGATTTTCATCGTACCAAGACCTGATTTCCGTCACGAATCTAATTCGTTTTTCCTCGGTCTCTTTCAGGCTTTCCTCCGCGAATTTCTTAGCATCCTCGTCCAATTTCCACTCGTACTCCATATTCGATGAAACCGTTAATCACCATTGAACAATTAATCACAGCAGGCAAAGGTCAAACGCATTTTATTTGTTTTGGTTTGCGTCTCGGTATAATCGTTCAGATCCCCCGCCGCTCCCGCGATCCTCTACCAAACCATAATCACTATCCCATTCAAATTTCAATGGAATCAACAAGTGTTTCCCAAACTACGAGGCAATTTTCGTTTCTGCTATGTATCGCAAGTTGTCTAGTAAAACCAAAACAACAAATATAAACTTAACCTTAGCAATTGTTATTTCTGTAGAAAATGTCAGAATCTGATAAAGTGACTAAAATCTGTTTAGGTAAAGCGACTAGGAGGGGCGTCAAAAAGTGTCCCAACTGTGGCTTCATCAATGGCACCAGGGGATTCATGTGCAAGAACCCGTTGTGCTGCAAAGTCTTCAAGGACTCGGACAAGAGGAAGGTGCACCTGGACTCTGTTAAACTTGTCACTGGGACAGCCAGGCAGGTGTACTCGGTTAGGGTGAAGGATAAGGGACCTGAAAATCGAGGGTTCGTCCAATTGCCAGTTGAAGGTAACAGAGCTGCAGCTCTCTGCTTCGTGGAGTCTTGTCAGAGGCTGTTTGACAATTCCATCCTCAAATGTCATGAAGGCCAGGAACAAATCAACTCTGCTTGCGTACACATCGATTCTGCATTGAAAAGCTACGTGTCTGCCACTGTGCTGGATTTCAATCACAACATGATCAGCAATTTGGGAGTGGACGAAGATTGCAAGAAACGTCTATGTCTCTTGGCGAAATCTTGCGATTTAGTCCAGAAGGTCTCGCAGAATGTTTTCGCCGTTAAATGCACGGTCACAGCCGCTAACCCGCTCGGTTATTTGCATTTGATCTTCGGTGGAAATTCGGAGCAGGAGATGAATGTTTTCAGCTGCGATTGCAATTCCAGGAGGAAAGGAATCAAGTGCATTCATTACTATGCTTGCGTCGTGGCCTTCATCAGCGACACGAAGTTTGCCACCAAGTACCAAAGTTTCATTCACGCAGAATTCGGTTAAGCATCGACTCCATCCTTTCATTTATTGTATTAACTTAACGCTTTACTTTGCAGAAACCGTTTTGGATTCGGGATACGAGTACAATTTGGTGAACGTGCTTGGGGATTTGAACAAGGAGGTGCTTCAGTTCGAGGTGCCTATTTACGAGCCTTTCCTGACGGCCGTCGTCGAGGAGCAAAGTAAGCGGAAATCTGAAGAACTGTTGAAACCGGCCAAGAGGAAGGCGAAAACTTGCTTCGACGAGCTTACGTTCAGCGAGTGGCTTTCGTCGGCTGTGGAGCAGATCAACATGAGTCTTATATATGATTACCAGATGGAGGTTTGCCTCAAGTTCAATATACATGCTGTGAGTAACTTCTAGTATGAATACATATTTATTATATGAATTACTATTTTATTTTATTTTGGTTTTCAGAGATTCTATGAGCTGCTCAAGGAGAGGATTACTACGAACGCGAATTGCACGCAAAGAACAGACTACGTGTTCAGGGAGGAGTTTCCCAGAGGTCGATGCATGATTCAAAGTCTGCATATCACTAGGCTGAGCGAGCTGAGGAATATCTTCGCGACGGATGCGATTAAACTGCGAACGTCGCGCAGCTTCGTGCTCGGCCCGAACGGCGGCTTCGTCGAGTTCCACGCTTCGGGCGTGCCCAAATCTTTGGGTAAACGAATCGAACCTGCACAGGTCATCACGCAATTGCTCGTCAACCATAAGACGAGTTTTGCCATCCAATGGTATGGTACCCTGTATAAGGTGAGCCAATTTGGTGAGCTCCGATTCGTCTTCAGATGCGAACAGCGCGCACCCACCAAATGCGGATAATCATCTCCTTTTTTGCCCTTCGCTTCCGTCAAGCGATATTAGAGCTCATCGAAAATGCATAACTACTATGCATAAGCTATGAGCTCGATAATAATTGTATTAATATCTTAATGCGAATCAGATTGTCATTAGAAAAAGAACGCAGGAGCGATAGCGTCGCATTTGAAATAATACCGTGCGTTTGTTGTCGCTTCTCTGCCATTCATTTTTGTACGAGAGAATGATGTTTCAATGATGGTGAGGTAGAAGGAAAGAAGACATTGGTTGTATGTCTGTGCATGTATGTAAATGTTACGTTACGTTACGTTTTGGTGTGTAAAGAAGCATAGGTGGCATTGAATCTGACGGCACCTGACTTCAAAATCCGCAGTGCGTAGAATTTTCGTTCGCGGCCGGCGAAGATGTGATCGCGTAATTGAGGAATTACTTTCATCGACGTCACAGAGGAGATATGCCTGCACTCTCGGTTGTCGAGCGGCGCACCGGACCAATGATGAAGTAGAAAGGATTTCACTTTCTAACGCACCGTCCGTCGCGTTCGCAGACACAAATACACAGAGAGATAGATCATCGGTGCAGCTAAAGACGAAAAAGAATCCTATTCGTTTTGCAAAAGGAGTAGTTGTATTTGTTCGTTTCGTCGTGGATGCGTCAGTGATTGGTTACCGTCGTCATCGCAGAAGCCAGCAGAAGAGCCATGGACAGCGGCAGCAGCCGCAGCGCCATCAGCCTCAACAGCGAGCGGATCCAGAGGATGTTCAGCTGGAGCAGCAATGCATTCAGGTAAGAGGATCATCGAATCAACATGCCACAATTTAATGCTTCCATATTTATACACCTAGCTTCCTCCCTACCTAAACGCGAAAACTATAAACTTAAGTCACATAACAAATGTACGAAATAAAAAGTAGGCACGCGCGCGCCGAAAATAGAAAGAAAGTGTCTTTCGATGGTCCGAAAAACTACGGATCTGAGGTAAAGCTCTTGCCGTCGGCTGGTTTTGCGAAATTTCTCTTCGCCGCGCGAAGAAAGAAAAGGAAAATTACGCGATGGCTCGTTTCCGTTTCGTTCGCGACGCATAGTCGGATTTCTTCTTCCGGCATTCAACATTGCGCGCGTATTTTCCGATTACGCTGTAACATTTATCTCATTGTTTCATTTCCATATGAAATTTACTAAAATCACTCTTCGCTATGTGGAGTTTATTTATTCATTGGAATGCTCTAATTCGCTTATGATATAACACACTAATATTTCGCCACATGAATTGAACCATACGTTTCGTAATTATGCAATTACATTGTCCGAACCACATTTCATACTCTTCAATCAGAATATAGTTTAATATATCTGACTCGTACAAATCAGAGTATTATTTGAGTGCGTATGCATTTTATGTTCACGATACTTGTTGACTTAATTGGCAAAAGTAAAGCAATTAGGAAGTTTCACTATTTTCGCGATATTTATAGATCGAGGATATAAGCAATTCCGACGCGTTAAATAATCTGTAATTCTAGCTTTGGTGATTACTTCACGTATTTGAAGTTTCCTTTTTTGCGTTTTGCTCTGAAATATGTAACTCGACTTGTTGCTTGCTGCTGCTGCTGCTGCTGTAGCTGCTGTTGATAAAGTGTAATCAATGCGTATGATGGAATCCAGCTGGTATTGGCGTGCAACTCTCTTCTTGTAATTGGTTAATTAGCGTGTGTTTATCGTTATTATTTTGCCGCCGCTAATTCATTTATGCGCATAGAAAGTGAAATGATTTGTGGGTATCCGCGCGAAAGGCCGTCGCAATAGGACGTAGCAGTCATCGTCTTCGCCGCTCAATGAAATCGAAGCGAGGAATGAAAGAAAGAAAGGAAGACACGTTCCCAATATTATTTCATCAACAATTATATTATCATTGTTACCAAAAGGTCTCTCTCTCTCTTTCTCGGCCTTGAATTTTTAATTGCACAAAAGGGAAACGAAAATTGCCCAAGAAAGTTGGCCATATGTATATTGTGTATTTACCGGTATTTACATAAGTAAATACGCGAGGTGTTTCGATTTTTTTTTTAAATTTTCTTTTCGTAGTTGTTGGTGATGAGAGAAAGAAGTGGGTTACCATGGGGGTTACGTAAGGTGACGATTATGTACGGTGGTCGTTCAGGAAACCACACACACACATACACACATTAAGTCGCGGTTTATGTGTGTGATATATTACGGCCATGTGTTTGATGCGAGTATCGCGCGAGGAGAGAAAAAAGACACTTTCTCCGTGCCCGCGGCTCATCCTCGTCTCTTTATTGCGGAGCAGCGGATAGAGCAAAGATCGAAAAGAGAGAAAGAGAAAAAAGTAATGAGAAAGAAGGAAGGTCGAACGGATAATCTCGACATCCATCCATACATGTTACGTACGCACCTTGTTGAATAATACCGTTTTGGATGGAACTGAGTTAGTTCCTTTTTTTCCTCTCTCTATTTCTTTTCCTCTGAAAAAGCGAGTCGAACTCTTCCTGTTTTCGATAACCCCGAAGACAATGATATCAATTGGCGTTGTCTGTTACCCAAGAGGATGGCGTTTCCCTGGGAAACGAACCTCCTTTGTTAACAACATTGACTATACGCAATTGTTTTTTTTCTTTCGAGGAAAATGCGATCGGTTTATTTGTTACATCCTCATATTTCTAATTCCTATTTCAATTTATATTAAAAACATGATATGGTTCGCTTTAGATTTCATCATCATCATCGTTGCACAAGTGTGCAACAGGTAGTGCGCCGAGCGAAATTTATTTTATACTTTAATTGTACAATTCCGTAATTGTTTACATGATTTTATACTTTACTTGAATGATGCTCTTCGGTAAAGTTTTATTTAATTATAGTCATGCAAAATAATTAACGAGCGAATGTTTTACAGTGAACTGCAATTTGTTTACGCCGAATAACGTTCTTATTGTCCTCACAGAAAAAACAATATTATTCAGATAATTACCAGCATTCTTCTGTTTGCTGCATCTGTTTTGTTTATCGCAGCTGCCTTGATTCTTGTTGTTATTATTACGGCTATTACGTTGATATTGCTGGAAGAAATGAATTGCATCAAATATTCGTTAAAATACTTTATTTTTGTTTTTGGTTAAAGAATGGTAAATAGTAATTTGGTATTTTGCTGTCGTTTCCTTCGTCCTCGTCTATGAGCTTTTCATATAGGCAATGATAACGACCTTCGTCTTCTCTATTCGACTTCCTCGAGGAGATTCAATTTAATTGAGGAAGAGGCAATTATTCCATTGTACGTACGCACCTTTAATGGTGTTATTAAACCCGAAAAAAAAAATGAATAGCGAAACAAAAATAAGAGCCATAAGCGAATTTTGTTTTGCTTGACATTGAAATGTCTCGAATGGGCGAACGTTTAATTGCTCGGATTGGCGGATGCTCAGGTATTTTCAGCTGTTTTCGAGCGTTAATCGGACGATAGAAGAGTCGCGTCGCGTCGCGTAATTCCAATAAAAATTTGCACCGGCGAAAATTTGCATTGAGAATCGATTGCGTTGCGCCCTGTGTGGCCCGCGCGTCATTCTCCCATCTAATAACAAATTTTGATAACTGAATACTTAATTGCATATTATTGATATTGTAATTTTTCTTTTGGGGGAGTCGGGTGGTGATAGCACGATGCAATTTGGTATTGCATGTGAATTTTAACGTCGAAATCGCTTCTCCTCTCTTCGGCAAACGCTTGTTTATAAAACTTTCTCCTCCGACGACGATGATGGCGCGGTGAGGTGAGGGGGGTTTTCGTTGCATAATGCGCGGAATGTGGAATGCGTTTATGTATGTATCGCGAAATTGCGCAATCCCGCATGGAATACGCAAGAATCGTTTGCAAGTTTTGTCTTCGATTTCTGTCCCCTAAAAACTTTACTCTTCGGCTGCGATTACTTTATTCTTTTTCGATTTGAAGGTCAGGCGCGCTCGAAGACGACGACGTCCATCGCGAGCGTTGCGCAACGGTGGCGCAATTCGCGCTACAAAACTACATATTATACGATGGCGTCCGCACTCTTCGGTGCATTTCAATTAGTGCACGGCGTTACACATTTCCATTCTTCCAATCCAATTCGCTCCGCGAACGCCAAAACGCTATTATAATGTATTCAAATGATATTATTTGGCAACGATTTCATCAAGAAGCGAAACACAATGGTGTTTTAAACGTAATTAAGCAATGATTCTCGCTGCGCGATTCGCAGGACACCACCTGATATTTTCTACCGAAAACGAGAGCAAGTGCACTTTGTTTTGTTACGTAAACTCGAAAAGTTTTGTTTCGACTTGCGTATCGATCAAAGTCGAAAATAATAACGATGATGATGATGATGATCATGTTGATAAGCTGCATCGTCGATGGTTAATGTGGAGGAGGAGGAGGAGCAGGAGCAGGATTTGTTGTAGAAGCTAGTCTCTTTCCTTCATTCTCAGGTGATATTACCTACAGTTTTTTTCTTCGTACCTGCGATTCGATATACGCGTTTGCTTTTTCTCTCTCACACTTTTCGTGTGCGTATTCGCCTGCTCCTTTTGGGTGGGAGTTGTATAGCGATCTCGGACTTTGGGTTCGCCTTCATCGGAGACTTCGACGAGTAGTCCAGCGAGTAACCCAGTCGAAAGCGCGCGACCGACGACAGTACGCACGGACAGACGAAAGTTATACGATTCGACAAACAATCACAGCATTTTGTCAGTACATCGACGAGAAGGTGGTGCTCCATTTCATTTATTCATTCAATATTATCGGTGCAACAGTGCAACTCTGTCTCCATCCATTTCACGCTCATTAGAACAGTGCGTCGAGTATTATCATCATCATTGGGGAGTGCTTCTATTTTCCAATTGGACCAGCAAACAACCGAAAACTTCTCTTCTTTATTTAACGTAAGGAAATCAAACAAGAATTTATTAAATTTTATACCCATCAATTCCGAATGCTGCTTCTGGCTGCTGGCTGCGGTCGTCGTAACAAACACCTGATGTTTCAATTTGGCGTTTCGAAATCGGACGCAGGAGGTGATTTGGAAATTTTAATTGCCCAATCGCAATGGCACGAAACACACAAAACTAATTCGCTTGGTTTGTTAAACTATGATTATATAAATTTACGGAAAATTACAAATTTATTGATGCTTCGAAGGTTAATGCATTTCTTTTTATTAGAAATGTCTTAATTGTGTATTCGATTTTAATTGCCGTTTCTTTTCATAGATTTATGCAATTTTAATGTTACAACTTTTCCATGTTTCTTCAATGCTCTTTTTTTGTTATATATTGTAAATCGAATATTTTAATTCGTTAGTTTTGTTGTTGTTGCTGTGTGTTTGGAGGAAGTCTACAATTTTACATAATTTTCCTTCGTTACTTTTGAAAACAACATTTGCTGCTGTTGCATTACTTTAGAAAGTTTTAATTCTGCAAATCCAATTAAATTTATTCGTTTCGTTTTGTTGCCGTTTTTTTTTCTGCGTTGCGGCAACTTTTGTGTTACAACGAAATTGTTATGTGATCAACAACAACAACAACAACAAGAAGAAGAAAAGCTGTGTATGATAAATTTAGAATATGATTTATTGTGGTAATAATTGTATTTATTTTCTTCGCTAAATATTATTTAACATTCGAATTTTAAAGGTCATCATTAGTACTATTCTTGAGAGAGTCTCATTAAGTAAGTTGGACTACTAATTTGCGGTGTTTTCGCTTTCTTTGCTTTTCCTCAGCGAATGTCTGTGTGCAAGTGCATGCGGCAGGATTAGTTTTAGCGTTTAAAGGGGGCCAATTTCGTTGTGTGTGTGTGTGTGTATTACATAATACCGGGCACGAATTTATTATAAATCGCGTTTTGTAATTTTGCAAACGTGACACATGCGAAACACCTTGCAACACCTAGCAATAAGTTGAAAACATACGCAAAACACGACGAAGTAGCGGACCCTCCGTTTTGTTTACAAACATTCTTTCTCTTCTCCGTTCGCCTTTCGATTGTCCATCTCTGCTCTCTTTTCCTTTTTTTTTTGTTTGTTTTTGGTTTTAATTCAACGAATTTTGTATGGTGTATGTATGCACTTAATAGGGTTACGGTTGCGTTACGTTTCACGTTACGTGTTTACCGTGGATTTAGGTCATTCCGTTTGTGTGTATGTGTGCATGTTATGTCGCAGCGTTCTCTGTGTTTGTTGCGCTGCTCATCGACAAAAGTTGCGGTGCGAAATTCACGGCCAGCACGTCCCAAAACTAATTTCTAATTTTCTGCTCTCCTTCGACTTCTGCAGTTTAAACGTCCGACGCGCTCTCTGCAATGAATACCTGAAGATTTACAAAAAAAAAATAATTTCGTAAGCTCAGTGGATTCCCCGACAGCTGCTGCGAGTGCAGTTAAAACCTTCGTATTTTTTAAATGTTTCTGCCTTGAACTTTCATTATTTTTGGGTTTATGCAATTAGTTTCCAAATATTTATTTAATTCTTTTGTGCATTCTCGAAATGTGTTTCTTGGTATCGATTTTGAAGCAATCGAACGGATCAATGGGATTTTTGTATCTCGCGGAGAAACTCTATTATTTACAACGACTTTCTATTTCCGAAAAATTGGTAATTTCGATAAATTTCTCGTGTTTTTATTTTATATTCGATGGAAATTAACTTTTTGAAAATTCTGCTGCGATCGTCGAAATTGTTTTATAACTTACTTTTACGTAACAGTTCAGGTGATTCATTTTTCTTCGCGTGTGTCTTCGATTCGCTCTTATTTCTTTTCGTATGTGCGTGTGTTTTTCTTCCACTCTCGGAATTTACGCAGTGACGCATGCAAGTTTGTTCGCCTTAAGCGACATTACGCAATTAGTATTATTTGCAAATGTATTGGAAATAAATGTTTTTTTTTTGCGTTTACGAGAGTGCAAGAATTGTATTGATTCGATTGTTAACGGTAGAGTAAGACGATGAATTTCAACGCTCCTTTCTCGGTATTTGTTTTTACCGAGATGCGGAATGCATTATGCATATGACTTCTGATTGGTTTATGGGTATTTTCGGTTGTCGATTCTAAATATAAAATCGCGCAGTTCTCTTTTTATTCTGTTTTGAAATGAAAAGCTTTTTTTTGTCGTCTATCGTTAAATAATACATTTCCTGTTTCATTAAGTGTCGAGTGCTAATATTTGCGTTTCGCCGAAGTGTTCGGAATTGATGAGTTACTTAGATAATCGTGGATTAATTTAAAATTTGGATGTTTGTTTTCTGTTATTCTCTTTGCAGTTCATGAAGAGGACTCTTTCGATTTAGTAAACGATTACACGAAGACGGGAGAGAGAAACACCGACGAGAACAAACACGAAAATCGAAAAGAAAAAAGTGAAATCCGCATAATCGAAAATTATGTTAATAACGTAAGTAATGGGACATTATTTAGATAGTTTAACATTCCGATTAGGGAACGCAAATAGTTATATCTAGACAGGATGCGATTCAAACACTCAATATCAGTGGTTGGACTTTGATTCGGGATTCACGCCCGTATTTTCCGGTTGCGATAATTTGTTGCGTAAATTTCCTAATTTAAAGCGATTTCGAGAAGTTTAAACTTGTTAAGATTCGTTTTTGCTCGTGATCTTGAACGCATAACTTTTGGGTTCGATTGCGAAACGGGCTTTTTGCTTCATTCAAAAGCAACAAAAAAACTTTGCTCGCTCGCATTTGGTAATGGATCGTTTGAGGTTTCTGAGCCAAGGACGACCTCTTCTCCTCACGAGTGTAGTACATACATCTCTATCTCTCCTAAATCAGGATGCGTGCGTTACGCTATGTTGCGACTCTTTACAGATAATTAGCGAGGGAATTCGGGATATTTAAAATTTAGAAATTTGCGTGGTTTTAATTGCGTATTAAGCGCATCCAAACGACTTTTGTTTCGTTTGCGTGCAATTTAGTACGTAGTGTGTGTGTATGCTCGGCGAGAAAGTGAAAATGAAACTGAAACCTTTTACAATAATGATTACAATCGTCCGTCGTCTCCTTTGAAATTCCGTTCGGTTTGCGGATTCCTGCGGTCTACTGTATTACTTGCTTGAGTCATTTAGACTTTATCCGCAATATACCAATCTTACTTAACAACTGAGTCAAAATAAATCGATTAGTTTTCTATAAGATTTTTGCTGTAGTCTGTATTAATTGATTAGCGCGCTTTCGTTTCCTCCCATCCCATTCATTCTGAAAATATCGGAAAAGATTTTGCGGCGATTCTTCTCGTCCCCGACACACATCGGACGGAGAAGCGAAATTTCATTTGCTCAAGCAATTAGCGTGTTTTCTTTTCTCTTTGTCTTCGATTTTTGGGCTCGTTCTTTTCGCGAATCCGATTGTTCCTCCGTTTAGTTTCTCTCTTCGGTTCCGATTTCTGTTTCAATTTCAATTGCGATTTGTTTGCTTCAATCAGTCAGTTGCAAATTAAACACGCTTTTCCAAAAACGTTCAATTCATTGCTAACGTGGGAACGCGCACTTGAACATTCAAGTTTAATTTTTTAATTAGATTTAATTGCATGCATTTTATCGCGAGACGTTTATTAATGTTCAATAATTGTTGCGCTTCGATTCTATTCTTGGTCTCATGAATTGCACATAAACTTGTCGCGATGGTGCGAATTATTATTTATTTTTTTCTATAAAGTCATTTAATTGCGGTTTCGTTTTTTTAATTGGAAACGCGCGTGGCGGCGATCGTAAATTGAATGATTTTCTAAATGGTGCAGATATCATGGAAAACGACCTTTTGATCACCTTATTGTTGTACAATTAACTCTCCATTCCAATGAAACTCTATTTTCAGTCGATTATTTTTAAATTTGTGTAATTGCTTAAACTATTAATTTAATTATTATTTTAAATTGATTATTCGTTCGTAACAACACCTCATGTTAATTGTCTCACATTATAATAGAATAGTTAATCGGAATTTGAATGTCTGACTAATTTAAGGTGATTTTAACATTGAAGATGAAGATAACCTTTTTTTATGTTGTACTTAACACCCAATTCTTGTTCTTTGGAATGTGCAGGTAATAATCATCTGTAATTTAAATATGTAGATAGGGAATGTTAAAGAGATTAGGGATTAGATCTATTGTCTTGTAAACCTTAGTCACCTTGAGAGGGACCGTGTTAGGTTCAGACCAACCGGTTTGCTGCGTCTCTCGCAGACTCGCAAGACATAATCGAAATCCGTGATTAATTCAACCCATTTCGGTGTAGCTCATCTCTCGTAACTAACGGCATTCTCGAACGTTCATCCATTTTTCTCTCAATTCGAAAGAAATAAAGCGAGTTAAATAGAGAAAGAGAGAGAGAAACGGAGTGAGAATCTTGTAAACGTGTGCAATTGGAAAAGACCTCCGATCGTAGCCAAGGTTTAGCCTTGTGCAGTCAAGTAGATTCGTGTAATATTAAATATATTAATATAAATTAAATAGTAATGCAGTAATGTGGACTTTTAACGTGTAGGGCAAAGTCCACGGCAAAGGAGAGAACGGCGGGTGCAAAATGTTGCGTTTTAATTTTAGCTCTTTCTCTCTTTCCTTGCTGCCGGTTCTTTTTTTCTGTTCTTCTGTTCTTGCTTGTTAAGTACACAAACGACTGTAGAGAATGAAAACCGAAGAGTTAATTGCACAACTACATCAACAACAGAGGCAAATGCTAATTGCGCTCATGGAAAAGTTTCCTTTTAACGTGAAACCTATTTTTGTTGTTGTCTACGTGACAATTTTCAAGAAAGTCTTCAATTGCTGGAACAACTTGCGATACTTGCCAAGTTACTTGTCCGTTACTTAAATTACAAGTACAATTTATCGTTAGACGAAAAGCGAGGTGAGCGAAGTGGAATGAAGAAAATGGAAAACGTTATTGAAATCGGGTTTCGAAACGCGTCGTTTTGTGCTTAAGGACAAGTAAAAGTTGACAATTATATTAGTGGCAGCCGTCTTGTCTCTCGCGTTCCTTTTTCTTCTTCTCCTTTTGTTGCGGAGGAGAGACATGAATGTGCATTTAATACGTGTTAAGAAACATGCATATTATATATTATTGTATCTCTCTTTTCTAATATTTTTTTTTTCTATTCGCACTTGTGCAGCGCTCACGCAAAATCATTTAACCGTTACCACCTTTTCAGTATTTTCTAATTCTTTATTATTATAAAGCTGCGTTTCGTTTCATTTCATGAATTTGGACTTTTAAATTTTGCGATTCGCACATTGCATCAATTAGTAACGAGATAAAATCGATGTTTGACCAATCGAAACATATATTAAAACGCGGCCAACATTCAAATTTTCTCTATTTTTTTTTTTTGTTGTTTTCGTATTCAATTCACGACCGGCTAAATTATTTGACCCACAAGTCCTAAAACGACGATCTCCTCCGCATTGCACCCAAATTGTGCGTGCATAGTCGCGAAATTTCCAATTTCCCACCTAGAATCTTCTGGTAACCATGCAACATCCGAATTTCCTTGGTAACGTAACAACATCCATCGTCTTGTTAAGAAGTTTCTTATAATTAATTTTAATCTCGTCTTGTATTTAAATTTTCATTGTAGTTGTTGTAAATTAATGTTGATTCCGATTTAAATTCTTGTTATCCTTTGGTCGACGCAGGTATTTCATTCCTTGGATTTTAGCTGGTGGTGCTGGCGTGAGCCGAAATATTTTAAACTTGCGCTTGACTTTTCGTTCGGTCGAAAATAATAATAATGAAGAAACCGAAAAAAAAAAACATTACCCTCCGTACGAGGAGATCGAAGATCGTTTGTGTGCGTGAGAGAAGGACAGAGGTCAAACCAGTTCGCGTTCGTGACGTCAATAGATTCCTTTTCGGATTCGTTTATATTTATTTTTTTTAATACGAATATATTATTATAAAGACGTCCTTTGCTCGGGACGTAACCCCGAAAGGTAAACTGGTGAGGCAACTGGTGAGACTTCGTCTCTTGCCGAAGGAATTATTGGTAAATACCAATGCGCAAAACAAACCTTAGCACATTTTATACTTCTTCGTCAGAAACGGCTAGAATCTTTAAAATGCTAATTCCAAGTTGAAAATAACAATTTTGTGTAAAGCACCTTGAGACATAAAATATATTCAAATGCTGCCGACTTTTAATTAATCTCTACTATACAAACACATTAAATAAAAAAATGTATTTAAATAGATTTTTTTATTTTGCTTGCATAAATTGTTATTTTCGCGACGTGTCCGTCCGTCCGACCTGCTCATGTACGAGTGTGTGTCGTCTGTATTAATTCGTTTTCTTTTTCGAAGGACAATTTCCGCCACAAATTGCCGCTTAATTATCTGTAATTTTGCAATCAACGAAAATAGAAAAATATGTCTCGTTCGGAGAACGTAACGTAGCGTTTTTTATTATTTTTTTTGCAAATTTCGTTAAGTGCGTTAAAAAGGATTTTCATGTTTTTCGCGGTGTCCGCTTTTTTTTTCTTTCTTTCTTCTTATTTTATGTTATTGTAGTTAACTGGAAACCAATTGAACGCGTAAACAAAACAACAGAGCAATTTTGAAACAAAAGAATGGTGAACATTGCGTGCGCGATTATAATCAATTTCCCGCAAGATTTGCTTAGTTTTTTTTTTTGAAAGAGTAACAAAACAGTTTTGATATTTGCTTCGAAACTATACCGTTTTCTTTGCGTAATTGTCGATTCGAGCAAAGTCCAGAAGCTTTGAAAACTGGTTCGAAATTGTTCAAACGGTAGAGGCTAGAAGATCTAAATTGGTGGATTTTAATTTGTCTACCGTTCGCCGCAATCGTTCGAGATGCGTTCGGGTAAAATTGTGTGCAATTCAACATTTTCTTTCTTTTCGTTCGCGAACATTGGAACGCATTGAAAAGACGCGCGCGCTGCAGCAATTAGACTTTAAACATTTTGCGATCAGGACATTGGAATGTTTCTTGCGTATCAAGGTTACGAGTGCTCGATAATTGTACTAACTCCCACCCACACCTTCACCTCCTCTCTTTACGTCGCATTATTATTATTATTATTATATCTATTGTTGTGCTTCAAATTAATCAAATCCAATTCGGAATAAGTAATTAATAGTAGCTTTTCGCTTCTTAATGTGTAGTGTGCTTTGCAAGTAAGTTGTCAAGTATTGAGATGCGAAATTGCAACTTGACTCGAATTAACTTTCACTGGCGTTACGCGTTTCTGTCGGGTGGAATTTCCATGGAAACTTCTGGAAATAATTTTAACTCGACATTAAGAGTTTTCGTTGCTGTTTCCGCTCAATGGAATCTATATCCTCCTCTTCGGCGCGAGATTTTCTCCGCGTACTCTTGGACATTTACCGTATGAATGTGTGTATATGGTTTATTGGCCTTTCTCGTATTGGATCGTTTCGTAATGTTCTGCCAACCGGGCTTGGTTGATCGTGTTTCTTCATTAAGCGGCGCGAGAAAGAAACGGCCGAAAGCGAAAGCGTTATAAAATCTCTTTTATAATAATAATGACGTGAAATTAAGAAGCACACGAGGAGGTGAAGTGGCGGCATCGTAATAACGAAGAGTTTCATAAAATTTAAGAAACGGAAAGAAAAAGAAAGAATGAACCACAAAAAAAAAATATTAACGTGTCGCGAGAGTACCTTACGTTTGAGTCGCGTTGCGTTACGTGAACTCGCTCTAATTGGAACCGACGAAAATCCACGTTGCTCAATTTCGGTTCCTTATGAGGCGAATCGAGTCATTTGTAAACGTCTGACCCGATTACATCGTGAAAATCAGTCCATTGCTAATAGACTAATTGCTATTTATTATTGCGAGCGAGTTATGAATATCCATCAAATTCGATTCCCATTCCACGGGGTGGATGGGTGGATGTATTACTGCATTATTGAGCAATCCTTAAATGATTCAAAGCTCGAAATCGATGCCGTCGTCCCCGCGTTTTTTTATCGGTTGTTCGATTATTTTTTGTTTAGTTTAGTCAATTGTTTTACCTGTACTTCGCTTCGTGTCCATTAAATCGCGTCCGCTATGACCGAGTTGGGTTCTTAATTAAATAAAGTACGCGCTTCCATCGATTCCAGAGACGTAATGAAATTGCCACCGCGGTTTTTGTGTGGACATTGTGCGCGTTCCTCCTCTTCTCGGACATTTCTGAATAATTGAAGGATTGATTGATCGTCGACTGGTAGAAAAAGCGAGAAGCAGACGATTCATTTGAATTTTTCGCGCATAAATTTGCGTAAGAGCGCAAAAGTTAATAAGAATAAAATATCAGTCCGAATCGAACGATGGCCGAGGTCCAACCGGTGCAAACGACGTCGTCGTCCAGGTAATAATCATAATCGTCGTCGTCCTTCCATCTATTTTTCGCCTGGAAACTTTCATTGAAAACAAATTATTACACCGGTTCGCCTTTGCATTTTGTTTTGTTGTTGTTTTACATTAATTGCAGTTAACCGAAGACGATGACTGTCTTGTGTGATCGAATCATTTTTTCGATTAGTTTGTTGTTGTTTCGTAACGACAAAGTTATTGAAACGCGCACCGTCCGATCTTGCTCCCGAAGCATATTTGAAAGTTCACTTTGTACATTCCATATGAATGTTGTTATATAACATATAATGTCTGTGTGTGTGTAAGTCATGAATAAGTTATTTCCCCGAGGCAGAAAAGTTTCGAAACACGACACATATCCTCGCGTGGCGAACGCTCAAAGACATCCATCGACGGTTATCTCATGTTTAACACCTTTGTATTTTTTCGTTATAAATATATTATGAAAATTGTTAAAATTTCAACTAAAATTTGTTAAGTGTAATTAACAATTTCATTTTGATTCTCACGGTTTACATCATAAATATTTCATTATTTTATTTTCAATTTATTCCCATTATTTTTCTCTTCTCTTAATTAATCGACATCTTGGAGCAATTTTGACGCGTTCGAATTGCTCAATACAATTATAATTGCGTGATTCAGCGAATTGTTCGTACATGAACGATCTATTTCATCACAATTTTGACGCAAACAGCTTTTAACTTGTATTTTCAATATTTGATTTTAATATTTAACCTGTATCTAATATTCGATGGTTTCATTTATTATTATTATTCATTCATATACGTATCTTGGAAACCAGTTTTTTTTGGTTTGCGAAGAGGAAGAAACCATTAAATCGCACGCGTAAACCATTAGAGTGACGCAACTCTCTAATTTGACAAGATTATTCTAGTCGTCGCCTTTTGGACTAAATTGATTTTCGCATCTCTTTTTCGTTTAAACATTAGATTATTATTAAATCGCATGACTAGCGTTAAAAAATAATTGCAGAATTGCAAATTACTTAACTTTGCCGATTAATTTTTAATAGTTTGTTAAAATTAATTTTAATTATTAAATACTTTGTGTAAAGTATATATATATTCGCATATATGTTATTTCTGCAAATTGTAAAATACATAATGAATTCCATTGAATCACTCTTGGAAACCTTCGGTCGCTCGCCTCTGACGCACAGAATCGGTCAATCTTTCCTTCGTTTTTTTTTTTCCTTAACAGTTAATTTCGGGTGTATTTTAGCTCGTTTTCCTTGCTACTCTCTTCACGGTTTCGCAGTCTATATATACTCGTTTTCTTGTTGGCATTTTCAGCAGGCAGCTACATACAATTAATTAGTTTGCTCGAAATGTATGTTTCGTGCTCTTTATTGTCCTGTTTAATAACTAACTCTTCATTACATTGCATGCATTACAGTTTCCGAACACGTCCCTCTGTAATCCTTGAAAGGCAGGCCTTCTTCCTTCTCCTCCTTCGGCGCAGCTGTAGGCATTTTATTGTTTCAATCGTTTCTTTTTTGTTTCTGTCGCCGCGGAAACAAAGAAATAAACAAAGTAGGATTTTGTTATTACTTGTAGGAGATGGTGATAAGTCACGCGTCGAGTCGATGAGTTTGTTTTTTTCGATGAATTTAATATTCGAGTATTTTCTTGTTGTTCGCGTCACGTCCAGAAATATTAATTAATGTTTCGGGTTTCTAGTGACTGATTTGCGTTTGGAAATTATAAGTTATTTTCGAAATTGCAGTGGAACTTTAGAGTCTTTCTTTCGATTTCCGCGGAACTAATTTAACACGTTTCCATTTCGATTACGTTTATGCGCAAGTGTTTGCGTTCAATGATTATTAATTAGTGAGTGTGTGAGAGGGACTCTCGGTTGAGAAGAAGGTGGCCTGGCAATGGTAAACATCAAGGTCGCGCGAACGCAATTAATATGCAAAGGATTTTTTTTTTTCTTTAATTTTCCTTCAACTTTTATAATTGGAGCGAGAGCTCGGAAGGTTGTTTAATTTGTTTCATTTTTAATTTATCGTTGCAGTGATACGACGGCGATGGGTGAGAGGGTGGAACCTGTGACGCCTGGTCCTGATCTGGTGGGTGTCGGCGTCGAGAGGCCGCATCCTCCGCTGAACAGTCAGCAGTCTACGATATGGACGAGGAGGCAGCAGGCGGTATGCGTGAGGCACGCCTACAAGCATTACGGGTCCAAGAAGAACCCCAACCACGTTCTGAGCGATCTCAACATGACCGTCCAGAAGGGCACAATGTATGTATCGACAAATACGAATTGGAATTGTTGCTAATTTGCCATTCTCCTCCTCTATTTAGTTACGGTTTGTTGGGAGCCTCGGGTTGCGGTAAAACTACGCTGCTGTCTTGCATCGTGGGAAGGAGGCGCTTGAACGAGGGCGAGATTTGGGTGCTCGGCGGAAAACCGGGGACGAAGGGTTCCGGAGTTCCGGGCAAGAGGGTCGGATACATGCCGCAGGAGATTGCGCTCTACGGCGAGTTCACCATCAAGGAGACGATGATGTACTTTGGATGGATCTTCGGGATGAAGACGGAGGAGATTAACGAGAGGTTGCAGTTTCTGCTCAACTTCCTCGATTTGCCTAGCCAGAACCGCATGGTCAAGAATTTGAGCGGTGGACAGCAGAGGCGTGTCTCCTTCGCGGTAGCTCTGATGCATGACCCGGAGCTTCTCATCCTGGATGAACCAACTGTCGGCGTAGATCCGCTCCTCAGGCAGAGCATCTGGAACCATCTGGTGCAGATCACCAAGGACGGTAACAAGACCGTCATCATTACCACTCATTACATCGAAGAAGCCCGACAAGCTCACACCGTTAGTTTCCTTGCAGATTTCCTTGATTAACTTCAAATTAACTCATCATTTCACTTTTGCAGATCGGTTTGATGAGAAGTGGTAAACTGTTGGCCGAAGAGTCACCCAGTCGCCTGTTGACCATGTACAACTGCAGCTCGCTGGAGGAGGTGTTCCTGAAGTTGAGTAGGAAGCAAGGACAGGCGAACACACCGCCTGCCTTGCCGGAGGCTCAACCGCAGAACATGTCTAACAACATCAGTCTTGCCACGCTCAATTGGGACAAGAAAAATGAGTCGGTGTTCGTTACGGAGGAGAGTGGCGTCGTCGGTCTCAACTTTCACCAAAGCAAGGAGATTCTGATACACGAAGGCGCCAACGGACATTTGGATGTAAGTTCGATATCATCACTCGCATAATATGTGCATCGTGTTAATTCGCGGTTCTTCTTGCAGATGAACGGCGGCACGAAAGGCGGAGGGATCATGGACACGTGCGACGACTGCAGCTGCTCGAACATCACGTCGGTGGGGAAGATCAAGGCTCTGCTGCAGAAGAACTTTTTACGGATGTGGCGAAACGTGGGCGTGATGCTGTTTATCTTCGCTCTGCCTGTGATGCAGGTCATTCTCTTCTGTTTGGCCATAGGACGAGACCCGACCGGCCTGAAGATCGCCATCGTTAATCACGAAGCCAACTACACGAACCTCACCTACCAGTCGTGCGATTACGAGATGGGCTGCAAGTTCAGCCATCTCAGTTGTCGATATCTGGACAATCTAAAGAACGGGACTATAATAAAGGAATTTTATCCGGATCCGCTGAGCGCCCAAATGGCTGTGCGGACTGGAAACGCCTGGGGTGCACTGTACTTTACAGAAAACTTCACCGACGCCCTCGTGGCTAGGATGGCTCTGGGCAAGGACGCCGACGATGAGACTCTGGATCAGAGCGAAGTCCGAGTGTGGCTTGACATGTCAAGTGAGTATTATTATTATTGATGACTTAATTCTCAGTTTAACTAATCCTCCATATATTTGCAGATCAACAAATTGGTATAATTCTGCAAAGAGATCTGCAGCTTTCGTATCAAAGTTTCGCCAAGTCGCTGCTGAAGAGCTGCGATCAGAACGAAGCCATCGCCGACGTGCCCATCCATTTCCAAACTCCAATTTACGGATCCAGTAAACCTTCGTTCACCGATTTCGTTGCGCCAGGCGTAATCCTCACGTAAGGACCAATTTCCCGGCAATCTCCGATTGAACGTTTTATTACAGTTCTTTTTCTATTTTCTTTTATTTAGCATCGTCTTCTTCTTGGCGGTCGCGTTGACTTCATCCGCGCTTATCGTTGAACGAACGGAAGGTCTTTTGGATCGCTCCTGGGTTGCAGGTATGTCGATCATTTATATCTTTGAATATGCGAATAAACTAATTGAATTTGATTTGCGCAGGTGTATCTCCCGGTGAGATTCTTTTCTCTCACGTCGTCACGCAGTTCGTGGTGATGTGCGGACAGACGGCGCTCGTGCTCATCTTCATGATCCTGGTGTTCGGTGTGCAGTGCAAGGGTGACATCGGCTGGGTGATCATCCTGACGATCCTGCAGGGTCTGTGCGGCATGTGCTTCGGTTTCGTCATTTCGGCCGTCTGCGAGTTGGAGAGGAATGCCATCCAACTGGCATTGGGCAGCTTCTATCCGACGCTGCTTCTCAGTGGCGTCATCTGGCCCATCGAGGGGATGCCGGCCATCCTGCGGTACATCTCCACCTTCCTGCCGCTGACGATGGCCACGACGTCGCTTCGTGCGATGCTGACGCGCGGTTGGTCGATCGTCGAGCGCGACGTCTACATGGGTTTCATCTCGACGATCAGCTGGATCGTGATCTTCCTCACCGTCAGTATGCTCGTCCTCAAGTTCAAGAGGGGATGAGCAGCCTTTTCCTTATTTCAAATTACAATTGTCATCAAACAACAACTACAACGACAAAACCTAAGAAAGGATGAAAATGGAGAAGAAAAAAGAGAAAGGGAAAAACGCAATAAGATTTTTGTATTGATTTTTATACATACATATATTTACATACATATGTAAATATATGTATGTGCAGAAAGTATTTGTTGGATTTATTTTTGTATGATTATTAATATTATTATTATCATTAAGTGAAAACAAGAACGAAATTATTTTTGTATTACGTACTATGTATTATTATTATTTTTTGTATTTGTTAAAATTCGTTGTGAAAATGAGCGAGAGAGAAAGAGAGAGATTGAAGTTGTCTATATATATATATATATATATATATATATTTGCATACGTATATATATATATATATATATATATATATATATATAGTTACGAATCGAGCGGACGTTTACTTATTATCTTTAACTTTTGTGTATTTTTGTACTTGCTTAATTTTCATTTCTCTTTTCTTCAGTATGTATTTTTCTTTCTTTCTTTGGTCCGTCCTTTCCATCAAATGGACTTTAATCGTTTGCCTGTTTTTATGTGTGTGCGTGTGCGTGCGAGCATGTTTGTGTGTGTATAGTTAGAATCTTAGTTAGCTGTTGTAGGAAATTATTTTTGTTTTTATTATTATTTTTTATTATTATTATTGTAATATAATGCATATAATTATTATATGAAAACCAGACGGAATTGAAACACCAACAACGACGAAAAAGAAAATAACACATTTATCCATCACATTTATCCACGATCCTCTAAATTATTCCCCTGAAAGCAAACGAGTAGTTGAAATTTAGTATTCGTGCTTAATGATTGATTGATTGATTGATTGAGAGTGGATTTGATTTGATTCCGCAAATTGTTTTGGAACAAATAAACACAAAAAAGAGAAAAAATATATATATATTTGGTTTTGTTTTACGAATCAGTTGTTTCTTTTATTCGCCTTTCTTAAATTACGTCAATAAAACAATTGAGTTGAGTAATCGAGTTTGAATTAAATTGCGGTTGCTAAGCGCACGTTCTCTTGTTTGAGATGCGGCGATGAAATGCGATTGGTTCAGATGTATTTCAAATTTGATTTTATTTTTATGTGTATGTATTTATTTTAAAAATAATATAATATTAGGTAATAATAATAATAATAATAATAATATTTATAACTGATACAGTATTAATAGTAAATTCCCAAGATACACGCTGTGTTGTCTGTCCACCTATTGCGATTGCAGCAATTGTAATGTGATTGTAGATGCAATATTTTCGAATCCTTCGAAAGGTTTCTTCGGTGACCTAAAGCAAATGTAGGTTTCCCGGAAACTTTTGGAAGAAGAGGAAAATATTAATGATTCTTTTCGTTCGTTTCAGTTCGTGATCACAGGTTGAGGTGGATGCCACGGAAGATGGGGTTGGCGTCAGAGTATTCCTTCAGGTATGATCTGTAGGAGAGCTCCAGCGACCGCTGGCATTTGGAGTTCTCGGGCCAGTCGCAGTGATCCTCCGACCAGTACAATCCCAGCGGACAGCGCTGCAGCTCGAGATGCTCGTGGTTGCAGAGATAATAGGCATTGCATTCGGACTCGTGGGCCTGGAAGATGCCGGCACCGCCGCACGGTTTCTGCTCTTCGGTCACCGGGTGCTGCTGTATCTGCATCGGCTGCTGCGTGGTGGTGGTGGTGGTGGTGATCGACACCGATGGCTTTGACGGTTTCTTTGTCGGTTTCTTGGGTGGTTTAATCGACTGCGGAGGAGCCAATTCGCACGAACCCGATTCCGGGTATCCGCGCAGAACGTGATTGATCGTCTTCAACAGTGGATACTCGCCGCATCCGCACAGGTTGCGGAAATCGTCCAGATCCAGGGCCCAGATCATGCCACCTCCCAATCCCATATCCTTCACGTACTGTGACTTCAGTTCGATCATTTCGCGATCATCGTACGAGACCCACTGATCCCTCAGGTATGCGTACGGTCCTATACGATTCTTCGGGTCTTTAATAACGTTCCATCCCTTGTTCTTAATGTTCTGACAGATCTCGTAATAGGCGAGGAAACCGCGTGCTCTGGTCTGATCGCCGGCCTCTCCGCCTCCGTAGGTCGGTGCATTCAAGCCGTTATCCGAAGTCTCCGCCAGCGAGAAACTCTGTCCGTACATGGGCATACCTAACACCAGCTTCTTGCGATCCGCGCCCTTCTCAATCCAGTAGTGAATGGTGAAGTTCTACAAACGATTGTATTAATTTCATTAATCAATTTTAAAATACTTATTAACACATACCGTGTTGAAGGTGACGTCGATATCTTCGGGATGCGCGTACATGGGGGCCACGTGTCCGGTGATCTTGTCCCATTGACCGTGGTAATCGTAGCACATGACCGCGATCCAGTCCAGGTATTTGGAAAGGGCTGGCACATCGTAACCGTGATTCACCACGTTCCTGCTGGGCGAAACGGCGGCAGAGAGCAGCAGATTCTTGGGTTTAAAGACGGCGCTTAGTTCTTGCGCGAACTGAGCGAACGCCTCTTTATCGCTTGCCGGGCCTTTGTTGCAATCCACCTGCCAGCAGACCGGATACTCCCAGTCCAAGTCGAGACCGTCGAAGTTGTGTTTCTCGATGAAGTCGACGACGTGGCTGATAAACTTCGCTCTCAACGCCCGATCGTTCACAAGCTTCGAATATTTGTCGCCTGCCGAATCGTTCCAACCGCCGATGGCGATCAGCACTTTGATGCCCTTCGCCCTGTACTCGGTGACCTTCTCGTAGAACTTATTGTCAAAGTCGGCCCAGGTGTCGTGCGGCTTGATGATGTAAGTCTGCGGATTCAGCACGGCGAAGCCGTAAACGATGTGCGTACAGAGATCGGGGTCGATGTCGGATGGCAAGTACTTTCCATTTCCTTGACGATACCAGGCCCAGTTGGTAAAGTAGCAGACCACTTTGTAGTCAGAGTGAGGGATGGTCTCCGTGCCCTTCGATGGAGCAGTCACCACTGCTAATTTCGAGGTCGTCGTCTCCAGTTTCATCGATGTCGTCGTCTCCAACTTTACTGGCTTCGCCGTCTCGTCCTGTTCGATCACGATCTGCGGGATATCCTGTTGTCCAGTCCCGTCTTTCGCCAGCACCTTCCTGATGGTCCTCAGCAGCGGATGTCTACCCTCGCCGCACCTTCCACGGAAATCGTCCAAATCGAGGGCCCAAATCATGCCACCGCCCAAATCCATCCGCCGGATGTACTCTGACTTTATCCTGATCATCTCCTTATCATCGTAAGATACCCATTCGTTGCCCTTGTGCGCGTACGGGCCCATGCGACGTTCCGCATCCTGCACCACCTTCCATCCACCGTTCTTGACGCGATCGCAAATCTCGTAATAAGCCAGGAAACCAGCGGCTCGAGTAAATTCACCGGCGCCTCCAGGTCCTGGAGCCTTCGCGTTTAATCCATAATTATTCGCATTCTCCAGCCGGAACGATTGACCGTAAAGCGGCATTCCCATGACGATCTTCCTTCTCGGCACGCCCTCCGAAATCCAATAGTTGATGGAGTAGTTCTGCAGAATTAACGAAAAGTTAAAAATCAAACATACAAGATTAGATGATAATGAAATATCTTACAGAGTTATAGAAGGTGACTTCATCGTCGGGATGTTCGTAGAGAGGTGCGACGTGGCCGGTCTGCTTGTCCCATTGTCCGTGGAAATCGTAGGTCATGACAGCCACCCAATCGAGGCTCGCTGCAACCGCCGGCACGTCGTATCCTGCATCTACCACCGTTTTACTGGGAGAGACTGCGGCAGACAGCAGCAATCCTTTCGGCTTGAAGGCGGCACTAAGCTCCTTCACGAATTCTCCGAATGCTCGTTTGTCCGAATCCGGTCCTTTCTTGCAATCGACCTGCCAGCATTTCGGGTATTCCCAATCCAAGTCCAGACCGTCGAAGTTGTGCTTCTCGATGAACTCGATGACGTTTTTGATGAAACGGGCGCGAGCTGATGGACTGTTCACCAAGCGCGAGTATTTGTCTCCTTGCGAATCGTTCCATCCGCCGATGGCGATCGTCACCTTCAATCCCTTCTCACGGTAAGCGACTACACGTTCGTAGAATTCTGCAATTCATTATAATGATGAAAATGTACATTTTTGTATTTGCTATAGATTTACTGTTGTCAAAGTCGGCCCAAGAGTCGTGCGCTTTGATGATGAGATTCTCGTAGTCCAGCACGGCGAAACCGTAGACGATGTGCGTGCAGAGATCAGCGTCGATGTCCTCGGGAACGTACTTGCCCAGGCCTTTCCTGTACCAGGCCCAGTTCGTGAAGTAGCAGACGATCTTGAAGTAATCGGATTTTACAGGTAAAGGTAAAGTGGTCGTAGATGGTTTCGGTTTTCTGGTTGTGACAATTGGCGGTTTTCGAGTTGTTGACGGCTGATACGCTGGCTTCTCGTAATCATCCACGTCGATGTAACCATCTTCACGATCGTCGTCGCTGCATTTCGCGTTTCCCGGCCAATCGCAAATCTTTTTCTCCTGGAGAATTCAATATTATTAATATAATCATTTTACATCTGCTCTCGTTATATTTTAATATTTACCGTGTTCCAGTGCAGTCCCGGGGCGCATGTGAAAGGTTCGTATTTGCCCCAAAGGCAGATCAGATATTGCCCGCAATCGCCGGAGTAAGCGGAGAAACTTCCAGCTTCGCAGGGTGAATATGGTAGGCTCGAAAGTTTCGAGACTTTCATGTAATTATCGCTGAACTGTGCCACCTTCTTTCTGTTCAGACACTTGACTTTGTAGCCCCAATCGCACATTTTGCTGTCGGCGTTCCAGTGAAGACCCGGGGCGCATCGCTGCGTAACCAGCTGGTCGTTGACGCACACATAGAAGCTGTTGCATTGCTCGTGCGGATAATACTGGCCAGTGACGCAAGTCTCCAGATTGCTGCCGCTCATCGATGTCGGCCTCCTCGTCGTAGTGGTTGGTCGACGAGGTTTCGTTGTCGTCGGTTTCGGTCTCTTGGTTGGCGTGCTTTCAGCTATAATGATTTAAAGAGTAAAGCATAACTATTTTTTGTATAACATTGTAATAAAAACTTACAGTTTCGTTTGCAATTGGCGCTGCTCGGCCAGTCGCAGATTTTCCTCTCGTTGTTCCAGTGAAGACCTCCGGCGCAATACTCCTTTCGCATCTCGCCTAGGATGCACCGGTAGTATGCGTTGCAGTTCCTTGGATCGGACGTGTACTCGCCGCCGCTGCACTTCTTCGGTTCTTCCTGGCTGGATTCTATTTCGGGCATTACAACGGCAGGCGGAGGAACAGTCGAAGTGGACGGTTTCTTTGTCGGCGTTGTTGGCCACCAAGAGGCTTGCGTCCACTGCTGCGTCGGTTTGGCCGTCACAGGTTTGGGGGTGGTCGGTTTCTTGGACGGCTCCGACCACCAAGTCGTTTTGGTCGTCGTTGTCGTCGTCGTAATTTTCGTAGGTTTCTTGGAAGGTTTCTCCCATGATGATTCGGTGGTGGATGAGGAGGCGCCGCTATCGATGCCGGTGGTGAGGACAGGTGGGGCAGGTGTGACCGGTTGCTGCGGTTTCTTGCAGTTATCTGTGCCGGCACCTTCGGCAATTAATCCAAGTCCTTTGTTGATGCTCCTGAGGAGCGGGAACGAGCCACGGCAGCAGCGGTTGCCGAAATCGTCCAGATCGACCGTCCACGCGACGGCACCGCCGTATCCGGACACTCTAATGTATTTGGCTTTCTCGAGGACTGATTCGGGATCGTCATATCCGACCCACTGATCACCTGAATACGCGTAGGGCCCAGAAGTCTTTCCGCTATCTCTGGCCGTTGACCATCTCTGATTCTTTACCCTGTTGCAGATTTCGTGGTACGCCAACATCCCTGGTTGTTTGGTGTATTCGCCGGGTTCACCTGGTCCTAGGCTCGGCGTTCCAATGCCCGGATTTCCATCCTGCTTTTTCGTTAAGGTGAATGTTTGCCCGTAGAACGGAATACCGACGATCAGCTTCTCCTTCGGCGCTCCCATTTTCACCAGGTAATCCATTGTGTATTTGGTGTTGTATTGCGGATAGCGATCTCCGGGTTTCTCGAAAAGCGGACTGACGTGACCGGTTTTTCTTTCCCAGCTGCCGTGGTAGTCGTACGTCATCACCGACATGAAGTCGAGGGAACGACCGAGCGCTGGTAAATCGTAGGCCACATCGATGACCTCTTTGTACCCGGAGATTGCTGCTGCGAGAATAAGAGGCGGACTCTGCTTATCGAATTCCCGTTTCAACTCTTGAACAAGTTTGGCGTAGTTCGCTTTATCCATCGATGGACCCTTTTTGCAATCGCTCTGCCAACAAACCGGGTAATTCCAATCGAGGTGCAGACCTCTAAACTTGTATTTCCTCAGGAATCCGACCGCTCCGACCACGAACTTCCTTCTGGATGATCCATCGCTCACCAATCTCGAGTATTTATCACCCGACGAATCCGTCCATCCGCCCATGCTCAACAGCACCTGCGTGTCTCTGATGGAGGTGATCCTATCGTAGAGGTTGTTGTCGAGATCCGCCCATGGATCGAACTCCTTCATGAGGAGCGTCTCCGGGTCCAAACTGGCGAACGCGTACACAACGTGAGTGCAGAGAGTCGAGTCCAGATGTTCCGGCACGAATTTACCTTCGCCTTTTCGATAAAAAGCCCAGTTCGTCAGGTAACAGACGACTTTAGGTCTTCCGTCTCGCACCCCCTCGTTTCGCAGGATGAAATCCAAATCCTTTATCGCATTCGGTATGTGCACAGTTTCTCCAGGTCTGCAGTAGCTGGGGTTCAGATAGTCGCAATTGCCGGTGGCCGCATCGAACATCAAACCTTCACCGCAGGACAGGTGATAGGAAAATCCTGCTTTGCAGACAAAGTACGCGGCGCAATCTCTTCTATCGCTGTACAGACCGTCGGAATGGCATGTGCCGAACGGTTTCATTGGAGCCGATTCGGTAGCATCCTGTATATCATCCACCAAAGCCGATTTAACGGCGTTCAGGAGCGGAAACTTTTCGCCGCAGAGGCCGCGGAAATCGTCCATATCTGTGGCCTGCAGATGCGCTCCTCCAAGTTCCATGTCGCGCACGTATTTCATCTTCCTGGCGATGCTCTCCACGTCGTCGTAGCCGACCCATTGATCGCCGTTAACAAGGTAAGGAGAGCCGACGGCGTCCGTTTCCCTCTGCCAACCTTCATTCAAAATCATGTCGCAGATCTCAAAATAGGCGAGGAATCCCAGCGTTTCCGTGTAGTAACCGGCACGTCCGGGTCCCTTAATCATCGCTCCAACCTCGCTGGAGTTGGAGTTTAGAAGAGTGAAGGATCTTCCAAAGAACGGTACGCCCATCACTAGCTTATCTCTAGGTAATCCCTCTTTCAGCCAATATTTCACGGCGTAATCCTGCAATTAACCAATTATTAACCAAATATGTTGCGGATCATTATTTGTATTTTCCACATACCACATTGTTGAAGAGATTCAGGTCGATGTCTTCGGGCCTCGGCTTCAGGGGTGAATGATGATCGGCGATGGGTGCCTTCTCCAGATGGAAATCGTAAGTCTGCACGTTGACGAAATCAACGCTTGGAGCGATCAATCTGGGTATGTAGCCCTCGTCGATGCGGTAGCGAGAAGCGGGAGCGGTGATCGAGATTAACAGATTTTTGGGTCTGAAGACCTCCGCGATTTCGGCGAGGAGGGAGGCAAAGTTCTGTTTATCATCCTCCTCATCGCCGATGGAGCCCCAGCTGAGATCGGCACCATCGAAGCCGTGCGTTTCCACAAACTTGATGAGGTTTGCGATGAAGCTTCTGCGGTGCCAAGGATGCGAGAGGATGGCCGAGTTGGTGAAGCGATTTCCCGCGATCGAGATGAGCACCTTCAGGTCGGGATTATCCCTGCGGAGTCCTGTCGCCGAAAGATATCCGCCCTGAACCACATCGTGATCCTGATCGGCCGGAATGACGGTGTAATAGTGCGGATCCAGGGATGCCTGCGAGTAGATGAGGTGAGTGCAGAGGGAGGCATCCAGGTTATCAGCGTTGAAGTTTAGCGGTTCTTTAGTGTAGAATGCGGAGCTGCGCACGTGGCACACCACCTTCTTCGGTTTAACGTCGGCGATGCCGGTCTGCAATCGCGACGCCTTCAACGGGTATCCCGGCTGCAGGAAGACCTGCTGGAAGCCATCATCGATGCGGTACGGCACCCCCTGGTATCCGGTGATTACCGCTTGGAATCGCTGAAGCGGACTGAACGCTGGTCTGTTCTGCTGGTAGAAACCATCGCTCCCATAATTATTGTCGTAGCTCTGCAATTTGATCGGCTTAATAGCCGACCTCTCAAAGTCCAAATCCTCGTCGATCGCCTCATCCGGCGGCAACCTCTTCTCCACCGAATCCCTCAACGGCAACCTGCGGCTGGACACGGTCCTGCAAAATTAACCCATTAGCCCAATCGAATTAATTATTATTTTCGTCCAAATACTCACACATCGGGGATGCTTTCTACAGCCTCCCTCAGCGGCAAAGATTTGCTTCCAAAATCGGAGCCCTCGAGGTGCGTCGCGTGCAGAAGAACCGCGCACAGCAACACAAGAATCCGCTGCTATTTTATTAACGTACAAACATAAGTATATCATTTTTTTTTATTTCAATTTATTATTTTTTTTTTATTACACAACTTCAAGTTTTAATTTTATTATCATTATAATATTTCCACTCGAAGAATCTACGAAATTATAATTTATATGGACCCGTTCCATAAACCGTTTTATTTTTTCTTCCTCTTCTGTAAATTCCGTTTATTATTATCGTCCTTTCCTTTATTCCTCATCATCGAACGCCCACGAATCGCCGAAATTTGAATACGAAATTAATTTCTCTCGATTCACATTATTTATTTTTTCTCTCTTCCGAATGTGTTATATGTGTGTGTGTGTGTGTGCACACTACACATAAGACATCGTCTTTCGTTTCTTGAACACGTATCATCATCAGGTATGCAAACCCGTCGGAATTTGCATCGATTATTTTTTCTTGTAGGATGGTTGATTCTCAATCAAGTTTTTTCCTTTGTTTCTTGTTATGTCGTCTAGCAACGAGGTTCACTTTTATCAGGCACGAACTTTACTATTTCAATCATTTGCATTAATTAGTTTTTGACTCGAAATAAATTCACAATAATTTGGACTTAACGACTCTGCAGATTATTAACCTACATAATCTGTTTAAGTTGTAATTTACAAACAAGCCCACTAATTTATAGATTAATGACCTAGACCTAGAAATCAGGTTATTATTTATTCAAAATCAGTTTTAGTACTGATACTGCTGATACTGTTACATATTTAATTTGCAAATTACAAACAATTTTCTCACTTCAATTTGCATATCGATTTATTCATTCAAAAAATTAAAGTTAAATTAAATCTTACCGTCGCACGCAGATCCATGTCTCTTCTTCTACGACCTCTCCTCCTGCTATTGTTGTTCGTCTTTTCCTTGTTCTTTTCGGCTCTAGGTCTCGGCGAATTACAAATTCATATCTCCTCGCGTTTCGAAGTCCTCCTCGATGAAGGCCCTGCGGTGGTCGTGCGTCGAAAACATAAAACACGCAAGGGTGACGATCAGATTGAACAACGTTTATTGTTGTTGTTGTTGTTCTGCATATGTATGTATATCAAATTTGACGCCTCGAGGATTCACCGTCTCCTTGCGACGCGTTCCGCATGCAAAGTATGTAAGTATGTAAGTCTTTTCGATGATTTGTGTTTTCAATGGTTCCGAAAAAGAATTACCAAGCGCGAGAGGTACGTGAGTGCCACTGACCAATAAATACACTTATCGTCGTCGTCGTCGTCGTTCATGTGCATTACCGATTTGTCATCGCTTCGAGCTTTTATTTTAATTCTTTCTTCTGCACCACGAGTGTCGCGCGAACCGCAGACACGATGGGCGTCCGGGCAGCTCCGGTCCTGCCCCGACTGCCTCATTACGATGCGAGACGGACGCGTGAAATTAATTCGCCTCGGAATTTCGTTTTCCCATCCGAAAACGGCTTCCAACCTTAATATACCATTTTTGAATTTACGATCATGACCGATAATTAAAAGAAAAAAAACACAACCATCATCATCGTGATGATGATGATGATGAAATCAAAGACGAAAAGAAAACCGAGAGATGAATATTCAAATCAAACTAATTTTAACAATATATTCCACCCATCCTCCACCAGTTCAAACAATGACTTTACTCATCAAATTTATGCGCACTAACAACAATACATAAAGCGTGAATATTTAGTTGATTTCTTACAACTCTGCGTAAGGGTGGATTTTCCCAATTTGCGAATCATTTCTAGACCTAAGAAATTTAAATAAATTTATGAGAAAAACTGACATAATCGTGCTCATAAAATCAATTAAACTGAGCGAATAACAGTTTCGAGGCAATAAATTTCGAAAACCCACAAATTGAAATTTAAATAAAAAGATTACATCTTGTAGGAACATTTGCATTCGATTAAAGATTAAAGAATCGGTCGTGATTTATGCGCGTTCGAAACGTGTTTGTTTTAGATGGAAAAAAGCAATAATTTATATAAAAAATTCGGGGGAGACAAACGTCGCTTTTCGCTAATTGCTGGGCGTCCGTGAATTATGGACTTGGCAATAAATATTAGTAAACTCATTTGAATCGAAGACATACACAAGTATATTTAATATATTAACGTCGTCTGTAAATTATCCGTTGAATATTCATCAAGTTTCGATAAATAATCAAATAGAATTTTCAATGAAATGCGTTTCACGTGAAAGTGAACGAATAATTCCTTGCCGCGCGCGCGCGCGCTCGCGAATCAAGTTCAAGTGCATCACGATAAATTTAGGTCTTCGACCCACAATCTAAATGAACGCATAAAATCCAAATCTTTATTATTTATTCGATAATCATTCGGTTGCCGTGGGAGACGAAACAAAAGAGATGATAGGGAATAGGCGGATCGAATTTCGAATGGATGGAATTAAGCCATTAACGAACGATAAATCAAACGCACTTAAGTGTTAATCGCCGGTGAAACACGAAACGAATATCATTATAAATCATCAAACTATTTTAATTCAATACACATTTTTTTTAAATAACGAATTGCAGCTCTTCTACGAACCAAATTAATTAGCACACTTTATTGGTGCCTCCGCTTAACCTCCACTTAAGTCTATTCGTGTTTCGAATTGAAAATGTACGCTTAACGAACACTCACAATTTTGTTAATCGAAATTTCGAATTGAATCATTATTTGTTATTGTATCAAAAAAAAAATGTGTTTGTGCTTGAAGAATGTGCTTGATGATTGTGCCGTTTTGTGTCCGCGTTTAAATGTTGAGCACAGTTAGAAAAACATTTCTTAATTGTAGGGGACAACAGAATGATGAATACGGAACGGAACGAACATCATCGTTTACATATCATCATTCCCGCAAAGATTTATTCAAAATTACAAATTCGAATCTTTATTATATATATATTTTTTTTTTGTTGTTGAAGCTTCTCGTTTAGATTCCGATCTTAATTGATTCTCACGTCGTAAATCGTCGCACGAAAAAGTACGTTTATTTATTTTTTAATATATTATAAATTAAGATATTTAAGTCACTTTTTAATCGCTAAACACATAATTCTTCTAATTTACATCTTGATGCAAACGATTTAAGTCATGTTTTTTTTTTTTATTTTAAATAGTTTTAAATTTATTTATATACAAAATTATGCGAATCGAAATATTGAAAAAACTACAATTTAAATTGAATTTACATAAATATATTTATTTACAATCTAAAAATTATTAATTGAAAAATTGTTTAATATTATTATTATTATTATTATGAGGGTGCTTCCTGTTTCTCTCACCTTGTTTTTGTTGTTGTTGTTGTTGGCAACCGAACAAAAGAACGCGTTCTCTTTTTGTTTCTCGAAGGGTGTTTATTGTTGTTGTTGTTGGTCTTGCAGTTAAAGTGGTGTTTGCTGAAGCGCCGATCGGAATGACTGTTATTTCGTTCGACGTTTCTTCTTTATATATGTTCCTCCGGAGTTGGAAACTCGTGGTACGGACACGACGCGAAATGGTAGCAGCGCAAGAACCAAGCAAAACAAAAACAAACGACAACGCAGAACGAGTATGTGGTGGAGACGAAGAAGTGGATGAACTTGGATTTTCGTCTTTTTTTTTGGTCTCCCTTTCGCTTCTTCGTCCACCCAAAAAAAAATTACGATTAGAGGGTATCTCGCAGGTATCGATGAAACAACAAATAAATTAAAAACAAAATCGTAACTATGGTTATTCGTAACAGCAACAGCAACAAAGAGAAAACTAGTTTTTATCTGGCCAAAAATAATTACTCGGACTCGATTTAACGTACACTAATTCTAATTGTAATTAAGCTAAAAAAAAAAATGAACTTAATTCGATTATGTCTAATTTCGTTTTTTAGGTCGTGAACCTGTACAAATCTGCGATAGGAAAACGCGTTTTTTTTTTTTTAAATTCTATAATTGCATTTTCGATTAGCGCTAATAGATTTGCGTTATTCCCAAATCGCTAATTAATTTAGAATTAATTTTGTATTTTTATAATTTGGCTTGCAAAAATTTAAACTGAATTAATCTTAGATTAATAAAAGATATATTTACTAATTATAAAAAATCAACATCAACAATTTTATTTTGGCCATGCAAAGATTTGCATCGAATGATTATTATTATTATTATTTTTTTTCGTTTGAAATTTATTTCATTGTGTGCAAGCATGGTTCCATTAAAAACCGCATCCGAAACAGGTCGGAGAATATACCCAATCTACGCTCAGTAAATTACACCTTTTATGTGTGCACTCAGAGATGGGGCACACAATAAATAGCTATAAAATCGCCTTGTTTTTCTGCGAATCTCTCTGCTTCTCAGCTGTTAAGGTTGTTGCTATCACCAATTGCAGGTTGCTATGTTGTTATGTTGTATGCATCTAAGCTAATTTTGTTTGTTTTGGAGGGTCCACCTTAATCTCTGCAGTATTCGCCTATTCATCTCGTGCACTGCCTGCGCCCATTTCTATATAATCGTATATACATATATATATATATATCATCATCGTCAATACAAGTATGTGAAATGGCAACGAATCGCCTTGAACTTGATCTCCGAGAGGGAATTTTTCCTCTTCTCCTGCTGCTGCTGCTGCTGCTTCTGCTTCTGCTATACTACCTGATAAAAAGCAGTTCTCGCTACGGTTCATTCGAATCTGAATTGAAAGAAGAAGCCATCCGGCAGCAGAAACTCCTCTTCGTTTACGGCCCACGCCACGCCCGAAAAGAATGCAATTGTTTCGTTCGTGGCCTTTCGAGATCTTCAATGTGAAAAAAACAGTCGACTGCTAAATTATTGATAAACCGTTGTCATGATGATGATGGTGATGATGATGAGACATGCTTTGTGTACGTGCACTAAATGCATCGAGCGTTGCTCAACCTAACTTCTTTTTTAACATTACAAAGATGACGCTGACGATTATTACTATGCTGATGATCATGACTACCGATTTTTTCGTCTCCTTTTTCGGTCCTTTTCCCATCGTCGTTAAGTGCGTTGAAATTACGTAACGTTTGCGCGCCGCAAAGGACAGCAGGTTCAGGGCCTCTCGATCTAATGGATCTTTGATTTATCGACTTGCACTCAAACACTCAATAAAATTACTGTTTCTCTTTACGCGTGCATTAAAACGCTTGAATTGTATAAGAATGAAATTGAATTAAATAAAAAAAAAAAAACAAACATAATAATCAATTTTCAATTCCCGGATTTTCCTCGTAATTCCGTGCGTGAACGCAAATGTCTTTGACTTCGAGTTCCAGATGAACTTGAACCGCGCGCGGTTCCATTATCTAAATTCACAAATGTCACAACAGGGCGTCATTAGTGGTTTTTTTTCATTCTTCTTCTTGGTGTTGTTGTTGCCATTAGTTACTAAATCAGATTGATATCGAATTAATCGTCTTTGATTGATCGCCTTTGAAATGTCAACTCGTACATTTAACAAAACAACAAATCAATTTTTATTCCGTGTTCCGCAGTTGTAAATTATTGTTGATTATTTCGCATTTAAGCAAAGATTCATCCAAAATTGAATAAATATAACATGCTATGTTCTTATCTTTGCATCTAAACAGTATTTGTCTGCAATTACTTTTGATGCATTAAACGAATCAACTTGAAATTTGCTTTTAAGAGTGATTGGAATTTGGGGAATGTATGGAACAAATATAGCGTAATTTTCGCGTTATTATTATTGTTTAAAAAAATATTGATGCTAGACTTACGTGGGTGGTTTCATTCGAAAGTTAGCAGCTTCATTTAAATGAATTATGTAATTATCTTAATTAGTTGTTAAATAAAAACCGAATGGCACTATTTGACAGCTCATAGCGGACGATTGCGTAATAGGACCAATATGTAACTATAACGGTTGGAAAGGTAAGTTTTTCAGCTTTAATTTGTGTATAAGATGATGTAATTATATCGCTCAGTTATCCAGATATTGAGAGAAATTCATCATAACTTTAATCACAGACAACCCGATGCACACATGTGTATGTTTGGTTGCAGTCAAAAGATAACACGTGTTCAGCACAGTGACAGCAGCTGTCACTTTGACAACTAGACGTCAACCTTAAAAATTCTACACATTTTTCCGGAAATTCCACACATTGCTTAGATTTACACAGAAATTCCATACAATATTAGCAAAATTCCACACATTTTCACACAGAATTTCCACAAATTTTTTTAGAGAAATTCCACACATTTTTTAGAGAAATTCCACACATTTTTACTAAAATTAAAGCTGAAAAACTTACTCTCATATCTTGAGAACCAGGTAAGATTGAATAACGTTCAATACGTCATTAGTTGCGTATTCCAATGCTCTTTCATAAGCAGTTGAGAAAATTACATAAAGTGCTACGGTTTTCCTGAAAATTACAAAAAACTAAAACTACGGTGCTAAAATTTATAGCGATTTTTGAAAAATAAAAGTTAATAGGATTTGGCCAAACTCTTAATTTACGCTTATAACTCAAGAACCAGGTAAGATTGAATAACGTTCAATACGTCATTAGTTGCGTATTCCAATGCTCTTTCATAAGCAGTTGAGAAAATTACATAAACTATTACGGTTTTCCTGAAAATTACAAAAAACTAAAACTACGGTGCTAAAATTTATAGCGATTTTTAAAAAATAAAAGTTAATAGGATTTGGCCAAACTCTTAATTTTCGCTAATATCTCGAGAACAAGGTAAGATTGAATAATGATAAATACGTCATTAGTTGCATATTCCAATGCTCTTTCATAAGCAGTTGAGAAAAGAAAAAACCACACGCAGGTCTACAAAGCGGCGATTCTCTCGAAGACTTACACGGAGTACCTGGCGCTGCGCTACTTCTGGGACAACCTCTCCAGAGCCGACGACACAATGCTGCCGACGCTCAAGAACCTGGGTTACCTCTACGCCCTGTGGTGTCTGGACAAGCACCTGGTGTATTTCTTCCAAGGCGGATACACGTCCGGGCCGCAGATGGTCGAATCCATAAAGACCAACGTCGTACGTCTCTGCGAGACGCTGAAACCCGAAATCGTCGGAGTGATGGACGCCCTCGCTCCACCAGATTACATCGTCAATTCCGTTCTGGGCAAAGCCGACGGAAAGGTACTTGTTGCATCCCTTTGCAAAAAAAAAAAAAACAAACTATACTCACAAATATGCATTTTCTTCTAGCTCTATCAGAACCTTCAGCGCGAATTCTTCGGCAATCCCGGATCGATGTCCAGGCCGAGCTGGTGGCACGAGGTCATCGTGCAGGATGCACCGGACATCAAGTTTCTATCGAAATTATAATGATGTCATTTTTTAAATTCAATTTATTATTAATCTGCAAACCCAAAATCCGTAGATTAACTTAACTTCATCTAATTGAATCTATTTTAACTGTATTTTAGCGTACTTATACTCGCCGGTTCAAACACACACACACACAAACATAAATGAGTATTTTTTTATTAATATAATAATAATAATAATGTACAAGTCTTTTTAACGAATGACGACTTTGTATATTATATATTTTGTGATGAATCTTCTGGAAGAAAAAGGTCCCTCCTCCCGCACCACCATTCCTTCTTTTGTATCTTAGGTAATAACAACTCGGATGGATTATTTATAGAATGTTAGACCAAAACAACAAAGAACAATTTAATTGCATTTCGTTGTATAAATATAATATATTGTAATTGACTTTCGGACGAGAGAGGTAATGTAGTTTATTTTCCGAATAAAGATTTAATAAAGATGATGATGATGATGATGGCATATGCATATATTACGAATGGTAGAAGATGTCAGTAGACGGTGAGATTTTCTTCAAAGCAGTAGTGGCTGCTGAACCGAGCGTTCACCAATTTCAAGATGGAAGCCTTTCCCACACACATACTTCCTTGATGTGTTCTTAATTCTGCAATTTTCAGATTCCAGACATGCAAATATATATTTGTAAACTACAGTTCCTTTCGGAAGGTACAGTCTTCTAAATGTAATCTGTCGTAGTTAACCATTACTCTGTACAAAGACTATATGTGTTATTTCTTTAAGGAAGAATTTACAGCAATTATGGATGTATTGTGGACTCTCACCTAATCCTTAGAGACTGAACAGCATCTTGATTGCCAGATACATTCAGAATATGGAAATATGCACAAGGTAAATATCACAGTAAACTTGCGGGTAGTGACTAAAAGTATTTCTTATTTCAGGTGGACCCAAGACCATCCGTTAATATATTTATTTTTTTCTTAATCGAGGAGACATATGGCAAGAGTATTTTCTTGATTATTCAGAGAGAATAGCATCTTGGAAACTATTGTTACCTGCTCCATAAACCTTGGAGATATTATAACATATCTGAGTGCCAGGTTCAAAGGAATTAAGGAGAAACAAGTAAGGTAAATTTTCATCTTAACCAATGAGATAGATTTAAACTGTTTATTTTTTTTAGGAAGAACATGCAGCTCCCATTAATCAATTGATGCCTATTCTTTAATATAGAGACTGGAGAGCATTTCCGAATTTCAGGAGCAATCGTTTTCCAGTTTTTTAGAAATGTATTTATTTATTTATTTATTCATTATTTATATTTTTTCCTTCTTTACTGAATATGTATTGTGTTATATTGTATTATTTGGGAAATAAACGTTGTTTTTAATAATTATGGAATTTTTATTTAAAATACCAGTACAAAAGAATTTAACATAGGCAACCGACCGCTCTCAGATGTATGTTTGGTTGCAGTCAACACAGTACACGTGTTTATGACAGTGACAGATGCTCACAACTAGACGTCAAAAACAATCCACATTCCACACATTTTTTACATTCCGAAAAGCAACAATCTAAACTTTTTCTTGTAATTCCACACATTTTTACACAAAAATTTCATTCATTTTTAGCAAAAATCCACAAATTTTGCACAGTAAATTCAACACATATTTTACACAAATTCCACACATATTTTACACAAATTCCAAACTTTTTTCCCCAAATTCCACACATTTTTACACAAATTCCACACATATTTTACACAAATTCCACACATATTTTCCCCAAATTCCACACATACTTTACACAAATTCCACACATGCTTTACACTAATTCCACTATAATAATATAAATTTCTATAAATTATAGCACCGAAGTTTTCCTGAAAATTACAAACTACAAGTAATTTTCAGGAAAACCGTAAGACTTTATGTAATTTTCTCAACTGCTTATGAAAGAGCATTGGAATACGCAACTAATGACGTATTGATCGTTATTTAATCTTACCTGGTTCGCGAGATATAAGCGAAAATTAAGAGTTTGGCCGAATCCTATTAACTTTTGATTTTTCAAAAATCGCTATAAATTTTTGAAAAATCGCTATAAATTTTAGCACCGTAGTTTTAGTTTTTTGCAATTTTCAGGAAAACCGTAAGACTTTATGTAATTTTCTCAACTGCTTATGAAAGAGCATTGGAATACGCAACTAATGACGTATTGCTCATTATTCAATCTTACCTGGTTCTCGAGATATAAGCCGAAAATTAAGAATTTTAGCACCGTAGTTTTCGTTTTTTGCAATTTTCAGGAAAACCGTAACACTTTATGTAATTTTCTCAACTGCTTATGAAAGAGCGTTGGAATGCGCAACTAATGACGTATTGAACGTTATTCAATCTTACCTGGTTCGCAAGATATAAGCGAAAATTAAGAGTTTGGCCGAATCCTATTAACTTTTGATTTTTCAAAAATTGCTATAAATTTTTGAAAAATCGCTATAAATTTTAGCACCGTAGTTTTAGTTTTTTGCAATTTTCAGGAAAACCGTAAGACTTTATGTAATTTTCTCAACTGCTTATGAAAGACCATTGGAATACGCAACTAATGACGTATTGATCGTTATTCAATCTTACCTGGTTCGCGAGATATAAGCGAAAATTAAGAGTTTGGCCAAATCCAATTAACTTTTTATTTTTTCGTTTTTTGCAATTTTCAGGAAAACCGTAAGACTTTATGTAATTTTCTCAACTGCTTATGAAAGAGCATTAGAATACGCAACTAATTACGTATTGATCGTTATTCAATCTTACCTGGTTCTCGAGATATAAGCCGAAAATTAAGAATTTTAGCACCGTAGTTTTCTTTTTTTGCAATTTTCAGGAAAACCGTAACACTTTATGTAATTTTCTCAACTGCTTATGAAAGAGCATTGGAATACGCAACTAATGACGTATTGAACGTTATTCAATCTGAAGCGGTTATCAAGATATTTGACAAAAATGATGTAATTTTTAGGTTTTTCCGATTTTCAGGAAAACTGTTACAATTTCTTCAATTTTCACTAATGCTTATGAAAGAGCAACTTAATACGCAACTAATGACGTATTGAACGTTATTCAATCTTAAGCGGTTATCGAGATATTTGACAAAAATTATGTAATTTTTAGGTTTTTCGCGATTTTCAGGAAAACTGTTACAATTTCTTCTTTTTTCACTAATGCTTATGAAAGAGCAATTTAATACGCAACTAATGACGTATTGAACGTTATTCAATCTTAAGCGGTTATCGAGATATTTGACAAAAATGATGTAATTTTTAGGTTTTTCGCGATTTTCAGGAAAACTGTTATAATTTCTTCAATTTTCACTAATGCTTATGAAAGAGCAATTTAATACGCAACTAATGACGTATTGAACGTTATTTAATCTTAAGCGGTTATCGAAATATTTGACAAAAATGATGTAATTTTTAGGTTTTTCGCGATTTTCAGGAAAACTGTTACAATTTCTTCTTTTTTCACTAATGCTTATGAAAGAGCAATTTAATACGCAACTAATGACGTATTGAACGTTATTCAATCTTAAGCGGTTATCGAGATATTTGACAAAAATGATGTAATTTTTAGGTTTTTCGCGATTTTCAGGAAAACTGTTACAATTTCTTCAATTTTCACTAATGCTTATGAAAGAGCAATTTAATACGCAACTAATGACGTATTGAGCGTTATTCAATCTTAAGCGGTTATCGAAATATTTGACAAAAATTATGTAATTTTTAGGTTTTTCGCGAATTTCAGGAAAACTGTTACAATTTCTTCAATTTTCACTAATGCTTATGAAAGAGCAATTTAATACGCAACTAACGACGTATTGAACGTTATTTAATCTTAAGCGGTTATCGAGATATTTGACAAAAATGATGTAATTTTAGGTTTTTCGCGATTTTCAGGAAAACTGTTACAATTTCTTCAATTTTCACTAATGCTTATGAAAGAGCAATTTAATACGCAACTAATGACGTATTGAGCGTTATTCAATCTTAAGCGGTTATCGAGATATTTGACAAAAATGATGTAATTTTTAGGTTTTTCGCGATTTTCAGGAAAACTGACACAATTTCTTCTTTTTTCACTAATGCTTATAAAAGAGCAATTTAATACGCAACTAATGACGTATTGAGCGTTATTCAATCTTAAGCAGTTATCGAGATATTTGACAAAAATGATGTAATTTTTAGGTTTTTCGCGATTTTCAGGAAAACTGTTACAATTTCTTCTTTTTTCACTAATGCTTATGAAAGAGCAATTTAATACGCAACTAACGACGTATTGAACGTTAATCAATCTTAAGCGGTTATCGAGATATTTGACAAAAATTATGTAATTTTTAGGTTTTTCGCGATTTTCAGGAAAACTGTAACAATTTCTTCAATTTTCACTAATGCTTATGAAAGAGCAATTTAATACGCAACTAATGACGTATTGAACGTTATTCAATCTTAAGCGGTTATCGAGATATTTGACAAAAATGATGTAATTTTTAGGTTTTTCGCGATTTTCAGGAAAACTGTAACAATTTCTTCAATTTTCACTAATGCTTATGAAAGAGCAATTTAATACGCAACTAATGACGTATTGAACGTTACTCAATCTTAAGCGGTTATCAAGATATTTGACAAAAATGATGTAATTTTTAGGTTTTTCGCGATTTTCAGGAAAACTGTTACAATTTCTTCAATTTTCACTAATGCTTATGAAAGAGCAATTTAATACGCAACTAATGACGTATTGAACGTTACTCAATCATAAGCGGTTATCAAGATATTTGACAAAAATGATGTAATTTTTAGGTTTTTCGCGATTTTCAGGAAAACTGTTACAATTTTTTCAATTTTCACTAATGCTTATGAAAGAGCAATTTAATACGCAACTAATGACGTATTGAGCGTTATTCAATCTTAAGCGGTTATCGAGATATTTGACAAAAATGATGTAATTTTTAGGTTTTTTGCGATTTTCAGGAAAACTGTTACAATTTTTTCAATTTTCACTAATGCTTATGAAAGAGCAATTTAATACGCAACTAATGACGTATTGAACGTTATTCAATCTTAAGCGGTTATCGAGATATTTGACAAAAATGATGTAATTTTTAGGTTTTTCGCGATTTTCAGGAAAACTGTTACAATTTCTTCTTTTTTCACTAATGCTTATAAAAGAGCAATTTAATACGCAACTAATGACGTATTGAGCGTTATTCAATCTTAAGCGGTTATCGAGATATTTGACAAAAATGATGTAATTTTTAGGTTTTTCGCGATTTTCAGGAAAACTGTAACAATTTCTTCTTTTTTCACTAATGCTTATGAAAGAGCAATTTAATACGCAACTAATGACGTATTGAGCGTTATTCAATCTTAAGCGGTTATCGAGATATTTGACAAAAATGATGTAATTTTTAGGTTTTTCGCGATTTTCAGGAAAACTGTTACAATTTCTTCTTTTTTCACTAATGCTTATGAAAGAGCAATTTAATACGCAACTAATGACGTATTGAGCGTTATTCAATCTTAAGCGGTTATCGAGATATTTGACAAAAATGATGTAATTTTTAGGTTTTTCGCGATTTTCAGGAAAACTGTAACAATTTCTTCAATTTTCACTAATGCTTATGAAAGAGCAATTTAATACGCAACTAATGACGTATTGAGCGTTATTCAATCTTAAGCGGTTATCGAGATATTTGACAAAAATGATGTAATTTTTAGGTTTTTCGCGATTTTCAGGAAAACTGTTACAATTTCTTCTTTTTTCACTAATGCTTATGAAAGAGCAATTTAATACGCAACTAATGACGTATTGAGCGTTATTCAATCTTAAGCGGTTATCGAGATATTTGACAAAAATTATGTAATTTTTAGGTTTTTCGCGATTTTCAGGAAAACTGTAACAATTTCTTCAATTTTCACTAATGCTTATGAAAGAGCAATTTAATACGCAACTAATGACGTATTGAGCGTTATTCAATCTTAAGCGGTTATCGAGATATTTGACAAAAATGATGTAATTTTTAGGTTTTTCGCGATTTTCAGGAAAACTGTTACAATTTCTTCTTTTTTCACTAATGCTTATGAAAGAGCAATTTAATACGCAACTAACGACGTATTGAACGTTACTCAATCTTAAGCGGTTATCGAGATATTTGACAAAAATTATGTAATTTTTAGGTTTTTCGCGATTTTCAGGAAAACTGTAACAATTTCTTCAATTTTCACTAATGCTTATGAAAGAGCAATTTAATGCGCAACTAATGACGTATTGAACGTTACTCAATCTTAAGTGGTTATCGAGATATTTGACAAAAATGATGTAATTTTTAGGTTTTTCGCGATTTTCAGGAAAACTGTTACAATTTTTTCAATTTTCACTAATGCTTATGAAAGAGCAATTTAATGCGCAACTAATGACGTATTGAACGTTACTCAATCTTAAGCGGTTATCAAGATATTTGACAAAAATGATGTAATTTTTAGGTTTTTCGCGATTTTCAGGAAAACTGTTACAATTTTTTAAATTTTCACTAATGCTTATGAAAGAGCAATTTAATACGCAACTAATGACGTATTGAACGTTATTCAATCTTAAGCGGTTATCGAGATATTTGACAAAAATGATGTAATTTTTAGGTTTTTCGCGATTTTCAGGAAAACTGTTACAATTTTTTCAATTTTCACTAATGCTTATGAAAGAGCAATTTAATGCGCAACTAATGACGTATTGAACGTTACTCAATCTTAAGCGGTTATCAAGATATTTGACAAAAATGATGTAATTTTTAGGTTTTTCGCGATTTTCAGGAAAACTGTTACAATTTCTTCAATTTTCACTAATGCTTATGAAAGAGCAATTTAATACGCAACTAATGACGTATTGAACGTTATTCAATCTTATCTGGTTTTCGAGTAATAAGCGAAAATTAAGTTTTTTTTTAGTTTTTTGCAATTTACAGAAAAACCGTAAGACTTTATGTAATTCTCTTAACTGCTTATGAAAGAGCACTAGAATACGCAACAAATGACATATTGAACGTTATTCAATCTTATCTGGTTTTCGAGTAATAAGCGAAAATTAAGTTTTTTTTTAGTTTTTTGCAATTTACAGGAAAACCGTAAGACTTTATGTAATTCTCTCAACTGCTTATGAAAGAGCACTAGAATGCGCAACAAATGACGTATTGAACGTTATTCAATCTTATCTGGTTTTCGAGTAATAAGCGAAAATTAAGTTTTTTTTTAGTTTTTTGCAATTTACAGGAAAACCGTAAGACTTTATGAAATTCTCTCAACTGCTTATGAAAGAGCACTAGAATACGCAACAAATGACATATTGAACGTTATTCAATCTTATCTGGTTTTCGAGTAATAAGCGAAAATTAAGTTTTTTTTTAGTTTTTTGCAATTTACAGAAAAACCGTAAGACTTTATGTAATTCTCTCAACTGCTTATGAAAGAGCACTAGAATACGCAACAAATGACGTATTGAACGTTATTCAATCTTATCTGGTTTTCGAGTAATAAGCGAAAATTAAGTTTTTTTTTAGTTTTTTGCAATTTACAGGAAAACCGTAAGACTTTATGTAATTCTCTCAACTGCTTATGAAAGACCATTAGAATGCGCAACAAATGACGTATTGAACGTTATTCAACCTTATCTGGTTTTCGAGTAATAAGCGAAAATTAAGTTTTTTTTTAGTTTTTTGCAATTTACAGGAAAACCGTAAGACTTTATGTAATTCTCTCAACTGCTTATGAAAGAGCATTAGAATGCGCAACAAATGACGTATTGAACGTTATTCAACCTTATCTGGTTTTCGAGTAATAAGCGAAAATTAAGTTTTTTTTTAGTTTTTTGCAATTTACAGGAAAACCGTAAGACTTTATGTAATTCTCTCAACTGCTTATGAAAGAGCATTAGAATGCGCAACAAATGACGTATTGAACGTTATTCAACCTTATCTGGTTTTCGAGTAATAAGCGAAAATTAAGTTTTTTTTTAGTTTTTTGCAATTTACAGGAAAACCGTAAGACTTTATGTAATTCTCTCAACTGCTTATGAAAGAGCATTAGAATGCGCAACAAATGACATATTGAACGTTATTCAATCTTATCTGGTTTTCGAGTAATAAGCGAAAATTAAGTTTTTTTTTAGTTTTTTGCAATTTACAGGAAAACCGTAAGACTTTATGTAATTCTCTCAACTGCTTATGAAAGAGCATTAGAATACGCAACAAATGACATATTGAACGTTATTCAATCTTATCTGGTTTTCGAGTAATAAGCGAAAATTAAGTTTTTTTTTAGTTTTTTGCAATTTACAGGAAAACCGTAAGACTTTATGTAATTCTCTCAACTGCTTATGAATGAACATTAGAATACGCAACAAATGACGTATTGAACGTTATTCAATCTTATCTGGTTTTCGAGTAATAAGCGAAAATTAAGTTTTTTTTTAGTTTTTTGCAATTTACAGGAAAACCGTAAGACTTTATGTAATTCTCTCAACTGCTTATGAAAGAGCATTAGAATGCGCAACAAATGACGTATTGAACGTTATTCAACCTTATCTGGTTTTCGAGTAATAAGCGAAAATTAAGTTTTTTTTTAGTTTTTTGCAATTTACAGGAAAACCGTAAGACTTTATGTAATTCTCTCAACTGCTTATGAAAGAGCACTAGAATACGCAACAAATGACGTATTGAACGTTATTCAATCTTATCTGGTTTTCAAGTTATAAGCGAAAATTAAGTTTTTTTTAGTTTTTTGCAATTTACAGGAAAACCGTAAGACTTTACGGAATTCTCTCATCTGCTTATGAAAGAGCATTAGAATACGCAACAAATGACGTATTGAACGTTATTCAATCTTATCTGGTTTTCGAGTAATAAGCGAAAATTAAGTTTTTTTTTAGTTTTTTGCAATTTACAGGAAAACCGTAAGACTTTATGTAATTCTCTCAACTGCTTATGAATGAACATTAGAATACGCAACAAATGACGTATTGAACGTTATTCAATCTTATCTGGTTTTCGAGTAATAAGCGAAAATTAAGTTTTTTTTTAGTTTTTTGCAATTTACAGGAAAACCGTAAGACTTTATGTAATTCTCTCAACTGCTTATGAAAGAGCATTAGAATGCGCAACAAATGACGTATTGAACGTTATTCAACCTTATCTGGTTTTCGAGTAATAAGCGAAAATTAAGTTTTTTTTTAGTTTTTTGCAATTTACAGGAAAACCGTAAGACTTTATGTAATTCTCTCAACTGCTTATGAAAGAGCACTAGAATACGCAACAAATGACGTATTGAACGTTATTCAATCTTATCTGGTTTTCAAGTTATAAGCGAAAATTAAGTTTTTTTTAGTTTTTTGCAATTTACAGGAAAACCGTAAGACTTTACGGAATTCTCTCATCTGCTTATGAAAGAGCATTAGAATACGCAACAAATGACGTATTGAACGTTATTCAATCTTATCTGGTTTTCGAGTAATAAGCGAAAATTAAGTTTTTTTTTAGTTTTTTGCAATTTACAGGAAAACCGTAAGACTTTATGTAATTCTCTCAACTGCTTATGAAAGAGCACTAGAATACTCAACAAATGACGTATTGAACGTTATTCAATCTTATCTGGTTTTCGAGTAATAAGCGAAAATTAAGTTTTTTTTTAGTTTTTTGCAATTTACAGGAAAACCGTAAGACTTTATGTAATTCTCTCAACTGCTTATGAAAGAGCACTAGAATACTCAACAAATGACGTATTGAACGTTATTCAATCTTATCTGGTTTTCGAGTAATAAGCGAAAATTAAGTTTTTTTTTAGTTTTTTGCAATTTACAGGAAAACCGTAAGACTTTATGTAATTCTCTCATCTGCTTATGAAAGAGCACTAGAATACGCAACAAATGACGTATTGAACGTTATTCAATCTTATCTGGTTTTCGAGTAATAAGCGAAAATTAAGTTTTTTTTTAGTTTTTTGCAATTTACAGGAAAACCGTAAGACTTTATGTAATTCTCTCAACTGCTTATGAAAGAGCACTAGAATACGCAACAAATAACGTATTGAACGTTATTCAATCTTATCTGGTTTTCGAGTAATAAGCGAAAATTAAGTTTTTTTTTAGTTTTTTGCAATTTACAGGAAAACCGTAAGACTTTATGTAATTCTCTTAACTGCTTATGAAAGAGCACTAGAATACGCAACAAATGACATATTGAACGTTATTCAATCTTATCTGGTTTTCGAGTTATAAGCGAAAATTAAGTTTTTTTTTAGTTTTTTGCAATTTACAGGAAAACCGTAAGACTTTATGTAATTCTCTCAACTGCTTATGAAAGAGCACTAGAATACGCAACAAATGACGTATTGAACGTTATTCAATCTTATCTGGTTTTCAAGTTATAAGCGAAAATTAAGTTTTTTTTTAGTTTTTTGCAATTTACAGGAAAACCGTAAGACTTTATGTAATTCTCTCAACTGCTTATGAAAGAGCACTAGAATGCGCAACAAATGACGTATTGAACGTTATTCAATCTTATCTGGTTTTCGAGTAATAAGCGAAAATTAAGTTTTTTTTTAGTTTTTTGCAATTTACAGGAAAACCGTAAGACTTTATGTAATTCTCTCAACTGCTTATGAAAGAGCACTAGAATACGCAACAAATGGCGTATTGAACGTTATTCAATCTTATCTGGTTTTCGAGTTATAAGCGAAAATTAAGTTTTTTTTTAGTTTTTTGCAATTTACAGGAAAACCGTAAGACTTTATGTAATTCTCTCAACTGCTTATGAAAGAGTATTAGAATGCGCAACAAATGACGTATTGAACGTTATTCAACCTTATCTGGTTTTCGAGTAATAAGCGAAAATTAAGTTTTTTTTTAGTTTTTTGCAATTTACAGGAAAACCGTAAGACTTTATGTAATTCGCTCAACTGCTTATGAAAGAGCACTAGAATACGCAACAAATGACGTATTGAACGTTATTCAATCTTATCTGGTTTTCAAGTTATAAGCGAAAATTAAGTTTTTTTTTAGTTTTTTGCAATTTACAGGAAAACCGTAAGACTTTATGAAATTCTCTCAACTGCTTATGAAAGAGCACTAGAATACGCAACAAATGGCGTATTGAACGTTATTCAATCTTATCTGGTTTTCGAGTTATAAGCGAAAATTAAGTTTTTTTTTAGTTTTTTGCAATTTACAGGAAAACCGTAAGACTTTATGTAATTCTCTCAACTGCTTATGAAAGAGCACTAGAATGCGCAACAAATGGCGTATTGAACGTTATTCAATCTTATCTGGTTTTCGAGTTATAAGCGAAAATTAAGTTTTTTTTTAGTTTTTTGCAATTTACAGGAAAACCGTAAGACTTTATGTAATTCTCTCAACTGCTTATGAAAGAGCACTAGAATGCGCAACAAATGGCGTATTGAACGTTATTCAATCTTATCTGGTTTTCAAGTTATAAGCGAAAATTAAGTTTTTTTTAGTTTTTTGCAATTTACAGGAAAACCGTAAGACTTTATGAAATTCTCTCAACTGCTTATGAAAGAGCACTAGAATACGCAACAAATGGCGTATTGAACGTTATTCAATCTTATCTGGTTTTCGAGTTATAAGCGAAAATTAAGTTTTTTTTTAGTTTTTTGCAATTTACAGGAAAACCGTAAGACTTTATGTAATTCTCTCAACTGCTTATGAAAGAGCATTAGAATGCGCAACAAATGACGTATTGAACGTTATTCAACCTTATCTGGTTTTCGAGTAATAAGCGAAAATTAAGTTTTTTTTTAGTTTTTTGCAATTTACAGGAAAACCGTAAGACTTTATGTAATTCTCTCAACTGCTTATGAAAGAGCACTAGAATACGCAACAAATGACGTATTGAACGTTATTCAATCTTATCTGGTTTTCGAGTAATAAGCGAAAATTAAGTTTTTTTTTAGTTTTTTGCAATTTACAGGAAAACCGTAAGACTTTATGAAATTCTCTCAACTGCTTATGAAAGAGCACTAGAATGCGCAACAAATGGCGTATTGAACGTTATTCAATCTTATCTGGTTTTCAAGTTATAAGCGAAAATTAAGTTTTTTTTAGTTTTTTGCAATTTACAGGAAAACCGTAAGACTTTATGAAATTCTCTCAACTGCTTATGAAAGAGCACTAGAATACGCAACAAATGGCGTATTGAACGTTATTCAATCTTATCTGGTTTTCGAGTTATAAGCGAAAATTAAGTTTTTTTTTAGTTTTTTGCAATTTACAGGAAAACCGTAAGACTTTATGAAATTCTCTCAACTGCTTATGAAAGAGCACTAGAATACGCAACAAATGGCGTATTGAACGTTATTCAATCTTATCTGGTTTTCGAGTTATAAGCGAAAATTAAGTTTTTTTTTAGTTTTTTGCAATTTACAGGAAAACCGTAAGACTTTATGTAATTCTCTCAACTGCTTATGAAAGAGCACTAGAATACTCAACAAATGACGTATTGAACGTTATTCAATCTTATCTGGTTTTCGAGTAATAAGCGAAAATTAAGTTTTTTTTTAGTTTTTTGCAATTTACAGGAAAACCGTAAGACTTTATGTAATTCTCTCAACTGCTTATGAAAGAGCACTAGAATACGCAACAAATGGCGTATTGAACGTTATTCAATCTTATCTGGTTTTCGAGTTATAAGCGAAAATTAAGTTTTTTTTTAGTTTTTTGCAATTTACAGGAAAACCGTAAGACTTTATGTAATTCTCTCAACTGCTTATGAAAGAGCACTAGAATGCGCAACAAATGACGTATTGAACGTTATTCAATCTTATCTGGTTTTCGAGTAATAAGCGAAAATTAAGTTTTTTTTTAGTTTTTTGCAATTTACAGGAAAACCGTAAGACTTTATGAAATTCTCTCAACTGCTTATGAAAGAGCACTAGAATACGCAACAAATGGCGTATTGAACGTTATTCAATCTTATCTGGTTTTCGAGTTATAAGCGAAAATTAAGTTTTTTTTTAGTTTTTTGCAATTTACAGGAAAACCGTAAGACTTTATGTAATTCTCTCAACTGCTTATGAAAGAGCATTAGAATGCGCAACAAATGACGTATTGAACGTTATTCAACCTTATCTGGTTTTCGAGTAATAAGCGAAAATTAAGTTTTTTTTTAGTTTTTTGCAATTTACAGGAAAACCGTAAGACTTTATGTAATTCTCTCAACTGCTTATGAAAGAGCACTAGAATACGCAACAAATGACGTATTGAAAGTTATTCAATCTTATCTGGTTTTCGAGTAATAAGCGAAAATTAAGTTTTTTTTTAGTTTTTTGCAATTTACAGGAAAACCGTAAGACTTTATGTAATTCTCTCAACTGCTTATGAAAGAGCACTAGAATACGCAACAAATGACGTATTGAACGTTATTCAATCTAATCTGGTTTTCAAGTTATAAGCGAAAATTAAGTTTTTTTTAGTTTTTTGCAATTTACAGGAAAACCGTAAGACTTTACGGAATTCTCTCATCTGCTTATGAAAGAGCATTAGAATACGCAACAAATGACGTATTGAACGTTATTCAATCTTATCTGGTTTTCGAGTAATAAGCGAAAATTAAGTTTTTTTTTAGTTTTTTGCAATTTACAGGAAAACCGTAAGACTTTATGTAATTCTCTCAACTGCTTATGAAAGAGCACTAGAATACTCAACAAATGACGTATTGAACGTTATTCAATCTTATCTGGTTTTCGAGTAATAAGCGAAAATTAAGTTTTTTTTTAGTTTTTTGCAATTTACAGGAAAACCGTAAGACTTTATGTAATTCTCTCAACTGCTTATGAAAGAGCACTAGAATACTCAACAAATGACGTATTGAACGTTATTCAATCTTATCTGGTTTTCGAGTAATAAGCGAAAATTAAGTTTTTTTTTAGTTTTTTGCAATTTACAGGAAAACCGTAAGACTTTATGTAATTCTCTCAACTGCTTATGAAAGAGCACTAGAATACGCAACAAATGACGTATTGAACGTTATTCAATCTTATCTGGTTTTCGAGTAATAAGCGAAAATTAAGTTTTTTTTTAGTTTTTTGCAATTTACAGGAAAACCGTAAGACTTTATGTAATTCTCTCAACTGCTTATGAAAGAGCATTAGAATACGCAACAAATGACGTATTGAACGTTATTCAATCTTATCTGGTTTTCGAGTAATAAGCGAAAATTAAGTTTTTTTTTAGTTTTTTGCAATTTACAGGAAAACCGTAAGACTTTATGTAATTCTCTCAACTGCTTATGAAAGAGCACTAGAATACGCAACAAATGACGTATTGAACGTTATTCAATCTTATCTGGTTTTCGAGTAATAAGCGAAAATTAAGTTTTTTTTTAGTTTTTTGCAATTTACAGAAAAACCGTAAGACTTTATGTAATTCTCTTAACTGCTTATGAAAGAGCACTAGAATACGCAACAAATGACATATTGAACGTTATTCAATCTTATCTGGTTTTCGAGTAATAAGCGAAAATTAAGTTTTTTTTTAGTTTTTTGCAATTTACAGGAAAACCGTAAGACTTTATGTAATTCTCTCAACTGCTTATGAAAGAGCACTAGAATACGCAACAAATGACGTATTGAACGTTATTCAATCTTATCTGGTTTTCAAGTTATAAGCGAAAATTAAGTTATTTTTTAGTTTTTTGCAATTTACAGGAAAACCGTAAGACTTTACGGAATTCTCTCATCTGCTTATGAAAGAGCATTAGAATACGCAACAAATGACGTATTGAACGTTATTCAATCTTATCTGGTTTTCGAGTAATAAGCGAAAATTAAGTTTTTTTTTAGTTTTTTGCAATTTACAGGAAAACCGTAAGACTTTACGGAATTCTCTCATCTGCTTATGAAAGAGCATTAGAATACGCAACAAATAACGTATTGAACGTTATTCAATCTTATCTGGTTTTCGAGTAATAAGCGAAAATTAAGTTTTTTTTTAGTTTTTTGCAATTTACAGAAAAACCGTAAGACTTTATGTAATTCTCTTAACTGCTTATGAAAGAGCACTAGAATACGCAACAAATGACATATTGAACGTTATTCAATCTTATCTGGTTTTCGAGTAATAAGCGAAAATTAAGTTTTTTTTTAGTTTTTTGCAATTTACAGGAAAACCGTAAGACTTTATGTAATTCTCTCAACTGCTTATGAAAGAGCACTAGAATGCGCAACAAATGACGTATTGAACGTTATTCAATCTTATCTGGTTTTCAAGTTATAAGCGAAAATTAAGTTATTTTTTAGTTTTTTGCAATTTACAGGAAAACCGTAAGACTTTACGGAATTCTCTCAACTGCTTATGAAAGAGCATTAGAATACGCAACAAATAACGTATTGAACGTTATTCAATCTTATCTGGTTTTCGAGTAATAAGCGAAAATTAAGTTTTTTTTTAGTTTTTTGCAATTTACAGGAAAACCGTAAGACTTTATGAAATTCTCTCAACTGCTTATGAAAGAGCACTAGAATACTCAACAAATGACGTATTGAACGTTATTCAATCTTATCTGGTTTTCGAGTAATAAGCGAAAATTAAGTTTTTTTTTAGTTTTTTGCAATTTACAGGAAAACCGTAAGACTTTATGTAATTCTCTCAACTGCTTATGAAAGAGCACTAGAATACGCAACAAATGGCGTATTGAACGTTATTCAATCTTATCTGGTTTTCGAGTAATAAGCGAAAATTAAGTTTTTTTTTAGTTTTTTGCAATTTACAGGAAAACCGTAAGACTTTACGGAATTCTCTCATCTGCTTATGAAAGAGCATTAGAATACGCAACAAATAACGTATTGAACGTTATTCAATCTTATCTGGTTTTCGAGTAATAAGCGAAAATTAAGTTTTTTTTTAGTTTTTTGCAATTTACAGAAAAACCGTAAGACTTTATGTAATTCTCTTAACTGCTTATGAAAGAGCACTAGAATACGCAACAAATGACATATTGAACGTTATTCAATCTTATCTGGTTTTCGAGTAATAAGCGAAAATTAAGTTTTTTTTTAGTTTTTTGCAATTTACAGGAAAACCGTAAGACTTTATGTAATTCTCTCAACTGCTTATGAAAGAGCACTAGAATGCGCAACAAATGACGTATTGAACGTTATTCAATCTTATCTGGTTTTCAAGTTATAAGCGAAAATTAAGTTATTTTTTAGTTTTTTGCAATTTACAGGAAAACCGTAAGACTTTACGGAATTCTCTCAACTGCTTATGAAAGAGCATTAGAATACGCAACAAATAACGTATTGAACGTTATTCAATCTTATCTGGTTTTCGAGTAATAAGCGAAAATTAAGTTTTTTTTTAGTTTTTTGCAATTTACAGGAAAACCGTAAGACTTTATGAAATTCTCTCAACTGCTTATGAAAGAGCACTAGAATACTCAACAAATGACGTATTGAACGTTATTCAATCTTATCTGGTTTTCGAGTAATAAGCGAAAATTAAGTTTTTTTTTAGTTTTTTGCAATTTACAGGAAAACCGTAAGACTTTATGTAATTCTCTCAACTGCTTATGAAAGAGCACTAGAATACGCAACAAATGGCGTATTGAACGTTATTCAATCTTATCTGGTTTTCGAGTAATAAGCGAAAATTAAGTTTTTTTTTAGTTTTTTGCAATTTACAGGAAAACCGTAAGACTTTATGTAATTCTCTCAACTGCTTATGAAAGAGCACTAGAATACTCAACAAATGACGTATTGAACGTTATTCAATCTTATCTGGTTTTCGAGTAATAAGCGAAAATTAAGTTTTTTTTTAGTTTTTTGCAATTTACAGGAAAACCGTAAGACTTTATGTAATTCTCTCAACTGCTTATGAAAGAGCACTAGAATGCGCAACAAATGACGTATTGAACGTTATTCAATCTTATCTGGTTTTCGAGTAATAAGCGAAAATTAAGTTTTTTTTTAGTTTTTTGCAATTTACAGGAAAACCGTAAGACTTTATGTAATTCTCTCAACTGCTTATGAAAGAGCACTAGAATACTCAACAAATGACGTATTGAACGTTATTCAATCTTATCTGGTTTTCGAGTAATAAGCGAAAATTAAGTTTTTTTTTAGTTTTTTGCAATTTACAGGAAAACCGTAAGACTTTATGAAATTCTCTCAACTGCTTATGAAAGAGCACTAGAATACGCAACAAATGACGTATTGAACGTTATTCAACCTTATCTGGTTTTCGAGTAATAAGCGAAAATTAAGTTTTTTTTTAGTTTTTTGCAATTTACAGGAAAACCGTAAGACTTTATGTAATTCTCTCAACTGCTTATGAAAGAGCACTAGAATACGCAACAAATGACGTATTGAAAGTTATTCAATCTTATCTGGTTTTCGAGTAATAAGCGAAAATTAAGTTTTTTTTTAGTTTTTTGCAATTTACAGGAAAACCGTAAGACTTTATGTAATTCTCTCAACTGCTTATGAAAGAGCACTAGAATACGCAACAAATGACGTATTGAACGTTATTCAATCTTATCTGGTTTTCGAGTAATAAGCGAAAATTAAGTTTTTTTTTAGTTTTTTGCAATTTACAGGAAAACCGTAAGACTTTATGTAATTCTCTCAACTGCTTATGAAAGAGCATTAGAATGCGCAACAAATGACGTATTGAACGTTATTCAACCTTATCTGGTTTTCGAGTAATAAGCGAAAATTAAGTTTTTTTTTAGTTTTTTGCAATTTACAGGAAAACCGTAAGACTTTATGTAATTCTCTCAACTGCTTATGAAAGAGCATTAGAATACGCAACAAATGACATATTGAACGTTATTCAATCTTATCTGGTTTTCGAGTAATAAGCGAAAATTAAGTTTTTTTTTAGTTTTTTGCAATTTACAGGAAAACCGTAAGACTTTATGTAATTCTCTCAACTGCTTATGAAAGAGCATTAGAATACGCAACAAATGACATATTGAACGTTATTCAATCTTATCTGGTTTTCGAGTAATAAGCGAAAATTAAGTTTTTTTTTAGTTTTTTGCAATTTACAGGAAAACCGTAAGACTTTATGTAATTCTCTCAACTGCTTATGAAAGAGCATTAGAATGCGCAACAAATGACGTATTGAACGTTATTCAACCTTATCTGGTTTTCGAGTAATAAGCGAAAATTAAGTTTTTTTTTAGTTTTTTGCAATTTACAGGAAAACCGTAAGACTTTATGTAATTCTCTCAACTGCTTATGAAAGAGCATTAGAATACGCAACAAATGACATATTGAACGTTATTCAATCTTATCTGGTTTTCGAGTTATAAGCGAAAATTAAGTTTTTTTTTAGTTTTTTGCAATTTACAGGAAAACCGTAAGACTTTATGTAATTCTCTCAACTGCTTATGAAAGAGCACTAGAATACGCAACAAATGACGTATTGAACGTTATTCAATCTAATCTGGTTTTCAAGTTATAAGCGAAAATTAAGTTTTTTTTAGTTTTTTGCAATTTACAGGAAAACCGTAAGACTTTATGTAATTCTCTCAACTGCTTATGAAAGAGCATTAGAATACGCAACAAATGACATATTGAACGTTATTCAATCTTATCTGGTTTTCGAGTTATAAGCGAAAATTAAGTTTTTTTTTAGTTTTTTGCAATTTACAGGAAAACCGTAAGACTTTATGTAATTCTCTCAACTGCTTATGAAAGAGCACTAGAATACGCAACAAATGACGTATTGAAAGTTATTCAATCTTATCTGGTTTTCAAGTTATAAGCGAAAATTAAGTTTTTTTTAGTTTTTTGCAATTTACAGGAAAACCGTAAGACTTTATGTAATTCTCTCAACTGCTTATGAAAGAGCATTAGAATACGCAACAAATGACATATTGAACGTTATTCAATCTTATCTGGTTTTCGAGTTATAAGCGAAAATTAAGTTTTTTTTTAGTTTTTTGCAATTTACAGGAAAACCGTAAGACTTTATGTAATTCTCTCAACTGCTTATGAAAGAGCACTAGAATACGCAACAAATGACGTATTGAACGTTATTCAATCTAATCTGGTTTTCAAGTTATAAGCGAAAATTAAGTTTTTTTTAGTTTTTTGCAATTTACAGGAAAACCGTAAGACTTTACGGAATTCTCTCATCTGCTTATGAAAGAGCATTAGAATACGCAACAAATGACGTATTGAACGTTATTCAATCTTATCTGGTTTTCGAGTAATAAGCGAAAATTAAGTTTTTTTTTAGTTTTTTGCAATTTACAGGAAAACCGTAAGACTTTATGTAATTCTCTCAACTGCTTATGAAAGAGCATTAGAATGCGCAACAAATGACGTATTGAACGTTATTCAACCTTATCTGGTTTTCGAGTAATAAGCGAAAATTAAGTTTTTTTTTAGTTTTTTGCAATTTACAGGAAAACCGTAAGACTTTATGTAATTCTCTCAACTGCTTATGAAAGAGCATTAGAATACGCAACAAATGACATATTGAACGTTATTCAATCTTATCTGGTTTTCGAGTAATAAGCGAAAATTAAGTTTTTTTTTAGTTTTTTGCAATTTACAGGAAAACCGTAAGACTTTATGTAATTCTCTCAACTGCTTATGAAAGAGCATTAGAATGCGCAACAAATGACGTATTGAACGTTATTCAACCTTATCTGGTTTTCGAGTAATAAGCGAAAATTAAGTTTTTTTTTAGTTTTTTGCAATTTACAGGAAAACCGTAAGACTTTATGTAATTCTCTCAACTGCTTATGAAAGAGCATTAGAATACGCAACAAATGACATATTGAACGTTATTCAATCTTATCTGGTTTTCGAGTTATAAGCGAAAATTAAGTTTTTTTTTAGTTTTTTGCAATTTACAGGAAAACCGTAAGACTTTATGTAATTCTCTCAACTGCTTATGAAAGAGCACTAGAATACGCAACAAATGACGTATTGAACGTTATTCAACCTTATCTGGTTTTCGAGTAATAAGCGAAAATTAAGTTTTTTTTTAGTTTTTTGCAATTTACAGGAAAACCGTAAGACTTTATGTAATTCTCTCAACTGCTTATGAAAGAGCATTAGAATACGCAACAAATGACATATTGAACGTTATTCAATCTTATCTGGTTTTCGAGTTATAAGCGAAAATTAAGTTTTTTTTTAGTTTTTGCAATTTACAGGAAAACCGTAAGACTTTATGTAATTCTCTCAACTGCTTATGAAAGAGCATTAGAATGCGCAACAAATGACGTATTGAACGTTATTCAACCTTATCTGGTTTTCGAGTAATAAGCGAAAATTAAGTTTTTTTTTAGTTTTTTGCAATTTACAGAAAAACCGTAAGACTTTATGTAATTCTCTCAACTGCTTATGAAAGAGCACTAGAATACGCAACAAATGACATATTGAACGTTATTCAATCTTATCTGGTTTTCGAGTAATAAGCGAAAATTAAGTTTTTTTTTAGTTTTTTGCAATTTACAGGAAAACCGTAAGACTTTATGTAATTCTCTCAACTGCTTATGAAAGAGCATTAGAATACGCAACAAATGACATATTGAACGTTATTCAATCTTATCTGGTTTTCGAGTAATAAGCGAAAATTAAGTTTTTTTTTAGTTTTTTGCAATTTACAGGAAAACCGTAAGACTTTATGTAATTCTCTCAACTGCTTATGAAAGAGCATTAGAATGCGCAACAAATGACGTATTGAACGTTATTCAACCTTATCTGGTTTTCGAGTAATAAGCGAAAATTAAGTTTTTTTTTAGTTTTTTGCAATTTACAGGAAAACCGTAAGACTTTATGTAATTCTCTCAACTGCTTATGAAAGAGCATTAGAATACGCAACAAATGACATATTGAACGTTATTCAATCTTATCTGGTTTTCGAGTTATAAGCGAAAATTAAGTTTTTTTTTAGTTTTTTGCAATTTACAGGAAAACCGTAAGACTTTATGTAATTCTCTCAACTGCTTATGAAAGAGCATTAGAATACGCAACAAATGACATATTGAACGTTATTCAATCTTATCTGGTTTTCGAGTTATAAGCGAAAATTAAGTTTTTTTTTAGTTTTTTGCAATTTACAGGAAAACCGTAAGACTTTATGTAATTCTCTCAACTGCTTATGAAAGAGCACTAGAATACGCAACAAATGGCGTATTGAACGTTATTCAATCTTATCTGGTTTTCGAGTTATAAGAGAAAATTAAGTTTTTTTTAGTTTTTTGCAATTTACAGGAAAACCGTAAGACTTTATGTAATTCTCTCAACTGCTTATGAAAGAGCATTAGAATACGCAACAAATGACGTATTGAAAGTTATTCAATCTTATCTGGTTTTCGAGTAATAAGCGAAAATTAAGTTTTTTTTTAGTTTTTTGCAATTTACAGGAAAACCGTAAGACTTTATGTAATTCTCTCAACTGCTTATGAAAGAGCACTAGAATACGCAACAAATGACGTATTGAAAGTTATTCAATCTTATCTGGTTTTCGAGTAATAAGCGAAAATTAAGTTTTTTTTTAGTTTTTTGCAATTTACAGGAAAACCGTAAGACTTTATGTAATT